>CM068964.1:46177101-46195754 GCA_035128595.1 Eptatretus atami
CAGAGACAGCACAGTTTTGGGATGTTCTCCCACCAAAAACCAACAGTAATTTCGTGGTGTGATCATTTTCTCTCGATTGTTATGGAAGTAGCACGTCCGTCTCATTCCCATCTTCATGGGAACATTGCATCTTGAACTCTATGTATACTTGCTTTTCCCATAAAGTCTATCAGAAGCAATATTGAATTTCTAGCCTTAATAGGGTTTTCTGTCCAATGTCTTCCTTATAAGCTGAGAGCCATGTTAGATGATGCCAACTCCTCTTGGAGCATATCACATAGGACATCAAAAGTCAGAAGGCATAGTTTTTAATATTTTTATGTGTCGCATAATTGACTTGGACAATCTGCCAAAAAACCCACATGAATGTTTGCATGAAACAATGGCGATCATGATCACGGGTTTTTCGCCTCATTTTATTTATTGCAATGTCATTCCTGTGGATGCAAGAAATCTTATCAGCATCAGATGCCCCGTTTCAAAGTCATGGAATTGTCAAGGGTAGCATGATTAATTTCCTCTTCCGTGCTGGCACACCATTCTCCACGCATCGTGCATTTCGATGATTATTCTGTACGTATAGCCATTACGGGTGTTTTGTCATTTTTTTAGTCTTTCCTGGTCTCCTTTTGTGTTATCTTATATAAATTCGAGTTAAACTATCATGAATTTGTATTCGGATTTGCCAAAACAGAAGCCAAGTTTCAATTGGGAATGCACATTCAAAAGGTTTCAGGAAATTATTTTCTCTTATGCCGATGATAAATGATGAAGATACTTACTCAGCGTTGAGTCGAACGGTTGACACTGCTTGAAAGCACATGTACTGACTCTGAATACATTCTTTATAACTATCATATGAGGATGACTGAATTTGTTCTCCATCTTTTAGCTGGGAGGAAGAAGTACAGTTGTCTTTGAGCCGTTCAAAAACACATGAGGCTGCATCTGTTTTGACATGAGAGCAGAATCATGTCTTGCTGTTCAGGGACTTTAAAATATTTGTGGGATTTTTTTATACATAGTGAGGATCGCGCAAGAGCTAGAATACCGAATGTTTCAGGAGAAAAGGAACAGCAGAAAGAGAAAGGGGAAATTACCAACAGCAGGGCCACGGAGGAACATAGACGGAGTCAGCAAGCAACGAGATATGGGTCTGATGAGGGTAGGTGAGAATGTAAAGCAGTGGACAAGATGGAGACAGAGCCAATTTTGGGGCAGGGTTTTTAATGGGTGTAGAAAGGATCATGGTTTGGATGGGGGATGATTTGAGATAGGTGGTGAAGAGGTGTCTTGAAGACCTGGAGGGAAGAATGAGATCAAAGAGGAGTGGAAGTTGATTCAACAGGTGGCGGAAATTTATGCGAATACTTTTCAAGGGGGAATTAAGTGGTAATTGCGTATTTAGAATTCCATTCGTTTTATTGCACGAGTTTAATTCAGAAAACCTGTCTTCTGAATATTAAGGGTAGTTTTCCAGTGCCCCTTTCCCCCTGCCACCAGTGTGTGTTTAAGCACACAGTGGTTGGAACGAGTGATGAGGGTGGCATGGAAACAAAGCACTACAAAGGTTGAGGTGATCGTGTGTTTTTATATTAAGAGAAATTAAAAACATTTTGACTGTCCTAATATCTTAACATTTTATGCATGAACAGGCACAAACGTCATTGTCACAGAGAGAGAGAGATAATACTGAGAAAGATTTGGGAGTAAGGCAGCCGTAGGTTGCTGTTCAAACTGGTGACGTTACTCCGAAGATCTGCTTATTCAGAACAGCGTGCGTGTCATATTGATGCCAGATTTCAGAAAAGCTTTCCAACGACCAAAGTACTGCACTCTTTAACTAAGTGACCAAAATATGCTGCGTCTTACCTATTGCTCCATCAACATTAACTAATCACCGCCAGTCAGAACATTCCGTATTCCGCATGAGTTCAGTAAGTCCCTGTTTGTTGGAAATCCTTCCACTGGAACTTCATTACAGTTCTTTTTGCAGGGTACTTCATTTACGACTGACATCACATCAATACGATTTCAACCGTTTGTGTTTCGTTTCGCATGGTCCCTTCTGATTGTCCCAATCCACAACCTTTCTGGACCATGCAGCTTTGATTCCCTGGAATTGAAGAGCCTGGTCGAAGACGTGTGTCATTTTGATGTGCCGTCGATCTTTTTGTACAGACACACGAATTGTTTTCTTTTTCTCCATCCCGTGTAATCATCATGGCACACCACAAACATGCCCCCAAGGCATCTCAGCAAAAAAACCCTCGTTGCTTTTGGGCAATTTTTCAATTGCTAAGAGAAGCAGCAATTCCCTTCATGGGCCGGCATCCCGTGTGAGAGTGTAGTATTTTGCTGTTTATGCTGGCAGGGTACAAGAGGTGTGCACAATCACCTCTGGCGTTGTCTAGCTTGGGTTGGAATCCTGACCAGCATATAAACTCTCATCCTGTGTTTCACAGCCAGGTGAGGCATTGAGTGTGACTTATCCATCAGAGTGGGTGGTGTTAAAGCCTGAGTAGTCTGTCTGCTCGACCGGTTTTGGGTCCACTGTGTCTTTGAAAAAGTCGGCAAATATTGGCCGGCACCTTGAACTAATTACAATATCTTTCTACCTGTTGAAGCATACAGCTTGGCGGTTGGTGAAAGTTCTACCTGTTGAAGCATAAGCTTTACGAGGTGCGTTTGCGTGAAAGACCTGCAAAGGAACGTTTTCTCTGGTCAGCACGCCGAGAAAGTTAGAATTTCGTTGTTCGTATGCGACTAGCTGTGGTTGCATCAATTTTTTGGAAGCGCAGATGTGTTGCCGATGCATGCCCCATAATATGCCATTAAACTGGAACTCATTTCGACTGATCTCGGAAGGCTGACGGCTGGATCATCCCACCTGGTTGTTATTTCAACGGTCACAGGGCTAACTTAAGCCAGCCACCTAAGGGCCCTGTCAACACCTGAGTTTTAGCGCAGGTATGCAAGGTATAAAAAATGTATGTTAAAACGCTGGCGCTACGCTGAACTATTGATTGGGTTGGTCTTTTTTTCCAGTTTGAGTATTCATAACGAGTTGACGTATGCATGTTAGTATAGGTAGTAGTAGTAACGTACACATAACGTTCGATAACATATAATAACTTGTATCAACGCAATGTGAGGTGTTGTCGGCGCTTCACAACCTATGCCCAACATAGTCTGAACTTATGCATAGCGCGGCAGCGTATCGCGACCGATCACGTGGCGTAGGCCTATTAATAGGCTGCGGCTCGACGAGTTCAAATCATAACCGCACCAGACATCGAAAGTGTGAAGCGCTGTCACAACCTTGACTTTTAGCCAGCGTATGCCTGAGTATGAAAAAATTTGCCGAATCGCTGGCCACACGTCGAATGACGTTGATGGGGTAAAGTTTTGTATACGTTAAGAGCACGCTGGCAATGTCAGGCTGTACGCGTAGTACGTCGACAAATTTTCAGCATGTTGAAAAATTTTCCACTACTTGGCGTATGAACACCAACGCCCTCGACAAACAGTTACTTGTAAGTACTCATAAGTCGAAACATCGCGTAAGGTTAGGCAGTGTTCCAGACTCCCTGGTTGTTTGTTTTTGTTTTTTTCTTCGGTATGACGTGAATATGAAACTTGACCACTCGATTTCTAGTGCGCGTTATGATTTAATCTTGGCGAGCCCTATTAATTATATTATATTATATTATAACCGCACTAGAAATCGACAGTGTCAACATTCACCGTCATACCGAAGAAAAAAAACAAAACAAACAGGGAGTCTGAAACACTGACTCTAACCATTTACCTCGACGTGTTTCGACTTATGAGTTTCAGTAACTTACTAACGACGTAACTGTAACAAGTAAGTCGGTCATCGTGTCGACTGTCTACTAGTGTCAACGATCGCGTAACGTGCCTACAACACGTTACTCATAGGTTAGAAATAAGTTTCGGGTACGTAAACATTACCTTGGACGTGTTTCGACTTATGAGTAACTTACAGTAACTGTGTCAACGGATTGCGTAACGTGCCTACAACTTATGGCCAGCGTTATGCGGAACGTGTGAGTCATAAGCTGGCATACGTCGAAAAATTTCAAGCATGGAAAATTTGTCTAACAGCTCGGTGTACTACGACGTATGTATGCCAGCGTACTACTACGTATGCCAGCGTGCTCTTAACGTATACAAAACTTACCCAATACGTATTCGACGTGTCCAGCGTTTTAGACAAATTTTTCATACGTCAGCGATACGCTGGCTAAATCGTCAAGGTTGTGACAGGGCCTTTAACCATGAAAGCTCAACACCAGGCTTGGTATGGAGTAATAATATGAGAAAGATTTATCAGCAGCAGTATCAATAGTGATGCCAGCTTGCCATGCTTTTCTTTTCAGGTCTAAAGCATTATAATTTAATAACTTCCACACAAACGAAGCCTTATCACCTTTCCATTAAGAAAAGCTTTCATTTAATCACAGTTCAGGGATTAGAAGCTTTTCCTCATGCCAATAATCACATATATTAATGATCTCACTCCTCTGTGGTTCTTTAGAAAAGAGGTCAAATCGGTGAATGTATCTTCATAAATTTCATCCTCTCTTGGTATTAAACTACACTTAACAAATGAATAGTCTCATACCAAACTCTGCAGTTAATCGGAATCGTTTACCGATTGTCATTTTGCATAATAATGAAGGTAAACCCTCATGTCTCGTTCATGAATGTCATTGAAAATTTTGCATTAGACCGATGGGTAATTGCTGGAGCAAAAGAATAACTATTAGAGCTCCATATTATGTACAATTGGTTGCTTGCTTCAAACGTATGAAGTTAATCATCAACTGGACACATCAACTGCTGGAAGAAAATGCCAAAAACTGCAGAGGTAGAAGGAATGGCATTGAGAATCGAGAGGAAGAAGGATGCTCGTTGCATCTTGCAGTCACCGTATTCCATGCGATGGGCTGCTGGGTGTAAGAGAAAATCAACGGATCGATTCCAACAAGGACATTGGTTTGATAGGACAACAGCAATGATGAAGTTGTGTCTTCTCGTTCGTTCACGTTCTGTGTTTTTGGAAGACTTCGATGATGCTGGGGGGGGCAGTTCCACAGCTAAAATCCACAGTGATAACACTTTAAAAAACTAGAGAGTTCACAGAACACCTACTCCACGCACTCTGAGAAAATGGATATGGAAGGTCTTTTGAACTTATAGAAAATCGAGTTATCGACTCTACTCACCACAAAGGTTGATCACTTTGTCCAGTCTAAGCTGTGTCTCATAACCCATGAGCTTGAGTGCGGGTGGATACAAGCACAATTCAATAAGAAGCAAGAAGTGGAGTATCACTAGTGGGACAATTTGGCGTCATGTCCACAAAATAATATTACCACTCAGTGACTTGGGTTGTCACAATTGTCCAGTTGCCCGTTGGGAATAAGCTGCTCACCAAAAGGGGTTAGAGTTAGTTGATAGTAGTCCCACGGAGAAAGAGTGAAACCACTGAAGATAGGGCCGCATCAAACCACGTGGTGCGAAACTCGGTGAGTCTCGAGATGAAATGCGTCGCTGAGGATACGGTTCTGAATGTGGTTTACTCTAGTGAAACTAAGTCCATGAGTCATTTCCACGATGGTGTAAAATGCGAGCTGCTAGGTAGGAAAGTATCATCACACTCTCGTCCAAGCCTTCCTCAATGCCCGTTCTCATAAAATGGAGGTCGAAGAGCCCAATAGTAGTGTTGGACAAAATGATTGTTAAGAAGCCAATTAAAAAAAAAATCCATGCTGACATGACCGCTGTTGGTTGGGTTAAGGAAATTGAGCAAATTTGAATATGTAAAAGTACTAACAAATTGATAACAATGAAAAGTACACAATGGACACATGACACGAAAAATAGACAGGAGATATAGGTAGAGGTCTATTTTTTTTGGACAGTCCCAACCAAAGAACCTCCACCCTATCCATCTCCTATTATTTTGTTTGCCCTGTATCCCGTACAAAAACAAGCCTGTTATTGTTTAGTTTAAGGTTGGAGGCAACAACATGGGAGTCTAAAGTCATTCACGATTACATTGCTGGAAAAAGCCGGATATAAAGAAATGTCACTTTGTCAATGGTGTTCGTGCAGGATCCTCCCGGGGTGCTGACTGCCCAGCTCTGTGTGCAACTGTACACTGGTCACCATTACTCCCCCAGCCTCTCAACCCCCCTCCCTCCCCCCAGTCCTTTTGCTTGGCAACAACTGATGACCACAGCAGTTCCAACTCTATCTCCTCTTGCCTTCCCCCTGTTGCTTCATTCCTTCTCAAGGAACTTATTCTTGTACATCTTTCTATGTTGACTTGACTGTCTGACACAACTTTGAGGTTATGGTCCAATGATGTAAGTAATCAACTGATGTAGACCAGCGCCATGTTGTGGATCCACCGTTTGGAGAGTTCGGGCTGAAAGAATTGAAACCTCGATGAAAAACGGTGTGTCCAAGCTGATGATCCGTGCAGTTGGGAAATCAGTTATAACTCAAATAATATAGCCTTAATTAAGTACATCAAAATTTAAATATGCATTTAATAAATAGACATAACAAAGCTTTGACTTGCACTCCTCTGGATAAAACACAAGCAGTGATGAAGAAGAAACACCAACTCTCATTTGTAAAGTTACAATGTAATGTCCTCAATGTTGATTGATTGAAAGAAAGATGGGATTACCTGGATTGGTGAACGATAAGCATCTTGAAAAATGAGTTGGTGTTAATGAAACCATCATGAATAATGATTACGTGGAGATGAATCAACAAAAAACTGGTGGAAAGATAATGCTAATTAGCTGAGGCAAGTGTGGGGGGGGGGGTGGTTTTCATGATGACTCAACTGATTGTGGCTACAGTGTGTCACACAGTCAAGCCATCATAGTCAAAATGGATATAAAGTTCAGACAAATTATTTCTGTCTACAAAGAATAGATAGTGTGACCTGATGAATGTGGGCCTCCATTGCATGAAATGAACTAAACTGTGTCCTCGACTCAGGATTTTAAACCAGCCAATACGATATTGCTCTGCACACTGAGGATTATTCAGTAAATGGTGACCAATTGCAGGAGGCACAAGGAATAGTTGTCGTACCTTGCTACATTCTTACAAGCCCGAGTTGGTTGTCTCTGTTCCGTTGACTGACCCCGTCTGATCCCTAAGGGGATGTGTTGTTCAATACGATCCTTCAATCTCAAAGATGTGTGGCCCACGTATCCAGCATCACACTAGCACTGAAATCGTAAATAATCTTACTTACATGAGAGGTGGCAGAACATCTTTTTGGACTGACGGAAGCAACCGGTGGGTGGTGGAAATCACTCGTGGTTGAAAAGCTTAGTAAGAATGGGAGACTGTCTGTTGAACTGGCTTTCAAACAATTGAGAGACTTTGCATTTCCCAGGTAGACGTAGGTATACCGGACATTTATTACCAGGTTTGATTATAGGATTCTTTTGGGGGTTCAGGAATGTGTAAATATATCTATGATGAACTGTTCAGTGGATCCATTATCAAGGAAGATAGTCTTGATATCTCAAATTCAGCATGGAGTTTATCTGTGGAGCAGATCTTTCTTGCTATGTTGACCAAGATAACCAATCATCCAATCTTGTGTCTCGAGGGAACTGTAAGAGTCCCACCTAGTATACTGTCCGGTAAAAGTAGACTTACGGGATAGAGTTTTATAAGCATCGGCGATTTCTCATCCAAGACTCGAAGAAGGAAGTATGTCGGAGCGTTCCATCTCGAAGGTGAACTCTCGGGATGGATGGAGAGAGTTTAGATATGCCAGAAGACTTTACATACTGAGGTTGACTCAAGACGGCAAAGATGTCATCCACGTACCGATAATAGATGGAAGGGGTTGAACTCCACGATGTGGATCTGCAAAAGCACGTTTTTCACAGTAACCAACAAAGATGTTTGCCAAGACGGGCCTAGAGGGATCCCATTGCTGCACCAATCAATCTGAGTATACATTGAATCATTGAAACTGAACTGACAGAACGGTTACCATATTCATTAATTCAATGAAGAGACTCAGAGATCGGTGGAGGTGTCAAGTCACTATGATACGGAAGTTGCGCGCAGATGGTCATCTCCATCTGCTTGGAATGATGACTGTGGTGGCATGACTGTGTGACAACTTACCACAGTCAACATTGAGTCATCATGAAAACCACCCACTCCCAGCCTACACAGCATACTTTTGCCATGTAAGTGTGTGTAAATTTATATATATTATATATATATATCAGACATAAACAGACATTTTGAAGGACATTATCATAAAAAGAAAACCACAAAACTTTTCATTGTGCTCTCTTCAGGTGAAATTCGCACAAAGGAATGAGTAATGATGAACAGTCCAATAGACATCTATCAATGGAGTCTGAGGCGGAGCCACTGAGGCTGTTGAAAGATTATAAGGATAACATCTACAGGACACACCCAGATCTGAACCTGATCGGAAGCAGCAGTTGAGCTTATGTGCAGACAGTATAACCATTAAAACTTGCAGAAAGTCATTGAAAACTTCGCAATTCGTGTGAATGCATGTTGTTGTGCGTGAGTGCTCAGCAGTGTGACCACTCCTCATTTTCATAAATGCCAAGGTGAGCCAATGAAAAAAGCCAAGAATTCACAAGGTTTCGGAAAAAATGATAATAGAAAACTATACGCAAGAAAACCTATAGAAAACCAAGACGCCAAGGTGAACAACGAATAGCAAGATCTTGTGAAAAAAGCCAAGGATGGTCACACTGTGCTCACATCGAAACACTCAACGATAAGTGCATTAACGCACAATGAGTTTCATTCTCCATGATTAGTTTTCATTTTCCGACTTGAGTTTTTGTTTTATTACTCAATGTTTTGGTTAATAAAGTTTTGAAAGGCTGTTAACTTTATATTGGACCACCGCTGCTATATTCATCCATTTTACCCTTCGACCAGATCTGAACAGTATGAACTCGACCACTTGTTCAGACTGAGACTGCGAGCTCCAGAGACTCAAGTGGAGATGCTCAAAACATTTAGCCACCAAGTCTGGATCTTGAATCGCTTTATAAAAATTCGTACGTTAATACGTTACGTTCTTCGATGTGATTATGATTATTGATGTTGAACAATTTGTATTAATGTTGTGTGGTGTGTGTGTGTGGTGTGTGTGTGTCTCCACCATAACTCCAAAACATTAAATGTAGCAGCCTGAAACTTGCATGTACAGTACCAGAACTCTTAGAAGGCATGAGTGAAAAATTTGTCTTTGCACGAATATTAACACCCCTTTTTAAGACAATTAATGGCCTTTTTAATTATATCCTGACAGGCGATCCTGCCACCTCGCTCTCTGGGGTCTTAAGGCGTTTCCTGGGTTACCTCACTGGGGTCTGAAGATGCCATGTTTTTCACCTACACAACCATGCCTTGAGTTGGAACAGGCCACAACGATTTCTGAACGATAAAATTTTTTTCACTTTCCTCACTCATATTATCGAATGTCTGATCATACGTACGAATCGCCGGGTACATTGCAATGGTTATAAACACCCAGAGATGCCAGCGTTCGTGGCTTTATTTTATTTCCACCCATGTCATAACCTCGAAAATCTCTTAAACTAAGAAAAACTACAAAATTTAAGCTCCATATTTGAACTCAGCAGCAGTTCCGATGCTAAAAAAGTGTTCATTTGTCCAATTTGGACATTGTTTGGGCATTTCGGGGTCCATGGGCTTGCCAAGCCAGGCATTCCGTTGGAGTGGTTATCTCCATACATGTCTGGACAGTGGTTATGTCCGGGCGGGGTTTGTCTCCAGACGTGTCCAGATGATATTTTAATGTCCAGAACGTGTCTGATGGAGTTTGTCTCCGGGTGGTGTTTATGTCTGGACGGGAGTTGTCTCTGGATGCTTCTGGGTGGTGTTCTTCTCCAGACGCGTCCGAGCGGTGCTTCTCCAAACATGTCCTGTCCAGAACATCCATCTGGACATAACACGTTTATGTCCAGATGGAGTTGTTTCTGCATGTCGGGCGGTGATTGTCTCCAGATGGCTCACCTCCAGACAGTCCGGGCGGTGTTTGTCTCTGAGATGCGTCTGGGCAGTGCTTGTCTCTGGCAAGTCCGGCGGTGTTTGTCTCCAGTCGCATCCGGGCTGTGTTTTCTCCAGACACGTCTCGGCTTGTTTATATCCAAACGTGTCTAGACAATGGTGTTTATGTCAAGGCTGGACTTTGTTTCTGGGCATGTCTGGGCGGTGTTTGTCTCCAAGACGCGTCCGGGCGGTGTTTGTCTCTGGACGTGTCTGGGCGGTTTCATCTCCGGACATGTCCGGGCAGTGTTTGGCTCTGGGTGGTATTTATAGTATGACAGGTAGAAAATGTATTTCAGACATTACTTTCTTTCCATCTTCACTGTTATTCTATGCAGAACATTTTGATGAAACAGTATGAATCGTAATTAACACTCCACACACGTCTGCCTTCCCTTCCTCTCACCTCACACTGCCTTCCCTTCCCCACTCCTCTTCAGTCCTCCTCCCTCCTTGCTCCACCACCCCTCCTCACTATCCCTCCTCCTCACTATCCCTCCTCCTCACTATCCCTCCATCCTCGCTCCCCTCCCTCTTCCACCCCTTACCCTCTCTTTCCCCTCTACCTCCTCACTCTCCCCATCTCTCTCCCACACCCCTCTCCCTCTCCCCTCTCTCGTTTTTCTCCCTCTCAGTATTCCGTCAGTGAAGCGACAGGTGATATTTGCTACCTAATAATAAAAAACGACATGGTATTCAGAGAAGAGTTACCCCGCGTAGTTTTGCGAAGGACTTGGTGCGAGGCAACTCTTCTTGGCAGCAAATTTGTCATTGCATCAATCTACGCTTCTGAGGTAAATGTGGACCAATTATACTTTGAAAAGTCTGCTATAGAGTACATTCATAAGCCTTTACAAAGTAGCCTTTAAAAGTAGCTTTCATCTCGTTCGCGACTGTTTTCATAACTCCCATGGCTGATAGACACTAGTATAGATCGCGAAAGTATAAATTGGAAAATTGTTAAAACGCCATGTTGTACTTCTTCTTGTTCTTCACTTTTTTCACCAACCGAGAACAATAAAGGGTGAAGCAATTACAACGATTCTAATTTGTAATGCGAGGAAGTGACATTGTCTCTGGGCATTCGGCTTTGTTTAATTCACCCTGTAAGTTCTGAGGGGGCGTGCGCCATCCAATCAATATGCGCAATATCAAAGGGTCATGTACCATGTAAAGTTTCAATTTCCTTTGTTGAACGGTTTTCGATGTTCGTTCTTAACACTAGAACTGCCACGTTTTAATAGCTATCAGTGATGACCGGGCACCAAAATGTGCCACTTTGATGCAGCACCACTTTGATCGGACACCTGACGCATTACGCCTCTTTATTGAATTGAATTCAGAATGGGATTTAAAAAAATAGGACCACTGGACCTGTAGCTTATCTGCACCTTGGCCTAATGTTGTAACACAAATTTGGAAGCATTCTGACTGGTGGGTCTGGAGAGGAAGGTTTTTGAAGGAATTTACGTGATTTTCCCAAACGTTTACTAAGTCCGCCATTTTGACACACTTACGGTCACGTGATCGGCATGACCTCTGCAACTTAACATCCCTACCCTGGCCTAATGTTGTAACCCAAATTTGGTAGCATTCTGACTGGTGAGTCGGGAGAAGATGTTTGAAGAAATTTATTAAGTCGACCATTTTGACCTACTTATAATCATGTGACTGGAACAAGCTTTGCAATTCCTGTTACCAGTCAGGAGTGGAATGTTGCTGCCAAATTTCAGCCAGATTGGCCAAGTGGTTTGGCCGGAGAAGTCTAAAAAGGAGACGGACAGACAGACAGACGGTGTGCGAGGACAATACCTTGTCTGGAATTTAAATTCCAGAAAGGCTAAAAATTAAATTCAAATCAAATGGAAGACCAAATAAAACAGTGGAGTCATCAAAAGGAACCTGAACAAGCAAAAAGCAAAGATGAAATCATCAGGAGCAACCTGGATAAGATTTGGGTTTCACCTGTCACTACTCTCCTCTCCCACACATCCATGTGCAGCCAAGTGAGCATTATTCAAAAAATGAAAAAATAAAAAATACACACATTCAAAAAATATATAATTCCGGCTGCCAGACCATGTGTCTGATCAGGTTAAAGTTTAAAATACATATTCTCCCTAATTTTGAGGTTTCGCGTCGATTGATGAAGCGGTTCATGAGAGAGAATTAAAAAAAATATTTTCCTTCGATCCATTATGGCTGTCAAACCATGTGACCTATCAATTATTTGTGAACACCCTGGCATCCCCAAGACTTGGGGAATATGTATGTGAAGTTTCCCTTCGATCTGTCCTGCCGTTCTGGAAAAAACATATTTTTTCGGGTAAATCCAATATAGCTGCCAAACCATGTGATATGACATCATAGGTGGGGAACTTTTTGTTCCTCGTGGATAGGTGGTCATAACTGTAAAGTTTCGCCTCAATCTGTTCAGCCATTTCAGAGATTATGGAAGGTTTTAAAAATAAAAATGGCTGCCGAACCACATGGGCCATGAAGTCATCATTTTTTTTTTCTGTTGACCAATTTATCTGTAGATGACCCTCAAAAATTTTCATACTCATCAGATGTAGCAGTCTACGTATGCAATTATGACGTCATACACCTATGACATTAAAAACAAATCACAATTATTCCCCATCTGACAGGAACCAAGTTTCAATCTATGGTGAAATTTTTGTGTCAATCCGACAAGCGGTTGCAGGGGAAAGGGAATAACAATGCAGATACGTACGTTCTCCGTATGCATGTACGCGACCGATTGCTTTACCCAGCTTTTCGCTTCGCCAGCACGGGCTAAAAAATATCATCATCATTGCCGGCGATGGTCCTTCACAAGTTGACATGTGAAAACCTGCGTGCGTGAAATGTATTTCTGATGTTTGAGAAGCAACTCGTTCAACAACCACATTGTGAGCAAGACAAGCAGTCCAACCGGGTGTTAAAGGAATGTCCCAGCAGACCAGACCACCTGCTACCCATAGCTTACAAGTAACTACTGAACAACTAACCGTCTGTCAGCAAACGCAAGTTCGCATGACTTGTCCATTGAACCACAGCAAGCCCCAGGAAAGAGTGCTGTTACTTTTGCAGAAAAAAACAAAAACGTTAATTTATGGAAACAGGGGATTTAAACTATGTGTGCCCTGTTTGGCATTCCCATACTACCACTTGATGATTCCTGGAATCCTGCTTCAAAACCCATGTAGTGTACTTGTACTGGAATTCAACAGTTGCATTTTCATTTGCCTAATTCACCTGTCATTGTATAAGGTTCCATTTCTGTGCCGGCCTAACCACGAGAGGGCGCTTAAACATTTCACCCCTCCACTTAATCCCGTTTTATAACATGACTAGTGGTCTGAATTCATGATGATAACATCACACCGAAAGCGGTATACTCGTCCTGATGGACTGGATCAGTTGTTTTAATCAATCACTGAATACGGATAAATTGGGTAAATCGAGTCCATGAACGGGTTAGGTGATGATGGTGTTCCTCAAGGCTTAGTTGCATTAATTATCCAAATCTCTAGACATTACTCAATAAAAGGGATTTGGTTTGGGAATAGCCAGTCCGTGTTCCCATCTAAACCCATGACTCATGAGTGCTCAAAAGGCAGGGTAACCGAGGCTAAAAGTCACCTATCATATGTTTGACCATCGTCTATGCATGTCCAGGTAATCCATGTAATAGTACATTGATGTGTGTACTTGCCGTTCTGCCGATGATTTATGTACAAGCTCTTCCAGGAGCCTTGGGCCAATAAAAAAATTAATTATTTATTAAAGGTTTACTCCCTGGTCAGAGGAAAATACAATTTGACAAAAGGACATTTGCCATGCTCTAAAGAATGAACAAATAAGTCCTTGCAGTTTTTTTTATTGCATCCTTGAAAACAACAATTTCATGGACAACTGCCATATCATCAAAGAGAATACCAGCATGATCAGTTTCAGGAACAACCAACTCTGGTTGGTGTGAATGCAGTTTTATATCTTCTTCAGAGTCTATCTTCACCAGACTTGTGTGCTTTGATTATCTGTTGAGCTAAATTGCTCCAAGAATGTCGAATTTTCTCTGTGCTAACTTCTGTTAGAGTAATATTGTGTCCCTGAACGATCCATTTCAGAAGTAACAGGAGCTCATCAGGAATACAGCAGCTACAATGCTACATGTACCTTCTCAGGCACCTTCAAATGGCCATGATTGTGCTCACTCGACAGCTTCTCTTATTATTTTAGCACACTGGAAAATAATAGTAACTTCTTCTTTCCCACTCTTCTGTGCTGTATCACAAGCTGCAATGGCATGGATAAGAGTTGGCTTTTTTTTGTATTCATTGTCGAGGTTCATATAAGAGCTAACACACAGAACACAATATAACAAGGGGAGCAGGAGACAAGAGGGGCAGGATAGGGAAACACAAAACAGCAGGGAACAGAGACATTAGATCTGTGGAAGAGAGAGGGATGCGGTGGGGTACACGGAGTAAACAAGATGTACACTACAGGGACTTTCAGGAAGGAAAACAGGGAATTTGAAGGAGGTGGGTGTTTGTGGATGAACGGGGGTAGAAAAGATCAAGGTTTTGGATGGGGGATGGTGGTGAACAGCTGTTTTTGAAGACTTGGAGGGAAGAGTGGGATTGAAGAGAGGGATTACTTGGACGAGTAAGTTCTACACGGTGTATATGATCTTGTATCTTGGATTTAAGGTTATGAGTTTCTGAAACGCACTCCAAATTGTGTTCCTTTGTAATATGTATTTCCATAATCTTTCTCTACTTTATCAATGGGAACAAATTCTCCAGAAACAATTTTTTTCCTGCAGTTTTTTTTAATTTTATTTTAATATTGAAGGCTTCAGTCATGGACTAAATAGTCCTCATCAAGGCCAAGCCTGAATAAAAGAACTGCATTGATAGAAAAGTAAGGAAAGAGAGAATCGTCTAAGAGCTTTTGAGGGAGTAAAAAATCTGTTTTTTTAAAAGGGGAAGGTCATAAGTGTTTGAGAAGACGTGAGAAGGTAAAGAGTTCCAGAGTTTAATAGTGGAGGGGTAGAAACAAACACCCCAAACCGGCATCGCCTCAACACGCTATATCTAATAAATAAGATTCATCCGATGTCTGTCTGTCTGTTTTTTCGTGTTTTTTGCAAAGACTGCTGGGCCGACAACCACCAAATTTGGCACACAGACTAATTTAGGTTGTCCTAAGTGTATTTTCATCCACAACCTCAGCTTTTAAAGACTGTGAAGAACCATAAGACCTTTTTTTTTTTACATGCTTGGGAGATCAGACCATTTAAGACCCATAAGACCCTAAAGACCATTGAATTTCCCGAACACAATTAAGACTTTAAAACCCGAATACCCCAAAGACCCTTTGAACCCCAATTACCGTTAAGATCCCGAAGACTCTTGAAGACCCGTTAAGACTCTCAAGTCGATTGAAGACCCTTAAAATCCCAAAGACCCTTAAGACTTCAAATATCCTAAAGAACTGTAAGCCCCCAAAGACCCTTTATGACCTCAAAGACTCTTAACACCCCAATGACCTGTAAGACCCTTAAGACCTTAATCCCCTTAAGACCTCAAAGACACTTAAGACCCCAAGACCCTTAAGGCCCCTTTACCCACTGGTGTTCTGGCACTCCTGCCCCTACACATTCCCCCCCCCCCACCACTACCCCATCGGTTCTCCTGCCCCTGATCCGCCTGCCCATTATCAGCCCTGTCTGCTCTCCTACTTCTCCTACTCTCAGTATCCCACCACCCTCCCCCACCCTCCCCCCACACCCCCCACACCCGAGCAATGCCGGACAACCCTGCTAGTAATATATAAACGATCTTTCTCACCACTGACTGGTATTAAAGATCGGTACCTTCTGGGTGACATGAAAAGTAGAAAGTTTTGCATGCCGACGGACATCGAAGCCGGTACACCAACAAAATCACAGAATCATCGAGCTACATCCATAAATGAAAATATAAATAAATGAAAGAATTTTTTTTAATGCAGGTGAGTGACCCGAGATAATAGGGAAGCTCAGTAATTTTGTGTGCCGATGCACATCAGTAGGGAATTTTGTTGGTTGTGGGACTATCCCATTTCCCCCATTGACTTTAATGTTAACTCAGGGAAAAACTATTTGACCCTGTCATTAAAAAAGTACATTTTTACTCACAAACAGATTTCCTCTGGCACCAACTTCTCATTCTCTTCCCCTAGCTCTTCCACTCATCCTGCACCAGCTTCTTTGCATTAAATCGTTTCTGGGACCAAGCTCTTCCATGAGCCTCAACTATGCATGAAAACTTTTTTTTATTTTTACCCCCACCCCTCACCGCTGAACAACCACCCTCCACCCTCTTTATTTTACCTATTTATACCCCCATTTGAACAGATTCCTTCCCTTTATATCCCTACCTATAGATAAACTCTGGAAGAGTATATACAGCATAACAAAAACCTGTTTACCCGACCTCCTTCTTTGCGGTTTATGTCCTTTGTGAAAAAGAACTCCTGAAACACAATCCTTGGCACTTGCTTGTGGAGTTGACAATCCTGACAAAAATATAATAATAATTCTAAAGCCATGTCAGTCAAGTGATGCTTTGGATTGTGGTGTATCAGCTGACACTGAATTAGGCAATGGGTGGTTCTGGTTTTTTGTTTGTTTGTTTTTCTTTCAAACTGCAACTGAGCCGGTTTGCCAACTTAATGTTTATAGTTATCATCCCAGCTTCAACAGAAAGTTCTTGTTGAGAGATTCTGGGGCTTATTACATTTTAATTGGAAAACGTGTACGTAAACCCGAAAGAGGTACTCGGTGTGCTTGCCTTCCCTTCCACCTCGAGCACGTAGAGATGGAAAAGTACTTGGGCCATGTGTTGCAACATTGTTCTGGAAAGATCCATGCCCCTCCCCACTCTCAATTCTACATTAGCTGTTTCAAAGGAGGGTTCGACAAAACTCCCATATCTCCTGTGATGGTGATTTTTGAAAAAATGCCAACAGACAGCTCAGTGATTTGTATATAAGTATATATCTATGCATAATTACTTGGTTATACTCAAAGCTATGTTGTACCTTAATTAATTATTTCCAATATTAATTATTTTCCTTTTTCATCACAGCGTGTTTAAAAACTCAAACTCTATCATGGATGACTCGCTTTCATGGGATGATTATGGCTTTGAATCAAAACATGATATTCTCGATACTGATGTATATTTTGACCTGAATTGAGTAAATTCAGCCATTGATTATCTCGAGGTAAAATTTCATTTATTTTAAAATATAATGCAAAACAAACAACTCTGTTGTATGAAGATGAAGTAATGTATAATCCTCATTTTCACAAGATGCCGGTTGCAGAATTCATCAACGAAAATGATGTTCTTCGTGAAACTCGGAGTGAGTTCATGGATTTGCTTGAGGACATTTTGAACGACCTTGACGCAGAAACTAACATGTTTTCCCCATTCATATCCGAGTTTTTGGTCCCACTTAAACTACCATCTGAAAGGTGAGACCAATTTAATTAGTAATTCTTCAAAACTAACATGTGGTGTGGGGCTATTAAATGATGAATATTAATATTTCCATTAATATTCATCAAGGCTTTGGAAATAATTCTGTCCGTAAAAAGCATCTGTGTGTACTTCCAGCTTGAGAGAGACATTCATACAAGCTCCACTTTGCCATGTGGCCAGAGAATCCTTCCCACCCATCTTGAATAATCGACATTCCAAAAATGACAGGTAAGTGATTTGTTTGCTTTCAGTTTGCTTTCAGGAACCTGAATTCACACCAATGTTTCACACACCTGAGGTCTTGTTTCGAGCTTTCTTGGAGGTCTCCCAATATCCCTCCCACCTCCCAATATCTTTGCACAGAAATCTGCTTGTCCACATTCCATCATCTGAGCCAAGCAATCAACATTATTCGCTGATGTCAACAAAAGCTCTTCATGATCTCTCTTCTCTCCAAGCCTGTGAACTTAGTGCCCCCTGGAGGACACTCCATCAGCACACACTGCCAAAATATTTCAAATTGCTAATGTCAGAATTTATAAATGTAGATGCATTATATACATTTTTTTTTTTTAAACGTGAGTATATCTATAAAATAGATATGAATGACGAGATGCCATTCGTAAGTGGGAATACATTAAATTTCTGTGAAGTGATGGTAAAGGCTTTTATATGTGCAGACTTTTATTTGTGCTTAGTGATGTGTTTTAATTTGGTTTGTGCAAGGATGTGGACTGATTTTAATTACCATTTACTAAATTGAAAAAAAATTGAATAAGACATAATTTGGGAAAAGTGCACCCCCACTCTCATCCCCTCCCTTACACCTCCCCTCCACCCTCTCCTTCTGCAGGGCACTCAAGGTCTACCAGCAACCCCCTTCTGGTAGAAATACCAAAATCAAGAATCACTGCTCACCTACACTCTTTCATTCCTCTTTTTCCCCACCTTCGGAATAAACTCCCA
>CM068964.1:46257395-46272586 GCA_035128595.1 Eptatretus atami
CTTACTGTGACATCGTCACCTTTCATTCTCACAAAATCCGGAAGCAACCGTTTAAAAGAAAATACTGTGGCTGCGTGAAAGAGGAAAAGAAAAAAACATTAATACTGGGCAAATCGTTAAAAGCAATTCTGCTCAGATCTGGAGGTCGGCAGTTCGAACCACCCGTCCCCGATAATACAAAGAGTTAAAAAAATGTACGTGCTGCTTCCTTCTGATGCTCAGCAGTGAAAGAGATAGAACACGGACGAACAACCATAGATGGCATCAATAGCACAAGCTTACGCTGATGCTTCAGCGTAGAGCTCTCTAAGACAACTGTTACAATGCAGAGCGGTGAACACATGAACCTGGAATTTATTCACATTGTATTGTGCTCCAACCTATAAATAATTCTTTTAATTTGGCTTATCTTAGGACAATTGCGATTGTCGATTCACCAAAATAAACGATGAATTTGAAACATGAAGACCCGAATGCAAAAAATATATGAAATCACAGATCACGTTCAGAGGCTTTTGAAAGGACAGGATGCAGACGAAATTGATCGACGATTTGGAACGGTGATGACGATTTATGGAGGCTTGCTGACCTGCGGTCTTGATTCTGGTTCAAGCGGAGTGCTTTCCCATACCTGATTCTTCGGCCAACACAACAAATGCTGTGCCTGCGCTGCGGTTGTTACCTTCACAGCGGAATATCTACACACGAAGAGAAGGATCCGCTGAAACAATTAAGGAAATGAGTATGTCTTACCTAAAAGATCAACAGAGTGTGCCCCAGTGTTGACCTCGCCATTTTATACTATCACATACTACTGCACCTTGTGCATCTGCCAGGAACACTTTTAGCCCAAGTATTTCAAGAGCTGCCTGCCAGGTCTGAACATTGACAGAAGTTTTAGATTGCGAATCTGTCTGCCGTCAACGATAACTCATAATCTTCACCAAGGACACATGGGAAATACAACACCTCACAAGTAATGTGGTATACCTACCCCATTGAAGTCCATCCATTAATGGCACACAATGACCTTGCCCTGCGCTGCGAAAAACACCAAATTGCAGTTTACAGTTGGGTTGAGATTCAAACCCAAGACAGACATATAAGAGTGCCCTCCAAATGCAAGCAAATGCACCTTTTATTCAATTCTGTGAGGCTCCATGGCTTACACCTGTTTGGTCAACATGAAGGCAATGTCAATGTCACTTGGTTCACAGCCATTCATCTTCATCAGCAGAAAACCTTGCGGGTGAAATCCTCCCAATTAATGAGAGCTTGCCATTTTTTACTTGTATATGTCATCGGGTCGACAAAGTTCTGTTTGCTCGTGTTGGGGGGGGGGGTCGATTTTTTGAAATGCTGCAACACATTGGCGGACGAGGCTGCCAGACCACACCTACCCTACCATCAGTCTCTGACTCCACCCACCATTCTCACATCTCAACCCAACCAAAACGATATGCCACCATCTTGTTTCTGGTGATGGGCCACTATTAGCCTATGGCTCGTGCATTATACACTTCTGTTGCTTTGCGATCAGATTTTCCATGGGCTTTCGGTCGAGGTGGTCACAATGAGGAACTGCCAAAAATAAAACATCTAATCATATGTTCAAATAATAGTAAGGTTTAATCAAGCCCATCAAAACACACAGCAAGTCAAAGTAAATTACTAAAAAAGCGTTACATCGTTTTATGAATGGCCCAAATTGGGTTAAACAATTCCTGACGACAAATCAGCTGTTTCTGATATAACCATGCGAGGTTTGAAGTATGGACAGGTGCATGTTAAATGTTTGTTTCCCAATCGGTCCATCACCAGATTTTAAAAGCCAATTCACTCGCACATAAATAGAGGTCTCGTTCCTCAGAATGACCACGGACGTCGCGACAGGTCTGTTTTTTATGAGCAAAATGTGTATGACACAGCGAAGGCGCACACATCACACACTTCAGAATCACGTGATCTTCTCATTCAAAGGGAACACAGGTTGTACGCACAGCTTAATGAGACAGACTACAGAATGCAATCCAACCGTGGGAAAATAATTTTTTTAATCTATTTATTCTTCAGATCCAGCTTTTACCATGTTAGTACATTGGATGTGCGCAGGATGAGAGTAGATGGAAGAGGAGGCGAAAAATATATATTTTGGTCGTCCACAGTGCGTCATCGTTTTTCCTCTGGAGCTAGAACTGCCATCACAGATATTCATAATTTACAGCGAAGTTTCAAACAAGACAGCACACAATAATTATGAACATTCTAAAGTTTTTTGTTTTTTGAATACAGAGTCGAATTCATGTACGATCAGAAAATAATGAACCAGGCCAGAAATACAGAACAAAAATACAAAGAGATAGTGACCGGAACGAAAATCTTAAGATAGGAAAGACAGAAGAAACTAGAGCAAAGGGGAATGGGAGGAGACACAAGGGGATGAAGAAGATGGACTACAGTGTGCCACAGTCTCAATCACAATAGTGGCCAAGCACAAAATGAACAAAAATTAAATAAAAAAATTAAATCCGAAGATGTGAGGATGAAAGCTAATAACCTGGAAACCATGAAAGAATCGACTCGTTAGGGTTAATTTAGGTATAAGCTTCATGGCTACGCATGAGTGACGACCCAGATGTGGACTGGTAGTGAACAGCTTCGTGAAGCAATAGAGGGAAGAAAGTTCAGCAGACGAAGAAGGTTGCTCCACAGGCAAGGAGAAAAATGAACGATATGAATGGAATGAACGAGCAGTGAGCCTCGATTTGGGGTTCCACGTGAGAAGTGGTGGTTATCGCAGAATGCCATGCATTCTGCTGAAAAAAAAAAACCTACCACAAGACACTGCAGCCTTGACCAGGAGAGATGAGAGGATCCCTATAGAGATTCGTCGACGAGAGTAGAGGAAGAATCCAGAAATGTGGCTTGGGATGCTATAGGCCACACTTGGGAGCAATTGGCAGGGCCATTCTATAAATGTCAAAGCAAGATTGCCAGAACAACCATCTTAACGAGCCTTGCACTGATACAAAAAAATAATAATGATTAAAAAAGAAAACAAAAGCTAGTTGGAGATTAATTAGGTCTCTATGGATGTGGGAATTGGTTTGTGTGTGCGGAATGCCCCTCCTACAGCTCCATATCGATAATGTCTGAGGCTGAGGGGGTGGGAGAGCTAGAACACCGAATGGATCACGGATGCAACCGTTTTTCAATGGGATGATATTGCGTTAGACGTATCGTGCCGAAGAGACACACATCGAGGTGAAAGTTGCAGAATTTGAAGCTCACTCAACACGATCATGCACACAAAGATGCAGAAGACGAGGAAATCCATTCAACACATAGCAGTTCTGTGGTACAACTGGATCAATTCATTCAAAAACTGATCAAAAAAAGTCACTTGGGCATCTGCGTCATCGCACCTGATGAGGTAAGTTCATCTCCTGAAGCACTTGCCAGAGATTGAATCAATAAAGAGGTTTGCCAAGACCAACTGGAACATATGCAATTTGGCAAGAACAATTCT
This sequence comes from Eptatretus atami, assembly GCA_035128595.1. Lineage (NCBI taxonomy): Eukaryota > Metazoa > Chordata > Myxini > Myxiniformes > Myxinidae > Eptatretus > Eptatretus atami. The sequence continues at coordinate 46,260,925 of CM068964.1, forward strand.
TCGAGCCTATAACCCCAGCTTCAACTGAAGACATTCTTCATCTGTAGCGAAAACCAAATAGTGGCGATCCTTATCCAAGACAGATGGTTCAGTAACCAAGAGATGTTTGGCCGCCACTTGCAAATTGGCCAGACACGAAACTTGCCTTTGAAAAAGCTACTCTGCACACATCAGAAACAATCATTGACCTGAATTAAAATGACAACAAAATACAAGTAATAGAAACCACAACTTTTTATTTAACTGCTGGTACATCATAATAGCCTCGTTTTGACCACTTTCTGCGATGTACGTTGCTCTCTGGGAGGGTCGTACTGTGGTTGCTCAACCTGGGAGGGTAACTGTGGTTGCTCAACCTGGGAGGGGTGACTGTGGTTGCTCAACCTGGGAGGGTGGTACGTGGGCTCAACCTGGAGGGGTATGTGTGCGAACCTGGAGGGGTACTGTGGTTGCTCAACCTGGGAGAGGACGTGTTGCTCAAACCTGGAGGGGTACTTGGTTGGCTCAACCTGCCGGAGGTACTGTGGATTGCTCAACCTGGGGTACTGCTTGCTCAATTTGTGAAGGCGAGCTCCTACAGGGATGGAAAAGTAGATATTGCAATGACTCGGACATTCTATCATTCCTTGTATCATGAGTACCTCCAATACCCTCCTCTACTGATGGCCTGGCATGTACAAATATTGTGAGTATCTTGCTTCTTAATGTGTACAGGGGCCATACTGCTCAAGATGCATCATTTGATGCTGAACATATTATATTCCTTTGTCATGATGATGGCTTCTCAATGCAACTCAGCTATTTAAAACAAGCAAGAAAATGGAAGAGCTCGTTTCTTTTGCACTACAGGAAGCTCCACCAGTGTTCGGTGTCTCGTGTACTTGTCACACTTTCTATGCTCCCTTGCCCCAACTTTATGTCTTTCAAACTTCGGCTGGAGATGGCACATACACATCCAAAACAATGATCTGTGCAGTTTGTACTTGGCAAAGTATGCTTCTGCGTGGGCTGAACATCGTGACTTGCATAATCATAGTCTTTGGTGTATGGGTGTGTATTCACCAATGCTGGACCATCAACCATATGCCACCTGCCTCTGCCAAACCATTACATGGCAAAACCCAGGGGTTCCCTGGTCACCAGAACTCCTTCTCCACGAAAGTGTTGCCACAAAAAAAGCCAAGAAGCCTCAGAAAAACTATCATACAACCTAATAAACAATAAACACTATACAGCTCACAATTTATTTGAAACTTATTGGAAGAATTATAATTTTCTGTTATTTGGAATCCCCCCCCCCCCTCCCCTACCCATTCCTGGATTTTCCCCTGTATGCATGTCAATGCGACGCATTGCAACACCAGGAAGGCAAAGCAGGTTCATTCAGCATATGGGAGCAGGTACCTCCTCCATCAGAACAGATGTCTTACTTAAGAAATCTTGCCTTGCATGTCCTCCCCTAAGTTAATGCCAGACGTCGAGCACCCACCCTGCGCGCTTGACTTCCCAAAAGCCCTCGTAAACACTCTCATGTATAGCTCGCCAGAAGAATCCAAACAGCCATAGCAGCCAGTTTGCAGCCAATGACCAGCCTTGGCTCAGACATGAAAATGATAAGAAAAAAAAAAAAAAAGTGATCAATGAGTTTCTCAGAAAATTCAAATTTAAAGTTTGAAACGGCATTTAATCAAAGTTGAAGGTAGGCAATGCTCCAAAAAATGTACAATTAATGCGAAACAAAATTATAAATGACGACGTCTCCAAATAACCCCACTGCTGTATTTTCAGTACTATCGCACATTAAACAAATGAGATAATTAAAACAAAAACAACCAGCAAAAGCATTTTCATGTGTAACAAGTTAAAACCGAAGGGTGTGGTGGGCAAAAGTAAATAAAAGTCGTGTGTGTGGTGGTGTGGTGGGTTGTGTGTGTGTGTGTGTGTGTGTGTGTGATGTGTGGCCCTCGAACTCCAAAACCGTGAAACTTAGCAGCCTAAAAAAAAAAAAACTTTGTATGCATACCAAGGAACTCTAAGAATTGCACACAGTGCAAATTGGGCGTTTGATATAATTAAAACACCCCGATTGAAGACAATTAATTAATGGCCTTATATTAAGATATCCTGCATCAGCACATCCTTGGCCACCTCCACTCCCTCACTGAGGTCTTAAGTATCCTCGGAGAAGTATTGCATTTGGGTCCATCTGTCGTCTGTCTGTCTGCCAGTAGAACTTTGTGTTGTTTGCTCTGCAATTGCTTCGGCATCGAGGACGAAAGTTTCACCATGGTGCGACTACTCATGTTGAATATTTTAATGATAATTATGGTCAAAGTATGTGTTGGCAGCCATATTGGAAAAAAAATAAAATAAAAAAATAAAAAAAAAAAACTTTGATCCTCCATCTCCTGAACTGCACCAAGGAAAAAAATTTAACTTGGCACACAGCTAAGTACTCCTCTATGGGAACGAAGTAATTTTTGACGTCATAGGGCCCTCTTTATGACGTCCAGAATTGCATATGTAACCATATCCAATCAGTGAAAATTTTGAGGGATAAAATGTCCACATGAAAGAAATATACCCCATACAAATGGAATCCCTGCCATTGAAACATTTTTTCAAGATGGCCCACCCATCGGCCATCTGGGATCCGGCCACGCCCAAAATCAATACCGTTCTTCCTTTTAGGGGTACATGTGATGACCCAAATTTCAAGATCATATATGCGAACAGTTTTATAGTATCGCACTCACCAGCTATAAATGTGACGCGCCGGCTACGACGACGGACGACCCGTCGGTACAACAATATCCCCCTTCCGCACCGCGTGGATAAAAATCATTACATCATTGGTCACGCTGATATCACAGACATCGTTAAAAAATTTTGTTAAGAAATAAAAAATAAAACTTAAAATAGTCTGCTGAAATGGCTGAACAGATCGCGGCGAAACTTTACACATACGACCACTATCCATGAAGAACAAATGGTCACATATGAGGTTCTAGTCACATAGTTTGGCAACACCCATATTGGAATACCGTAAAACATAAAATCTTCATTCGCTCTTTCTGAACATGGACAATCTAAGGAAACTTCAACATAAAATGTTCCCAACATGCATGTACAAGTTGTTAAGAATAATTGACAAGTCACATGGTTTTGGCACGCCATATGATTTTAAGAAAAATATTACAATAATGTCTGTCTGGAACCACTTAATCAATCGTGAAACTTCACAATGTGATCTCTAGCGATGGGGAATAAATGTTTTAATTTCAACTTGATGACACATGGTCGGATCAGAATATATAATATTTGTTGATGAGAGTTAAACAAATAATCATAACTAGAACTGCCACTTTATAACTGCTGGCAGTGATGACCGGGTACCAGACCTCGGCCTTGATACAACATGAGATACATGAGATGCAAAAAATTTATATTCTGCTTTCAACTGCGTAGTGGAACATGTTGTGAAGTTTCGTGTTAATCGGAAAAGGTGCGTTTTCTATCAGATGGCCGCCAAACTATGTGACTTGTGACGTCAATTTCTAACAATGTATGCACAATCATGGGGGATGACATTTGCAAATTTTTGCTTCGATAGGTTAAGCCGTTCCAGAGAAAACATTATTTAATATTTTTCTTAAAACCCAACATGCCGCCAAACCATGTGACTTGTGTAGTCATAATTTTTACCATGTATGCAGAATTGATGGAAGATGGCATTTGCAAATTCTCGCTTCGATAGGTTAAGCGGTTCCAGAGAAACATTATTTAATATTTTTCTTAAATCCAACATGGCTGCTCAACGATGTGACCTATCAATTAGAAATTAACAAAGCTTGAATTCCTACTCATGTGCAATAGGTACGTGAAGTTTCCCCTTGATCAGATCAGCCGTTCTGGAGAAGAAGATGTTTTGAAGCTTTTAGGGTAAATTCAAATGGCGCCAAACCATAGTGACCGATCAAGAAGAAATTAACAAACTTGAGAGAGCACCTCATGCGGAATAAATGTGTAAGTTTCGTCCAATCTTTCTTGCCTTTCTGGAGAAGAAGATTTTTAAAAATTTATTCATTTTCAATCCAAGATGGCTGCCGAACCATTGACCTACTTAACATCATAAATTTAAATTAGCTTCCCATCGGGACCCTAACAAGTGTGTGAAGTTTCGTGTAAATCGATAAGGTCATTTTTCTATCCAAGATGGCCGCCAAACCTTGTGACTTGTGACGTCATAATTTTTACTATGAATGCAGACGTCATGGGAGGATGATAGTTGCAAATCGTTTCCCATAGGTTATGTGATTCCAGAGAAAACATTATTTAATATTTTTTTGAATCCAACATGGCTCAAACCATGTGACTATCAATTAGAAATTAACAAACTTATATTCCTACTCGTGGGCAATAGGTTTTGAAGTTTCCCTTGATCTGACGAGCGTTCTGGAGAAGAAGATGTTTGAAGGTTTTAGGTAAATTCGACGTGGCGCCAAACCGTGTGACCTAGCGATTAGAATTAACAAACTTGTGAAGTGATGTCTTGGGGAAAGTGTGCGTGAATTTTTGCCTCAATCTGCCAGCTGTTCTGGAGAAGAAAATTTAAAAAATATATTTTCAATCCAATGATGGCGTGACGACCATGTGACCTAAACATCACAAATTTATATTCTGCTTCAAAACGTGTATTGGAACACGTCTGTCAAGTTTGTGTTAATCGGGAAAAGGTGGTTTTTCTATCAAGATGGCTGCCCACAATGTGACTTGTGATGTCATAATTTTTAGCATGTCTTATTTTACACTCATTATTTACTCTTCTTCTTCATTTTTTTACTCTTCATCTTTCATTTTATCTTCTTCTTCTTCTTCTTCAGTATTTACTCTTCTTCTCTTCTTCATTTTTTTACTCTTTCATTCATTACTCTTCTTCATATTTACTTCTTCTTCTTCATTATTTACTCTTCTTCATTTTTTACTCTTTCCATTTTTCTCTCTCTTCATTTTTTACTCTCTCTTCATTTTCTTCTCTTCATTTTTCATCTTTTCTCATTTTTACTCTCTTCTTCATCTCAGTTTACTCTTCTTCAGTTTTACTCTTCTTCATTTTTCTCATCTTCTCATTTTTTTATCTTCTTCTTCGTCTCTTTCTTCATTTTTACTCTTCTTCTTCTTCATTTTTCTTTCTTCTTCTTCTTCATTTTTTACTCTTCTCTTCTTCATTTTTACTCTTCTCTTCTTCACTATTTACTCTTCTTTCATTTTTTACTCTTCTTCTTTCCATTCTTTTTACTCTTCTTCTTCTATTTACTCTTCTCTTCATTTTTTACTCTTCTTCTCATTATTTTACTCTTTTTCATTTTTTTCTCTCATTTTTCTCTCATTTTTCTCTTCTTCCATTTTTTTACTCTTCTTCTTCAGTTTTCCTCTTCTTCTTCATTATTTACTCTCTTCATTTTTACTCTTCTTCTTCATTTTTCTCTTCTTTTGACTTCTTCTTCTTCTTCATTATGATTTCTTCTTCATTATTTACATCTTCTTCTTCATTTTTACTCTTCATTCCATTTTACTCTTCTTTCATTTTTCTCTTCTTCTTCTGTTTTTACTCTTCTTCTTCTCACATTTGTCTGCCTCCTCCGGTGTGACCGGATAGCATACAGCTAACCCCCATCCCAATGAAACGTAACGTCTAACAACCAATGCTGAGCTTTAGAGTTCTTTATTACTTGACGTTGGGGTTATGAGTAGTTGGTAATCGCTTCGCTAACACAAAAACAAAAAATAAAATGTATAGTACGTGAACACAGATATTACGTGATCGGTATACCATTACAAGATCACTGATCACGTAACAGTATCAATTAACAAATAGAGGTCACTAGAATTAGACCCCAGAGCTTTACATTTCTTACACATCAAAGTGCAAGTTCTGTCCTATAGGTTGTTGTTTGTAACACAGATGTCGAGTTCGTCGGTAAAACGAGAGCCATCGAAACCTTTTCATGTCGACAAATCCAGCGAGTACAAAAGTTCTGGATATTGAACGTACAAAGATAGTGCGATGTCACACTGTTGTTGCCACAGTCTGGCATCAAACGCAATTTTTCAGTCGACGGCAAAAATCGAGCAGATGGCGAGAGGCGACATTTCTTTCTCAGACAAGCGTGGTCAGGGTCACGTAGGCGGAGCCACGAGGGGAAGCTAGAGCTAACAGCATCAACAGCTCTAGTCACCCACATGTGTTCGCACACTCCCCGACCGACGTCTTAGAGACGTCACACACAAACACAAATAGTATAAGAAAAACAAGCAATCAGAAAAAGTGCATCCGAGCTGATTCCGTGTGTGAACATACACAAATAACGCAGCGATAGTTCATTTGAAGCACCACAGAGGAGCATCACGACCAAATCCTATAGTCGTGGTGAAGAGCAGCGAATCTGGCGCGCTGCGTTTGCACGATGACGTCGCGAGAATCCTCTCGTGTGAAGCGGCACTTGAGTGATGACCCGACAGGCCAGTATTCGACAGATTCCTTTTCTGAGGAGTTGAGTAAGGCCCGTCCTTCACTTCTTGTTGTCTTGCATCCACTCGGTCGAACTTGATTGGAGGACCACTGCTGTGGGGGCCGGCGCGGGCCTCTGCGGCTCGAGAACTCTTCGTGCGAGATAGATTGACGCGGTTTCCACGGTGGATTACCGTAGTGTCTTTGGATGTCGGCGCGTACGATGAAGGTTCAACAGGACACCCGGTCTTTCTTGTTACATAGGATGGTGAGTCACCGTAGAAGTATAGATGCGTGATCGGTAGAACGACCCAGTGTCGTGTCACAATTGGCGCATTACTTACAGCAATGTTGAGCACGTCGGCCGGTTAATCCTCGAAGCAAAGACTGTGCGCGATGCAGTAGATAAAAACGCGAACGAAGCCAGTACCGATATCGCCATAGCTGCGCGCTCGCTATGTGAAGATATGGGGTGGATAAACAGCCAGTTCGAGCGACCACTGTTGTACAGGAGATCATATGACCGAGACCGTCCTCACGCTAATGGGTAAGGTAGAGTCCTGTTGCGCCAGAAATTTGTGCCCGATCGGACCGGAGTACCAACTTCTCCGTATGGCTTGAGTCTCGAGAGCCATTTGATGAGAAGAAGAGAACATCCCTTCCACCAATTCGATAGATATAGCTCTGTGATATATCACGTAGGAGTGAGTCCCAGCGCTTGCTGAGCGTGTGAAAACCAACCATCATCTTTGTTCTGGTCGAGGCTTCCCGGTTCCAAGTCCTTGTCTGATCACTCCGTGTTAAGGGCGGCGGTGCGTCACGATACGGGAGTCTGACATCTTCTGCTGGAGTGACGACCACACAGACTTGGATGTGACTCGAGTGGGTGAATGAGAAGTAACAACACTATATAAAGCTGTGAGTCCAGAGAGAGCCGGCGCGGACACCCTATCTGCAGTAGTCAGCCTGGGTTTATAAACAATGTGAGTGGTGAGGTTGATGCTATGAGTGCGAGCAGCACAGCGACGTGGAGGTTCGGCGAGGACTATGACGTGGTTTTGCCTGAGCCGAGTGTAAAGCACTTGCGCCTAGTCTGTCTCCCCGGACATACCAGTATAGCCCGTTGCATTCAACGATCGACTAAGCGAAGTATGGCGTTTTGCAATGTTTGAATGTCAAGACGACTGTAGAGCGCGTGCGAATAGATATACCGTGGTGATCAGGTGGAAGGACGGAATGTCTGCTAGTACTTCTAATTTGACCCTTAAGCGGCGGGCCACCCGTCATTCGTTTGCCTTATACGAATGGAGTATATAGTCGCTTAAACGGACAACAGCCGCCGACAAGGCTCTCCAGTCGGAAAAACCGTTTAAAAACGTTCTGTACCAAGCTGTGATGAAGAAATTTGTTCGTCTATTGACATTGCGCAGACGCCGAATTTCTTTAATCTTTGTCGGGTTATGACAGTGGAACTGTTCCGGTCGTTGACGTCCTGTGTCGTGCGCATGCTGAACGCCCCGCTGAAGCCAGCTACTAGAGTGAGGTCTGACCTGCCGATGGTCTTTAGATAGCAACGTCTGCTGGGTATTTTAATGAGCTGTGGGCAAGGAAACTAGGCTCTTTTATGGCTTCCGTGTATTGTATTAGCCGCTGTCTGTCTCCGTTAAAAAAAAAATGCAGCGGTGCACCCAATTACCTTCAGGACCATGCATCTCATCTTTCCAATACATGAAATTAATGTCTGTTCTCATGGACAGCCAATGTTGTTGTACATATTTATTCACTTGGAAAATGACCTGAAAAATTGTCGTTTGCAGTAACAATTTCTTCAACAAACAGCTTATTGTCACATGTGGAAAAATTGACGGACGACCGTCCGGCAAAAAGTTAATTTATTCACCACAAGAACACCTTGTTTTATGAAACTTTTCCTATACAAGTTTCATTTTCCTTATCGCCCAGCAAGAATTGGTTTGCTGGGCGAATGGAGATCCTCTCGCCCGTCCGTTGTTCCAAAATATGATGCGCTCTGGTATTCACGACGATCAAAAATTAATTATGCTCAGCGTCGCTGTCAAATCTCGGGATTCTGCCAAACGAGCAATATCAGACAGGATGGCATGATTGAATGGCAACATCGGGGCTGCTGCAATTCGTGACGGCAGTTGGAATTTCATCGCACTCGCATGAACGTAGGAACTTGTATTTGTTGTGTTACCGTCTATGGACTCTATTTTGTAGCCATGTGCACGTTCCAACCATTTTCACTGACCCCGGAGGCATGACGAAGTTTGTAGGGAATATTTTCCCCCGATTCACAAAACGATTTGAAAAATCTTGATCTGGCGAGCGTAGCGTTCGCTCTGTCGGTCGAGGATTACGTAGCATGATATACTTGTTTGGATTGTCACTGTGTAAAAAACTTGGGTCAGAATGTTTACTGCATTGATTTAACCGGGACACATCACCACAAATTTGCTGATTTAGAGTTCGGAACGTTGAAGGGTAGCCTCCCCGCCGTTATCGGAACGCCTTATTGGCATTGGCGTGCGGCTCTGTTGGTCACGTGGCCTCTTTAAGGGCTCCGCTTGTCGTAATGCATTGCTGTAACATGCTTGTTGCCTTACACACAGAACAGGATAAATTTACAATACATTGTCTGGCAACATGGTCAGTTGAAATCACAGCACCGGAAACATATCTTTATTTTCCCGCAGAAAGTCCCTTTTTTCGACAAGGACTATCAATTGACGCACGACAGTCTTGACGTTATTGCTGTATTGTGCAAAGGACAATTTGCTGAATGTCTGTCTTCTTGGAGACAGAGGTGCGAATGCGTGTGCAGGAAGGTTGTTACGTAGAGGTTGACGTCTATATCCACTCTGACTCTGCTCTGTGCGGGCATTACTTTCTACGCCAAAACTTAAAGCATCAGTGGCGTACCTGACTGAGGTTCTTGACAAATCAGCAAACACATAGAAAGAGGAAAACACCACATTATTTTCTTTTTGTACTCTGGACGCATGCATTGTCCATTTCTCCTTTGATATGTTGTAAGCCAGTTGACTAGTATCGGGATACTCCCTGATGAAAGTTCAAAATAGCTTAAAGATGGCGTACTTTTGATTTCTTTGAGGGAAAACACTTCATACAATAATATCAGACAGTTTCATACAGTTTGCTTTTGGCTTTGTTGACATGCCCGAAAAGGAAGCAATGTTTCTGTTTGATTGAGGCTTCCACCATTTCCCGGACTCCAAATCGCCTCCTCTAAGCGCTCCCATATCGAGGTGTAAGCCGAGAAATGGTATTGTTGGCATTTGCTTTTTAAGCTGACGGCGTTTTCTTTGATTGTGGACCATAACCACTTAATCAGGGAGGTCAATTCTCCTATTACACTGGCCACCCAACATCTTTCACAACGCTGCGAAAGTCTGCCTCACACTGGTATGCTTCCTGGGGTCGTTTAATGTACACAAAGCGTCGTTAACAGCCAAATCTCTTTCAGCCAGAGGATATTGTTAAAAGTCAGTGATCATAGCATTGATATTATTTGCTTGAATATATACCGCACAAATGAAGGCAAATTCGGGCTCTACATGTCACACAGGTTAACTGTGATTAATATCTCCCCGTTACTCTGATGGGAACAGAACTGTAGCGTTAATAGCTCGTTTATGAAATCAGGAAAGAAGCGGTGATCAGGTGTTTGGTTGTTGCTTTGGTTATAATTATGGCCGATATTGGGCGTAAGAACCTGGTCGTTGCAAATTTGCATATGTTCAGTCGCGATAAATCAGGCATGTTGAACACTGGCGGATAACTGTGATCTTTCCCACATTACTTTCTGATGCCACTTTGCTGATTCTCCTGATTAGGTTATATCGGAGCGGCCATTTCCACCCTCAAGTTCTTGAATACATTGTTCATAGAAGTAACTCCGCCTTCCAGTCTCGCCCGACTTGATTTTCAGATTTGTGTAGGGTAAATCAGCCTCCATTGTTGCTTGAATTTCGTGCTGATTCTGCGGCGGCCAGGCTTGCTTTCTTGCTTTAGCTCAGCCGCTTTGTCTCGTCAACTGCACGGCCAGTCTTAGCAGCAACGGCTTTCGCACCGTTTTGTGCAACATAAACTTATGTTAGACAGTCTGAAGATTTTGAACCAGCCCTGAAATAGATCTGCTACTCGTACTCCTGGGTGACTTTTCTCTGACATGTTGATTGTCTGACGGAATGCGCGTCGAGTGATACTCGGACACTGTGTTTGGTATGACTGGATTCCACGGACGGGCGGACCGAACGTTTCTCACTTGCTGGTGCTGTGGCTTGCCTAGTCGATTTACTGCGTGCTTGGCCTCCGAGTCGATAACTGTCTGCCTCTCCGTGTGGACCGGATAGCATACAGCTAACCCATCCGCCAATGAACGTAAAACGTCACAACCATGCTGACGCTTAGATTCTTATATCTGACGTTGGTAGAGTTATGTGGTTGAAATCGCATTAACAAAACAAAATAAAATTATAGTAATGACACAAGTATTACGAGTGATATCGTTATACATGTACAAATCACTGATCAGCGTAACGGTTCAATAACATGAGAATCACTAGAATAACCGCAGAGCTTACATTGATCGGACACATCAAATTGCAAGTTCTTTCCTATAGGTTTTGTTCTAACACAATTGTCGAAATCGTCGTAAACGATACATGAACTGTTTTCATGTCCATAATCACAGTTACAAAATTTCTGGTGGTTAACGCAATAAACAAAATGCATCAGCTCACACTGTTTTGGCCACAGTCTGCATAAAACGCATTTTTCATCGCAGCGGCAAAAAAAGCCAACAAAGCAAGGCACCATTTCTCTCCAACAAGATAGGTCATGGCTCACGTAGGCGAGAAGCCCACAGGAAGCAACAACAATGGCTTCAACAAGCATGACTAGTCATACCGGCCACAGTGTGCGGCACACTATTTACTCTTCTTCCTTCTTATTTCTTTACTCTTCTTCTTCATTATTTTTTACTCTTCTTCTTCATTTTTTTACTCTTCTTCTTCATTTTTTCTCTTCAATTTTTACTCTTCATTTTTTCCTCTTCTTCTTCATTTATTACTCTTTTTCCTCATTTTATTACTCTTCTTCTTCATT
>CM068964.1:46287594-46305733 GCA_035128595.1 Eptatretus atami
TGCCCCACGTCATCCCTTAAACTACAGCACGTTCCATTTAACACTACGTAGCTAAGCTACGTCCCCACTACACATCCACAGTCCTTCACTGTCTCCAAATCGAAAAAATCATTTCCCAACTAAATCTTACTCACATCCCTCTAACTAATCCTTCCACGGAACTCCTATGATGACACATAACAACAACGGAGTGAGGACCTGAACACATGTATGAGTGGATCTAAGCCTGGCTGGACAGAAAGCTCAAACGGCTCCTATTCCCACTGTGTGCGTAGATGATCAGCTCAAGCCATCGTGGAGTGGGCTGGACATGTCCAAGCATGTCCAGGAGCACTGTGCTCCTGGGGTCACAGCGGGGTCTTCTCGCTCACTCGGCTATCTGCCTCTCAGGGATCCCATAGTGTATTCGACAGCGGAACTCTTCCGCTGGCCAAGCAGAAGCTACCTTTTGCAATGTATGCCGAGTTTCTCGCGGAGTGTCGCTTTGTCTCGTTGTTGTGAGTGTACCCTCAGATTTGAGCCACATATTTATTTGTCACACCATTAATACAGGCGCAAGAGCCCCATGTTGGTGGACCTATAGCTGCGGCAAACTCTCAGCACTCTCGCGCAATGCTGCATTGTACTCCTGCATGCGTGACGTCAAGTGCAGCCTGTCAGACGGTGTAGATTCTTCGTCAGCCTGTTGCTTCGGACGGTAACCATCCGCAGGGATTCACCATACAACTTATCTCACTTGGCTACGACTGTGGTTATACCAGCTGCCCATACGTTGCAAAGGCACATAGAGCACGAATGCAGCCGAAAGCTTTTGGAAGATGCAGACTTGAGAATAAATTGGATGTAATGCCAGCCTCAGCAACAAGATGAGGAACACTGTCGGCACGCTACACAAAGAAGAATACTCGTCAAGCGATCGTCACGAGGTGGACACTCCGAAGTCAACGGCTCTGAACTAGCATGGTACATTTCTGAACCTTGTATGGAGCTTGAAACCCACAAAGTCTCACTGGCTGGTTTGGGGTGAAAGATTCACACGATCCTGCGAAAAATTGTGTATGTCCGTTTCCTGGCCTAACCTTTCACTCAACCGTCGCGTCAGGGGTATCCTTATAATTCGGGGTAATATCCGTATTCCCCGCTGGCGTTTTCTCAGGCAGGAGACTCGGTGTGCTAATACCAGACTTCGCGTGCGGCCTCACTGAGCTCAAGCGAGCACGTGCGCGCCTCTCCCCACCGTGCGTTGCACAGCCCCGACCATACAGAGACGAGCTCTCTGCCTCGTTTCGCGGTAGACAATGCTCTGGCCGACGCGGTCCCATTTTCCTCACTAGTACTGGGATTCTGAGTGCTTTTAACACCCGAGAGATGACATTTGTGCGCTTGCATATGCTAGAATGGTGTCTGAGACCGCAGTCTCTTCTTGTTCGGCGCCAATGATAAGAAAACCACTAAAGACACAGCGAGGGCACACTAGCCGCGATCACCAATGCGTTGTTTGTCAGCTGTTCTGCGTGCCCAGCGCGCACAAGACATACTGCTCCGCGACCAACTAAACACTTTCACACCCTGTTTACCACCTCCCTCATTCATCCCACCGCTTGAAATGTCGAGGGTGGGTGTGGACTACAGCGCTGGACTCAACAGCAGCACCGTAAACGACGAAATAGCTGAAGCCTGAGACTTCCATCAATCACCTTCGAATATGTACGCAGGAATGCACCCATCAACACACCACACAGGACTCAACTCGGGGCCCGTCGAGAACGTCGAGACCTCACCACACATTGTGATACAACTCTCACTCTGGGAGGAGCGAGGGAGGAGGAGGGAAAAGTGGGTTTTCTGGACACGTGTTTGGAAAGGGGGACTTGACGGAAAAAGCAGCGGGGGGTGGGGGGTCCGCGGTTCCTCTATACATGTCGAGCATTAATTGTACAGGAATTGAACAAAATTGGGTAACGTTCAAACAGCGGCCCATCCTCAAATACTCGCGTGTGCCACAACCCTGAGTTCTACACTATTCTTCACTATCAGCGCAGAGCCTGGTAAGCCACTGAGGGTTATAGCGGCACGAAAGTGGGAAGGAGACGAGCACGTGCTTTTCCGCTCCGTGCATCAGTCTGCCACCTACGAAATAGCGTGGTGGGCCAAGGCGACCAGTGCTATTCCACTGGCACACTCGGCCACCACACACCACCGCCTTTATTCTAATTGGTGGCTCACGCAGATTACTCACACCTGGGATCTATCCACACACGGGGATGCCTACTTGTCACCAGAATCTCTTAATCTGAGACGAATTATGGCACACATTCGATCCGAGCAGCAGTTCCGACAGCTTCCCGGATACAAGCTCTAACACGGACAACAACGGGCTTTTTTATCATTTGGGCGCCAAATTCGCACATTTCTTTGACATCCTCTCCTCGACCTCACGGAGAGTTTTAATGGTTGGTGGAGGGGGGATTGGGACGGAGGAATAGCGTGATGTGTGGGAGGGAGTGATAATCGCTTTAACCAAAGTTTCTCGTATCTGGATTCTGGATGCGAGAATCTTTCCATAATCAAACATTTGTCGTGCCTCGCACCCAACCTGTCTGCCAAGTTTCGTCGCGGAATCCGTCCACAACTTTTTGAAATACTTGTGCTATAATATCGTTCACCCTATCACTGGTGATGAAGCACTTAAAAATTATTGATGCTGGGAATCCAGACCGGATCTTCACCAAAAACAAATCAGTTCATCTTTGCACTCACCACCTGCCAACCAAGTTGTCACCTTGCACCCGCGCTATGGCCGTGCGTTGCAGCACGCATTTCGCCCACACTTAGTAAACACCACCCCGCCACTAAATTGGCCTCGACACACACACGCCGGGGACCAACACGCTGGCGATCTCGTGCCTTGCCACAAGGGATTCCGGGGCTTTCTATAACCACTTTTGTGATGCATACCTCGTGCTGCACAACGCACAGCAGCGCTACCTGCAACGAGGTGAAAACATAACGCTCCCGCTCACATCAACACTTCGGGTGTCTCTGCAGTCGCTGTAACACTCCAGGGAGCATTGCTCTAAAGTATACTCAAATCCGGACGCTATCTACCTGGCGAAAAGACCTGGCTCGCACCTGCATCGCGGCTGTCGTTGTCGCCCCCCCGCACCCTCTCTCCTCGCTCCTACCGGGTAGCAACAACTCACCTCCCCTCGTGTCTGCTATCGTCGCGTGCGCAAGGGCTCATCCCCCATACCGCTGCTCGCACTGCATCCCCAACCCCCTCGCGGGCCTCGGATGTGTCCTACCCCCACACGGTGTCTCCGAGGCCAGTCACTGTCCATCTCCCCCTTTCACTCGCACACCAATGGTCCTCCACTACCTCACGTGTGTGTGTTGCTCGTCTTCTAACCCCGTTCCAATTCACCCTCTATTCTCCCGTGTCTCTGTACATTTTTTTAGTTTCTGTTGTCTTCCTGTGTCTATTAGTCTCTGCTTCTTTCTGGCGTTTTCCCCTTAATCTTTAGCGTAGGTTCAACATGCACGGATTCCCCATACCCACACTGCACCTTACGGGATTGCTTTTTCTTCCGTTAAACTCCGCTCACATCTGCACAGTCGCCAAACGTCCCCGTGTAGTCTTCGATGTCACAGTCCCCTGCACGTCCACCTCCCTCCATTGGTATTCATAGCGCCTCTTTGCTGCGCTGTCTCCACGATCGTCTCGAGTACGCCTGTTTTTTGCATTCTTGGGCCATGTAAGCACGCCATATAGTTTGTTGCAACCGAATATCTTGCTTGACATATGATAACCTTCTCTTTCTCCCACAGCAGTATTGTCCACCTGTCGGCCTCCTCGGAGCGAGTTTCGAACCGTGTCCGAACTCTGCATGAAACTCCTCGCCTTTTCACAGAACCCCGCAGTTTTCTCACACATCCGTAACTCCAAGCATGTCACGTCCGTCGGCACGTCATCCGTCACTTTTACTCCTCCCCGAGAACATAATTTGTACACATTGCGTGTGCTGCTGTCTAGTACCTCTTTCATTTTCAGGAACTTGCTGAACTATTTATATTTAGCAGCAACTATCATAGTATAACTTAACTTTCATTCGCCCAAATCACGCTCTATCTCAACACGAGCATGTAATCATTACTCAATACCAGACTGAAAAAGCAAACGCTCTTTGTCGATACGCTGCGTGGTTCGCCGAAACGAGATAGAAGCGCACCTCGCCTTCAGGTGACACTCGTGTATTCGCTTCACCCATGAGCCAATGACGATGAGAGCCGCAGGTGCCTCAGATTGAACACTGCAAGCTCTACGCGCACAATGAATTCCACTTTCTGCACATTCCATAATCTTTTTCTTTACTTGATGAATTGGTCCAAACAGAAGAAAAGTTAAGTTTGAATGCTTTTGCTTCAATAAATACACTGTAATATATAATAAACCTCTAATTTGTTTTGAAACTTTTCAGATGTTCCCCCAGATTTTGTACACTTATTTAGTCCACGAGAATCCGAAGTTTCAAATTCGCATGAGTAGTTATATATGCTCTTTGATGATATATTCATCTGCTCAACTCTGCTCTGCAGCCGTGGCACGTTATGCGGAGATCATGTTTCAATATCGTTATAGGCATTGCTGGCATCAATGACGGCGCCAAATAGTTAATGTGGTGCACTCTTTAGTACTTGCTTGATTATGTCGCTGTATGCGTATGACGGTATTCCTGCACCCATATTATCCGTGTGTTATTGACATTGACTCAGCTTCATTTGTTTGTGGATAATTAACGATATTCATTAATGTAAATCTTATGGACTGGCGTTTTCCATGCTTATTATCTTACGTTTTTCAATTAGTTTTAGTTGTTTGTTTATATCATCTCACACTCTCCTGTATTGTATCAACTCCAACCAAATTTCAACTTCTCTCTCGCGCTATCATCTCTCTCGTTTGGTGGCAATGCTCCTCCCCTTCCTTATAGTAATGCTCTGTATTGCATATGAATGATCTCTTCTCACACGATATCTGTATGATGACGATTTTGGCAGATAAGTTCCTAGGGGAAGATTTTCACATCGCCACTCCGAGATCGCCCCGGTTTCGCTGAGAGCAGCCACGGAGGACAGCGAGATCTATGCAACAACGGAGGGGGGAGGGGGGTGGGTCATACGCCCGCGGCCTCTGCCGCTGCGCGCCCATTTCGGGGTCTGGGTTTGATTGGGTTTGAGTTCGTCCTGTACTCGCAATGTCCTGCCTGGGGATCTCAATCCTGGACCATGGATTCTCACATTCTACATCCATTTCTATTACTCCGGCTCCCGCCACCGCCTTGAGACACCATCTTATTTTCACGTAACGGGTTAATTTAGCTGCTCGTAATTTGGAGGGAATCGGGGGTCGCTCCTCTCACCCTGGAATCTGTTCCCTGTGAATTTAGCTGGAGAACAAGAGAGTTCGTTATCAATCTCCAACTTCTCTGACAACCGAGTATTGTGATGATTTCTTGTCCACGAAATTCGCGTCCTCCTCGCGGCTTGGTCGTAGATCGGGTTGAGGTCTCATGTGTGCACTCGATCAAACCATCGCGGAGCCCCTCTGTCTTACTCATGAGCTCATCGCCCGCTGTATGCACAATAGTTATACTAGTATACCTGTGACCCTCTCCGCACCTTTACGCCGGGAGCTTCACTGTGCGTTCGCGAAGTGTGCTTCACCTGGTACTAGCTATATATGTTGTATGTGTGTATTTATCCATGTTCTTATCTCGCTCGGTGTGACGCGGAGCGTAGGATGAGATCGCCCAGAATAAGTCGCGATATACCTCAAGTCCAGCTCGTCACCGGGGCTAAAAACTTTTCACCCGAGCCGCGGTTTGTCACCATCTGCCACAGGTCGATTTCGGTCTTACACCCGACACAGCCTTAAGCGACGGTTCGTCTCGTTCGTGGCTACAGGGATAAGCGAAGGGAGTTTGCGTCGACCGGGTAACGGTGTCCTCCACTTAATTATGGTCAGGGAGTGCCGAAATCGTACCAGCGTCTTGCGCCCACTCGACCTTAACGTGAAGCAAGATGGAGACCCAACAGAGGAAAGGACGCCAGCGAAACGGGGACAATTCAACAAGCAGCATTTTATTTACACAGACACAGGCACAAGCACCCGTATAGTCACTCTCAGTAGAAGCAGATGCCACACGATATGTTAGTTCGTAAGCGTATAGAAAGAAAACGGTAACGCCGACTGGAGTGTAGGCTCGTGCTCTCTAGAAGACGCATTTGAGCAAACGCACGCGGTATACACTCTGCGCTCACTCGAGGCTATTTAAACTGTTCAGGGCACAACTCTTATCGGTTCTACTCTGTATTTACCATCCTTCGGCGGGCGACTCCAGCATTATACTGGTGCTCACACTCACGTTCACACAGAACCCAAAGCACAATTCTGGTATAATTGGATAGTACCCCGTGTAGATTTCCCTGATGTGGTGAGTCCCTTGGCGACCCGTAACTCCGAGCAATACTCCCGGGTGACTTCGCCGTTCCTTTTTGTCCGCCATGGCATTGTCATAAAGCAGTACACGAACCTATCATCTTCAATCTTTTCCAGAACTCCACCATACAATGCTGAGAAATACATACCAGTTGAAGACATCTCCATTGACCGTCGTCGACAATATAGTCACCAGTCTGCCATGAGCAGCTCCTTACTTGCGGCTCACGACAAGCTTTGCGGCTTAGTTGGCGCTGTGCAACTTATTCGCTAACACCGAGTCCCTATTATATCTCGGGACTCGGGGTCGGCCTCCGGCTCGACTTTTTCACGCCAGGCACAGGCTGACTTCAGTCAATTTGGTCGGTGGCTCATTCCTCCTCCAAAACATGGGAGCGCGGAACCGTCTCCACAAGCATATGAGGCAGCCGGGTCCTATCTTGCATCCATCGTTCGTTGGTAAGACAATAAACATCCCATTGGGTGTCCTGTACTCGTGAAGAATGCATCGGCAGCCCGCCGAGCTAAGTTGTCCGGCACCCTGAACAAGTGGCATCTACACTTATTCCCTGCTTATCATACCTCGCACCAGGCTGGTGGGGAAGACCCACTGACAACTCGAACAGGCACAAACGGCGCACCATTTCGTTCGGGGGAGGGGGGGAAAGTCCGCGGCGGCCACGCAACCTGCTAATTTTGCCACCTAAAGAGGACCACGACCTCTGGCCACAACCGGATTGCATGACGAAAATGAATGAATGAAATCATGTGCCGTATTGTCGGTTGAACGCTCAGGTGTTGTTCTGGTGTGAGTATAAGATAGGTTAAGTAGACAGATGGTATTAAGAGGACTGTTTTGTTATAGTAATGCTCGGGTGGCGTGCGTTTCGCTGCGCTTTGTTCATGCGTTCCTGTCTAGTGGTCTGCGGTAGGCTGAACAGAGTTTCCCGACGGAGTTGTTGGAGTTAGATAACAAATGAGGTATATCAATCAGAGTTGGCAAATAGCGACTCGGTGTTGGTGCAATCTGAAAATTAACACGAGTGCCAATAAAAAGAAATAAATAACAACACAATCATGACAATCTCAAACAAGAGAATCAAGGGAAAAGCCTCGTAATGTGATCGACTAGTTAAATATCCTCTCTACAACACCAAACGGTGGGTTTTGAGGTAACTAATACAATACTATCTCGCTATCTATAACTCAAGATATCTCATCTCTTGTAGTCTGGTGTTTCATGGTTTGTCATTGGAATTGGGAGTCACTGCTCCTCCTGGAAGTAGAGTGGTTGCGAATTTCCCAGACCAAGACGTAATAGTAGTATAGTGAGCAGAAAGTTGAAATAGTATTTATAAATAATTGGTGGTAATGCATTTTTTTTAAACTCTCGAATTCACTCATTCATACGGATCTCCTTTGGCGATATCGATGCAGGTACTGGATCTATTCACCTTTTAAGGTATTCTAATATGATACCGTATATTCTACGTGAACGAAATATGTCAAGTCCTGTAATTGGCAAAGCTTTAAGTACAATATGCCAATAACACGCGAGTGCATATCTCATAACTAGAGGAACAGCGCTAGCCATTACAGAAGTTTGATGGTATTAGTCCCATTAAAATTGCTCTACTGACCTGGAATCGTTAATCAAGAAGTCACACTCACTTATAATGCGCATCCCGACGTAACTTCTGAGGAAGCACGGCAAACATCCACTTAAACTTTTTTGGAGCGAAGGAAAATAGGGTCTAAGACTGTTTAGCACAGGATCAAACAACAGTATTCTAACATATATGAACACACGCGAATTGAAAACCCTGTCACGAGAGACTGTTAGCACATGAACTCTCTCTCTCTCAGTCTCTCCCGCTCTCCAAGGTTTTCACTTGACATAATTTTATCTATTCTTTTTTGTTACATTGTTATGAGCCCAACACTGAACCATCCGCTCTGATTGTCATGTCAGATACTGCTCTCAGAACAAGTGAATCTTGAATTTTCTTTATCCATATCCTTTCTACCGCCCGGCAAACCATCCATTTATATTTGATTGAAAGCTGTGGATGAAATAATATGCTGCGACCACACAGAAAAGACATAATACCACACATCGCACTTTGGGAACAATCACAGTGTCTATACCATTGTACAGCACTGACACAAGGTTTCGTCCATTCTCTGGTTCATGAGAAGGTCCCTGATGTAAAACAACATATTCATTACATCACAATTACAAAATTAATGATCTCCATGAAAAACCTTTAGTGAAATGGTGAACATACTGGGAGGAATATATGTATTACCAACACATTATATAGATGGAATGTATGCCGAAGAATGTGAAGTCATGTCTTGATCTCACACACGAGGGGCTACGTCTCCAAGGGTTCATTGTATCCAAGAAGATCGGATAAAGATTTTCTTAACGCACATGATTATTCAGCTCATAATCTACCTCTTGGCTAACCCGTGTTTAGGATATTTCGATGTATCCCAGGATGACGCGTCGCATGTTTCTTTTAGACTTGTTCTTGTCATTTATCTTACGCACTACCACATATTCACAATTGTATCCCTACACCCTTCGAAAACTCGAAATCTCACAAGTAGTTGTGTTTAACTGTGTGTTGACCTCCTCTCCATTGTTTGGATTTTGTCCTTTTTTTACATTGCACCGATGCCGGACTGTTTTTAATGTCCCCCATACCCTCGGCTCCTCTCGGTCTCAGGTAGCGATCGTCGCTCTCATCAATCATCACACAGGAAATTCCAACACAGGTTGGAGGCCATTCGGCCATTCCAATGACTGCCGTTGCTAACAACCTAACTACGCTCAACCCTCTCCAAGTATCCATCTCAGATCTCACACGTGAAAGAAATGCATCTACAATCAAAAAAAATTTTTTTTGTTTTCGATTTTCTTCTTTGGTTTGGTTTATATCCGTAGTTTTTTTGTTTCTTTTGTGCTTTTGTGTTTCAGTTGGTCGCTATATTAATTATTTTTCCTCTGCGTTGTCAATTTGGTTTGTTCTTTCTTCCCCTCCATCTCCCTGATAAGATAAGCAGGTTGGCGCCAAATGCTTTTTTAGATTCTCTCCGTCTTACGGGGTTTAAAACACCAGCCCACTGTACCTGTTTGTAAAACCAGTCTCTCATCAGCACGCGAGCCTTGGGATGTATGCTGTGTAAGGGAGGTGGGGGGGTGGGTGTGATGTGGAAGGGGTAAGTAAAGATATTCATAAAACTTCATAAAACCGAGGCTTAGCAACTCGGGTTTGGTTACAAAAATCGGTTTAAGTTTTATTCAAAGATGACTACATTATCACAAAAAGGTTGTTTTGGGATTGGTCTTTGCTGGAAACCATTGATCAAGCTGGTGGTTCCAGCTTCCAGGCTTAATCATTAGAACCTTTATTTTTTGAGTAAAGATTGGTTTTTTGTGTCGTAACTGTGTTGGCATCTAATGTTGGTTGGGTGTGTAGGGTCACGTACTGTTGATCCACTATATTTTACATTGATATACTTTTGGGTTTGTAGCATTATCTTTGCTTCACAGCGCGCTTGGAGAATTTCGCACACCCTATCCATTCAGGTCCCAGTTAGGTGTAGAGATATCTATTTGAAGTACATGTATAGTTAGCCCCAAACCCATTGTTTTAGAGGGAATTAATAGTGATTCATTCGGGCTGCGATACTTTGAGTTAGGCTGTTTTTCTGTTCTCTGTTTATCTTTGACCAACCACACTCTCAACCCCAACCACGCCACACTACAACCACCGCCAACCACGCCACCACTACACACGCAACCAGCCACCACTACACACGCCAACCATCGCCACCCATCAACAACGCCAACACGCCACCATCACCCCGCAAATACTCACTGCAGTCAGACCTCCTACTGAGATAGCATTGTTTTCTGTGAGAAATAGATGAGAAATGAAGAAACACTACACCTACACCCGAAGCATCGTAGAATCCATCTGTGAGGTATCGATCGAAACCAAGGGAGATCAACCATTGTGTCAGTTGTCGATGAAATTATTCAGCGGGAGTCTGGCCAGACTGAAGATAATGAGTAACAAGTGGTGCACACAACAAGCAAAGAGCTTTTTCCATTGCCCACATGTTTTAAAGTACCACTTCCCTTTAAAGTTGGCTGTAGTGGTAAGGGAGTTAATCATGCACTGTCTAATTGCTCATTATATTTAATCATTGGTGTTGGAGCTGCACATTTTGATCTCGTAAGAATTCCTTTTGTGTAAATTCCTCACCCCTCTCCCACCGCCTCCACACCTCCCGATTAATCCTGGAGCCTCAGTGTACATCATGGCAGAAGGCGTTTGGCTGCTTGCATTTTTTTTGAGAAAACGGGGGGGATTGTGGTGCCTTCCACTTTTGCAACTTATTCTTTTAAAGTGATTTGATGTGCATTCCTGGATGCCAACTGGTATGGACTGCAAACAAAATTAATTGCAAACAACTGGGTTTGGACTGTAAAAACAGTACACTGACAATAAGAATTCGCCGAGTTAGTTAGGGGATGTAGTGAGAAGGATGGCAGGATTCAGCGGTGTGAGTGAAGTGTGGAATGGGAAGTGTACTTGGTGGGCGAGTGAGGCCAGCGGGTCTGTGTGAGTGGAGCGAATGTGGAATGCATGGGGGGAGGAGTGACTCCCGCCCAAGGGACCCCGGGGTCAGTGTAGAGTGAGTTAGTGGGTTAGTTAAATTGAACAAAATGGAAAGGTCGTTTTGCTGTTGGTGGGAGTGTAGGCTCGATACCCATTTGGAGGGGTGCAGGAGCCCTGGTGACGGGCTGGGAGCGTGGCTGCAAACGGTGAGTATCGCTGAGTGGGTACCCCAGGCACCGGGCTAGTCGGCCGTGGTAGGCCAAGGGCCAAAGGGGGGCCGGGTTAGCGTAGTGGGCACGGGTGCGCCCGCTTGGTGCGGGGGCCCGGGGGCGCCATTAGCCCGCGTGCGCAGTGTCGTGGGCACGGGTGACCTCGGAAAGGGGCCGGGGCGCCAGCCTGCCACGTGTGCGTTTCAGGGAGTTGCCATGGGGCACTCCCCGGTGTTTAGGGAGCTGGTAGGCTCGGAGGCAGTGTGTGCCCGGGGGTGCCATTGTGGGGAACTGGCAGAGGTGTGCCTGCAAAGGGAGCCACGCGTCCCAGCCACTGAAACCGTGAAGGGCACGAGGGAAAATTGAGGGCGAGGCCCGAAATTGGAGACACCAACACAGGCGACGGGAATCTGGGTTGTAGAACCAATAGTGTAAGCGAGAGGGCTTTTGAAAGCCCCGGGGTAGTTTAAAGTTAATGGTAGGGTAGATTAGGAAGTGTACCCCTCCGCACCATCCATCCCTTCGCTCTCTTGTGGCCGCTGGACCCACTTTGGTTAGATCGCTTGAAGATCTGGGTAGGCCATCTGAGGCTTCTTGGGCCTCAGCACAGGACGCTAGCTTCCCTTATCCCCTCCGGGAAGGGAACGTAGGGGTTGGAGTAGGCTAGGACAGAATAGGTTAGCCGAACAAGGAACGATAAAGGGGGTAGGGAACGATTTATATGTGGGGAATAGGGATGAAATAAAAAAAAACAAAAAAAAAGTTGGGGCCTAATTGGGTTTTTACAAATTAAGGGAGTGTATGGACAGTGACAGGCAAAGGCGATAGGTTGGGAGGGAGACAGTAGGTAGGTCCGAGCCGCTTTCTCGAGTGGCCAGCACCACCGCACTCCCTCCACAACCTGCACGGAAGGGCCGGCCAGCTTCATCGGCAGCTGTTGTTTGCTGCAAGGCCTGTGCCGGCGGATCGTCTGCAGTGTAGCTTCAAGGCCTGTGCCGGCCCAGTTCATTGCCGGCCTGTGTTTTGCCTGCAGGGCCTTTTTCTGCGGCTGTGTTTGCCTGCTCACCTTTGCATCATGCCCACAGCCCACATCATCACCCCCTTCAATTTTGCTTTGCCCCCCCCTGTTCATTTCCATGTGCGCCAGGATCAAGCAACAGTTTGCAAGCTGCAGGAACTGTCCTGTTGGCAGCTCCAACAGGCCTGCAGTGGCGGCCGTGCGCGGTTTGACTTTTTTACTTTTCCTGCAGAGTCCATTTGATCCTGGCCATGGTGTATTAATTTGTAAGGGTTAAGGTGTTAGTTGTGTATTGTAATATGAGTCGTCCCCCGGCATGTCTGTCTAGCGCGGCAATTTTATTTAAGTCGTCCGTATGAGTGGTTGTTTAGTTAGTTATCAGCCCTCAGGTTATTTATTTTGGGGAACACGAATACCATGAATGTCGCACTCAGGGTGCTGAGGTAAAACGTCTAGGGGAGAACTAACATGATGGCACACGATAATTTGACCGACTCGGGACGAGTCTGTAAAAGGGAGGGGTAGTGGTTGACGGCTGTGGAAATTCGCATTACAACGCATTCAGGTCCCTAGGTGAGATATAGTTGCTGAAGTACATGTGTAGTTAGCCCAAACCCTATGTTTAGAGGGAATTAATAGTGATTCATGTCGGGCTGCGATACTTTGAGTTAGGCGTTTTTCTGTTCTTGCTTTAATCTTTCAAACCAACCACCACAACAACGCCAACTAGCCACCACTACAACAACGACAACCAACTGCCCACACAACGACGGCCATCCTCCGCCGGTCCACGTACGACGGTTTCCAGCGTTGGAGCCGTAAACGCGAGAAGGGAAGGAGGAAATCCCACAGCGAGGCGCGCGGGTTTTCCGCTTGTTTTCTTCTTATGGCCGGCGCCAGAGGATTCTCCCTCGCCCCCCGCATGAGCGCGGGGAGGGGGGAATGAGAAGGGAACGCCCCCCTTCTCGAGCGCTCGAAAGGAGGGTGGAAGCCAAGTAATGGGCGGGGCGCCGGGGTATAGAGGCAGAGGCGCATGAGGTTTTTGGTTCCTCTTGTTCGTGCTCGCTCCCTTGTCTTGCTCTCTTGGCCTTGTTCGTTCTCTCTGGGTTCGGCGTGTGCTCTCTCTCTGTTGTCGGTGCTCGGTCCGTGGCGCGAGGGCCAGTACGGGCAGGCAAAGAAGCATCGCCGGAAGGATCTCGCGTCGAGTGAAGCGGAGAGAGCTCGCGGACCACGGCAGAGGACGGCGACCATGGACTGACCCCGCAGGAAGTCGCGAACTTCCTCATTTTCTTTTTGGTTCTGTGTGACGTGTGTGTGTGGCGCCGTTGTTTAACAGTAAGAATTGTATAGTCGTTTGCCCGAGTTGGTTACGCTGTTAGTCGGTTGTTATGCTCTGCGTCTCGTCGTTTTTGTCTTTCTTTTATTTGATATATGTACATTCTGTGCTATACGTGGTGCTTTTGTGTCCTGTGCTGTGTAACTAATAAATGCCTTGCCTTGTTAGAATTGTTCCCCAGTTCGCATGCGCGTCTTTCCATTCGTTGGTTCTCAATCTTGCTTCACGTAAAGGTTTCGCAGTGGGCGCGGACGCCCGATAATTCAATTGGAACCGTCTCAAGGTCCAGACGATAACTGCCGCTCCGCGTTATCCCATGTAGCATCGGGACCCGAGCCGCTTAAGCGGTTCTGTGTCCGAAGTCCGACCTGCTCGGCCGTGGGCTACAACCCCCTCGGTACGGTTACCTCGTGTCGAACGTGTACTTAGGATATATCGACTTTCGGCGTTCACCCTTACTCGCCACACGGTATGGAATCGCGGACTGGGTTGTGGTGAGGGTTTAAACTCCCACCCGTGACTTGGCTCCCGGCGCTTAGTTCGAGAGCGGTTCACGACTGAATTGTGTCCGGCCTGTGGGCGAGGCCGGTCGCCGATAATCGAGTCACGTGGGCCGATCGCACGCGGCGGGCCGCGAATTCGCAACAGTATTCATCTAGGTGTCTACTAACACCTATCAATAGTGCAAAACCCAAGTCCTTGTGAAAATTCTGGGGAGGCAATCAAAGTTCGGTGCTCAGAGGGCCTGGCGCGAAAAAAAATCCGAAAATTAGCTTTTGCCCAAAATTGACTTGTGGGATGTCTAACTAGGGTTTATTTGGGGTGCTTAATTGATTCCAACATTATTTTTTGAGAAAAAAAACACTCCTTGATCATATAAAATGTATTTTATTGACATTTTTACAGAACGTGCTCAATGGAAATGTTTGCTTTCGTCAGCTTTACAACCTTATTCATCAAACTCCCAGTATCTTCCTCACTCTCTTGTCATCCAGCTGGATTTATGTTCAGAGCAAGAGTTACCATGACAGATGCCGCAACAGAAATACCTTGACTCCTTGCTTTTACAGCAGCACCTGAGTGAGCTGCAGTCCCCCGCACAGTTGCAGGCTGGCAAATGTCAGGAGGTAGTCTGGTGCAATGGGGTCTGTAGAAGGGACTGGTGCATCATCTTTGCTCAGGAGTTGCCATCCATAGTCCCGGGCATCCACGATGGTACTTTGCAGCATCAGCCAGTTCTCTAGTCGGGGAAGGGTAGCTCTGAGAGGAGTGCTGTGCTGCAGCTCCTGTTGTCAGGGGGAGTTTCTCAGGTTTTAATGCTCCCAGTAGAACCATCGCTTGCTCAAGTATGTCGAATCTCAATCCCCTCAAGTCTTTGGAGGATTTCCCATGGAACTTGAGCTTGAAAGATCACGCCTGCTTTAAATGATATCACCTTTCTCAGCTCGGATGTACCATAAACACGTCATTTGCCCTATTAACTCTCTGCTTCATCAAGTCTTGCGAAGCTTGGGCTTAGCAAAGTTTGGTTTGATAACCCCAAAATTGGCAGACACTGTATCGAGCCAAGAGAGCTGTGCAAGAAGATGAGATACCTCCGGTATATTCTTCTGGGAGGGCCTGCACGGATTTTCCGACATCGTAAAGATGTTTCTTTGGCTGTGTGAGGAAGATCGGATGGTCCTGCACATGAATAAAATCAGATAACCAGGAACGTCTGTGTCCTCAGCCCTCACCTCGACAGGGGAATCTCTTGCCTCATCTAGAGCATGCGCGGGACGATGGAGGTGTCGGCATCATCGGAGCAGTTGCTGTTACATCTGATTCCTTCCTACTAAATGTCTCAGCAAGGAGCAGAACGAGCTGGGCTTTGTTGTTCTTGTTATCGAGGAACTTTATCTCTTGACAAGATGATTTTGAGATCCAGAGAATCTGAATGTCAAGCAATGTATTCTTTAGTTCGTCCAAGTGGTCCTTGGGGAGTTGGTGGAGCTGCCCTATCCATCAAAGACAACCGTTATCCGAGGCGATGGCTCCCCATGGACTTCAACAACCGGAGGTAGCTCTCGGAATAAAAAAAACATCCTTCCAAGTAAGGTAGCCTCCCACTTGAACATTGTGGCAGGACCACCTCACCATCAAACGACAAGGCTTGTGCAGGGGGTTGTCGATCAGGTGCCACCACATGCCTTCAGGGACCTGCTAGGGCAGCTTGTCTTGGCTTTCTACAATTTTGATTTTTTGTCAAACAGGACATCGGTTTTGGCGTCCAACTCAAAGCACAGAGCTCTTTGGTCTTGACTTCACACTCACTGATGACAATGAGGTGGTTGAAATAGCTTCAGTGGAAGTCAATGACCAGCTTCTCGCCATGACTTGGGTCCCAGATTGAGGCTTGCAAGTGATTTGACCTTGGTGTTTGGTTACCATTGCATCCACAAACAGTTTTCCCATCGCATTCTTAGCCTGTATGGCTCTGCAACTCTGCTTGATCAGCGTTGACTTGGTCTATCGGGAGTGCTGCTGAACCAGTTGAGAAGGACACCAGAGTCTTCTTTGTCCCGTGTGGCATCGAAAAGGTTGACTTCCTCCAACGCACCCAACTATGGTGTTGACAGCATCGTTTCCTCTTCATTTGGGCTCTTTTAACGTCAGTGTGGCAAGGTACCCATATTTGACCAATGGCCTTCTTTCTAGCTTTTGGTGAATGAAGAGAAGTGGTGTCAGAAGTCTGAACACAAGACTATGAGAAGACTCATTCGAAAGTGGCCCTCTGATTTAGACCACCGGAGATTTGCCTCACGCATGATGGTGGTTTCTTCGTGATGTGGTCATGTGCCGGACCATTCATGGTCTAAGAACCTGACTACATGGTTGCCGTACAAACAGACAGAAAACACATACAAGTGATGTGTTTTAACATTTAAATAGGTCCACTCTACGTGAAATATATTCAACTCTATTGAGTCCCGGTACACGAATAATTTTATAGCTAAAACTTTAGTTAACGTCAGCTACACATAGCATCTACTGAGCCACGAGTATAACCAACATTATAGCATGGTTTCAAAAATGTTGTATGACTGGTTTCAGCACAATTTGAACAATCTGACAATTGAGCCAAATTACCGCAAAACACACTTGAGATATCTAAAAATGTATCATATAATATTTTACGGCAGGGATTCATTTTTCCTCAAATTAATGGTTGGAAATAATTCAGCACCCAAAACCCCTAGTAGACATCCCACAAGTCAATATTGGCAAAGTTGCACACGCCGAGAGAGCTTCGCAGACCGCGAGAGGAGTTGTAAGCGGTCGACCAGGACTCGAACACGACCAAGGGAAAGTCGGCGACTTCCAATTTCTTTTGGGTTTGTGTAACGTGTGTGTTGTGGCGCCGTGTCCCGGTGAGAAGTAAACTGATTAGTGTTGCCGGAGTGGTTCGCGTTGGCCGTTGGTAAGAGCTGCGTCCGTCGTTGTCTATCTTTAATTTGATATATGTGCATCTGTCTATATCTGTGTGTTTGTGTCCCCGTCTGTGTAAAATAAAAACTGCTTGTTGAATTGTTTATCCCACGTTCGCTGCGTCCTTTCCTTTGTTGGGTTCCATCTTGCTTCAACGTAAGGGTTCGGAGTGGGCGGGATCGCCCGATAATTTAATTGGACCGTCAAGGGTACGACGATAACTCCGACTCGGTTATCCGTAGCACGGAACGAGCGCTTAAGCGGTTCGTGGTCCGAAGTCGACCTGTGGCGTGGTACAACCCCTCGGTAGGTTACCCGTGCGGGTACTTAGGTATATCGCTTTCGGCGATCACCCTATTCCGCGCGGGTAGAATGCGGACTGGGTTGTGGTGAGGCCGAAGGTCGCACCCGTGACTAGATCCCGGCCGTTAGTCCGCGAGGGTCACGACTGAATTTGTCCGGCCGGTGGGCGAGGCGTTCGCGATCGAGTCACGTGGCCGATCGCACGCCGGCGGGCCGGCGAATCGCACATTACGAAAGGGTGGACAATTACTTATCATTTATTTTGTCACCGCTGTGTCCTTGATGACATTGGAATGAAAGTCTTATCATCTCCAGCACCAACCCTCTTTGCACAACAATGTCTGCAAAAGTGCGTTTGTGACACGAAGACGACAAACTTTGTGGCTCATTCGGGATCTGCTTCTACTGTTTTTTTACCGCTATTATTTCTCCAACCGCGAGAGATATCATCCATTAGACATTTTCCGGCGGAACAAAACCAGCCCGTGCTTCCGTGATAACCCTTCATCGCACCCATAACTGGTAGTAGTTTGGACCAGCCATGTTTAAACACCAGAACAAAAAGGAGATTCTGCAAGAGCAGTAACCACCTCAGAGTTATCAGTAAGCAACCTGCAACAAGCAAAACTAGCAAGTGGAGGGAAACAAAGTATTTAAATGAACAAAGAT
>CM068964.1:46324765-46338830 GCA_035128595.1 Eptatretus atami
ATTGTATATATTATATTGTCTATGAGAGTGGACAAAATGCATTGAAGAGAAAGAAATGGCATACCATCAAGTAAGACAAACACTGTGACTGTTTTAATTTGAATTGATCATAAATGAAAAAGAAGAGGCCAAGTAGAGTGTGATGTCGCTGCATAACATTTGGTTTGAAATTGAATGGTGAGCCGAGTAATTTGTGTGTAAAATTTCAAAATTGAATGAGGCAAACATGATTTTGACTGGCAAAACATAATTCACTCCTGCCCATAAATTAAATTGAATGCTTCAAATTCAAAATTGAAACGTTAATTTGTCCAGCAGGTGTGAAAATGTGTGAATGTGTATGCTCATCTATGAAATTAGGCTGGGAAAACCGATATTTTAGATTATTATCAAAGAAAAATAGTTTATAATTCTTCAGCAGTTTGTACGTGATTGCTTTGCTTTTACCGGTAGTTTGACGGTGTGGCTGGTAAAGCCTTGCTGCATTGTCTCCACTGGTGTGAATTTAATTCCCAAGGCTGCTCAAGAGATGGGCACCACTGACTCAATTTGCCCATGTCAACACCACTATGGTGCCCTGATGACCTGCATTTATATGGTTATAGGGCCTCGACCACTAGCCTTGCTTTATAGTTTATACAGAGCATTATAGCTCCTTTTAATATTGCCATTCAGTTTATAAATGTACAATTATGGAATGTTGGTAGCTGCCTTGTCTGGGTTTGATTTCCGATCCAACTATAACCTCTCCTACTGGTGCTTTGCAGGTAGGACGTTTTATCAACAAAATGTGAATCCGAGATGGGACGTTAAGCCAGATGTTCCATATGCCACCATTCATTTGGGTACATTGAAGATTTGCTTTAATTTGAAAACAGGTCATTGTGGTTCCTTGATCAAGTTAACGCGCTGGACTTATGTACAAACATTGGTCTATGCGTGGAGGCCATAGCGTAAAGCAGCACTCCATCAGTGGCACAGCACATCCTGCTGACAATGCAACCAACAGACCAAATTTGTCACTGACATCATTAAAGGATCAATACAAATCAAATACTCCATATATGCATTTGCTATAAAAATAGGTTGAATGGTCTTGGATGTTTTGCAAGCTTATTCTTGTACTCATACCTGCACATATCATGAAACTCTGAGTTTGCTTCATAAATACAGTAACAATATTCCAGCTTCTCTGGAGAATATTGTTATCCACAACACATGAATTTGCTCATTGATCCATGCAGTGCTTCACCTCGGAAGCATTCAATAGGGACCACAATTGTTTACTGCAGCAGGTTATAGTGGAGCAACTTTGCATAACAATTGTGCATTTTGTGAGGAAAGCACCAAATTTGGCACACTAGTAGCCTAACATATTATGAACAGATTTGGATATTGGGCCATCTCAAATTCAGCCGCTGATGGCTGTGGCAGCCATTTTCCACTGCCATCAAAAATTTGAGATGGCCCAATATCCAAATCTGTTCATCATGTTAGGCTACTAGTGTGCCAAATTTGGTGCTTTCCTCACAAAATGCACAATTGTTATGCTATATTTAGCTAAGATGCCCCACTATTAGTGATAACATTGTTTGCTTATATTAAAGGAAATTATAAAGTTTGTTCAATATATGACATGAGTATGGGACACAGTTGGTATTATGCACTGTTCAGAAAATACCACAGCCAACCAACAATTCATACCAAACTCTACTCTACCGATTTTAAACTAATCAGGAAAGAGCAGACTTAGTGTCAGGAGACATCATGGTCCACAAACTTTCTCGAGCTTATGTATCATAGGCTGGAGGAAGTTCAAGAACCTCGAATGAAATGTCGCCTGAGGTTGTCTCATCTAATATATATAGAAGAAAGTTTGCTTGTGTGTTTGTGGGTTTGTTTGTTTGTGTGTTTGTTTATTAGTTTATGCATTCGAAACCCTTCAGGAACCAGTGCAGCCAAACTTTGCACAGCCTCTTCTTTCATCCAGAGAAAGGTTTAGGGCTATATTTAGTTTTAACAAACTGAAGAATTGAAAAAAAAAATCTGAGATAATTGGCCTTCACGCTTCAATTGGGTCTTGTAATATACACTCCCTGCATATCTTTTTTCTCTGGGAGCGATCGATTAATATCGGTTGTGAAGATTGTATGTTGAGGTTGTACATCGTGATTTGTTGTCAACAACACAAATTTAATCATTACTAGTACGTGCCCGTATGTGCGTGCCCATACGTGTGTGGCCGTACGTGCGTGGCCGTACGTGCAAACCAAAAAAAAAACTTTCAAACAACCACACAGGCCGTTCCTTCGCTCTCGTAAACGACGACTGGATTGGGGCATTGTGTTTATCTATAAATGCGCATAAGAAATCGAGAAATTATTAGAACACAGTAAGTCATCACTATCCGGAAGTAGTGCGTGCCCGTACGGAATGTTCACATACATTCCACGAATTATCGCTTTCATTGAAGTAACAACTGCTGTGATACTTACACACAGAGTTAATTAAAATCCAAATTAATATCAAGTTTACCTCCCTGTTTTTGCTTGCCATGACATTCGCTGCCATTGACCATTGCCACTCCTACGCCACGGTAACTATGGTGCCCTTTCCCCATCGGCCACGCCTACGCAGCAACGTGTCTTGTCATTGGTTTCGTAAATAAATGGCCGCAACTTGGGAACCTCTTTTCCGATTAATATCAAACCTTGAAAAGGCACATCCTCAGGTCCCCAGCAATATACCTGGCAAGTTTCAATTAGATCGGACCAGTGGTTGTCGAGAAACAGCGGTCACAGACGCACACACGCACACACAGAGATTGCTGGAATTATAGATAGATAATGTTTACACATGCGCCTGTTATTCAAAGATCGCTTTACACAGGTTTATTACAACACTTCCATGTTCAGGCCTTGAGTGAGTGTGTTACTTACACTGCCTTGGGTTTTCCCAAGAGCGATCGAGTAAAAGGTTTTGTGATGATCATATGTTGAGGATGTCGTGATTTGTTGTACTTAAAAAATAAAATTAATAAAAAGAAGTTTAAAGAAGGGAAAGTGGTCCGAGCACATTTTCAACACCCAATATTGGGATTTCATATGAAGCCATAAGGCCAACATTCCCCATTTGTCATGCAGGAAATATTTAAATACATATTTCATTGAATTTTCCCTGGCAACACCAGGTACTTCAGCTCGTATTATATACTGGATGTATACACCCCCTAAGCCCTTCTCGTCAAATAAAGCTGGATAAAACAACCAAGTAAGCCCTTTGCTGTTTAAAACCTCACCAGGGTTCCTCCACAGATGCAGACATTTACAAGCAGCACATGCATCAGAACCCCAATGTCACACTGCCCCATCAGTCGCCGAACTGGTTTCATCAGTAACTGGTGAATCATCAGTGACAGAGGGGACAAGAATTCGCACAACTGACCCTGCCAAACATGTATCACGTGCAATGCCGACAGCAATGAAAACATAAACACCAAAGCCCCAATTTGATCTCTCACCAATCATTTGAGCAAGAAAGCAATAAGCTCTCACCTAGTGCTGCACCCAAACTGAGTTTGATCCTGATCTCTAACTCGGCGAGTTGCCCTGCCGAGCCGGGTCTGAGTCAAGGCGGGTTTGGCTGTCAGCTCGGAAAATAACTCAGATAGTCAAGTACTGTAAAAGTGGAGATTTTCATGCTGCATCAATTTTCGTGCATTTCAGGTGACAACAGAGAAGTGTGAATTTCACAATGTGCGAATATATTTGCCTTTTTATTTTATTTAAGAGAAATTACAGGACCAGATCGCACAAAAATGTGCACGCCGTACCCATACAGTTGCCAGTCATGCCATAGTGAGTAGCAAGCAACTCGTTTGACCAGCACATATAGCGTACATCTATGTGGTTCACAACTACAGAACTGTACTTCAGCCTTGACAATTCAACGTAAAATTCGTTGTTTGAAGCTGATTTCAAAAGCGAACAAATTTCAATGTTTCACGAAACCTGCAAGCTTGTTTAAAGCATGGCTTGATGCACCATCTGCCCATGCTGCTAATGAGGAAATATTAAAAGCAGGTCCGGGAAAAGTCCTGCACTAGCTTGTGGAGGCAGTGATGCCGAGGCCGGAGATTGGAATGAATAGTAATATCCAATGCTCCAGGAGACCATGAGTTTACTCGTCTCTGCATTCAATTAACTATTGATTTGATGTGCTCAACTGGACTTAAATCGTCGTCTGTATTTCATTTGGTTCCTTTTCTGGATTTCATTAGTTCATTAGAGTACTTCATTGGTTCTGTGTGATTTACACCTGTTTCGTAAACCATAGTTTATAAAAGTGTGTTTTGATGCCTGTTGCCTGTTTTTCTTCGGTTCTGGTTACACCACAGGTTATTTTCTCCTTATGGAAACATTCACTGGGGCCTCATGTGGTTAGCATCGTTGACATTGTCATGTGTCTTCTGCTGCTCCACAAGATTAAACTAGAACTGCATTCGGTGGAGCGCATACCTCCGCCTGGCTGAACAGTTTACGTTTTGTACCCCCACTGAAAGGCCGGATATGGATCCGGACCTGAACCAAAATCTAATTGGATTGTTCTTATCACTTAACCAACTCATCCACCTCGTTTTGTTATGACTTGTCCACAACGTTTTGAAATATCATGCTATACAGGGTGTCCCAAAAAAATATACAACTTTTCATCTGCAAAGAGGATGGTCATAACATATATTTTTAAAAAAGATATATGGCTGGATAGAAAGCTGAAAGGTTGAAGTTTATTGTACCAATGTCAAAATTGCCACCAAAATTTAAATTTTGGTATAGAATCGTCGTTTTCTTTTAGACCACATGTTCGACGTAGGCTCCACGTTGTCCGATCACTGCCTGCAAACGCGTTGTCATGTTCTCCATCACTTTGGGAAACGTTTCCTGAGGAATGTTCTGACTTTCTCGGTGGATGTTTTCCTTCAGCTGATCAAGAGTCTGAGGCCTAGGGTTTCCATAGATCCTGTCCTTGAGATACCCCCACAAGAAGAAGTCTGGAGGAGTAAGGTCAGGGGAATACGGTGGCCACCGAACGTCTTCATAGAGGGAGATAAAGCGGCCCTCAAAATGTTGGTTGAGAAAACGCCTTGTTTCCCTGGCTGTATGGGCGGTGCCCCATCCTGCTGGAACCGCTGGGTTCTCATCTGGATCAGGTTGTTTCTCCGACGGGCCTGAGTACGTAGCTCAGGCAGATATAATTCCTGAATCATTTCGCGATAGTTCCTGTGGTTTACCGTGCAAGTGCGTCCCTGGTCATCTTCAAATAAGTATGGACCAATTATCCCATACCAACCAAAGCCACACCCACATGGTGACTTGAGAACAGATCGAGGCACCATTCAGTTGATGCATTACCAGGATTTTCAGTTCCCCAGTACCGATAGTTTTGCTTGTTTACCTCCCCGGACAAGTGAGCATGGCATTCGTCCGTATGTGAAGTTTTTGAGGAAGTCTGCATCTCCCTCCAACTTTCCTGAGAACCAATTTGCAAAGTCTAGTCGTTTGCGTTTCTGTTGATCAGTAAGCACCGTTTCCGTTTGAATTTTGTATGGAAAGGCATGAATGTCTTGGGAAGGATTCCTGAACGGTGCTCTTATGAATGTTTGTCTCGGCAGAAATTCGTCGAATCGATTTTTTTGACTCTGAACGACCGCCTGTCTCACCATTTCCACATTTTCTTCACTACGACCTTCCCACCCAGAGGACAGCACAGTTTTGATGTCTCCCAAAAACCAACAGTAATTTTCGTGTGATCGTTTCCCTCGATTGTTCTGGAAGTAGCAGTTCCGTCTCATTCCCATCTTCGAAGGAACATTGCATCTTGACTCTATGTATACTTGCTTTTCCATTAAAGTCTATCAGAAGGAATATTAATTCTAGCCTTATAGGGTTTTCTGTTTCCAATGTCTGCCTTATAAGCTGAGAGCCATGTTAATGATGCCAACTCCTCTTGGAGCATATCACATAGGACATCCAAAGGTCAGAAGGCATAGTTTTTAATATTTTATGTTCTGCGTAATTGACTTTGGGACATCTGCCAAAAACCACATGAAGTTTTTGCATGACCAATGGCGATCATGATCACGGGTTTTTCGCTCATTTTTATTTATTTCAATAAGTCATTCCTGTGGATGCAGAAATCTTATCGATCATCAGAATGCCGTTTAAAATTCTGGAATTGCACGGTAGGCATGCTATTTCTTCTTCCTGCTGGAACACCATTCTCACGCATCGTGATTTCATGATTATCTGTACGTATAGCCATTATGTTGGGTGGTTTCTATAATCGAGTTAAACTATCATGATTTGTATCGGATTTGCCAAAACAGAAGCCAGTTCAAGGGAATGCACATTCAAAAGGTTTTCCGGAAATTATTTTCTCTTTGCGATGATGACAATGTCATGATAATGAAGACTTACTCAGGTGAGTCGACGGTGATCACTGCTTGAAGCACATGTACTTGTACTTGAATACATCTCTTAACTATCAATGAGGATGACTGAATTTGTCTCCACTTTTTGAGCTGGAGAGGAAAAGCACAGTTGGGCCTTTGAGGTTCAAATGATATGCGGCTACATGCTGTTTTGACAGTGAAGGCAAAATCATGTTTGCAGTTCGGGGACTTTTAAAAAAAATTGATGCAGAACAAGGATCATGGAAGAGCTATAAACAGAATGGATCAGGATGCAATACAAAAGGAACAGCAGAAAGAGAAGGGGGGAAATGCCAACTGCAAGGCAGAGGGAAAAATAGACAGAGACAGACAAACAAGGGATGAGGGGTAGGGGAGAACAAAATGGGTGTACAAGTTCGATACAGAAACAAAACTAAGGGTCGGGGGGGGGGTGACGTTAATGAGGTCGAAAAGATCATGGTTTTGAATGGGGTAGTTGAGATGGTGGTGAAGAGCTTATTGAAGACCTGGGGAGCTGGATAATGGAAGAGAGTGTGGAAGTTAGTTTAACAGATGCAAAATTTATGGAATATTTCTGGAAAGAAATAAAGTGGGAATTGTATTGTGGTGGGATCGAGAGGAGATGCTAACCACAGCATTTACGGAATGAAAGGGGGTGTGGGTTGGAGGACTGAATTAAAATGATTTTCCCAAGTGGGGAATTAAGTGGTAATTGCATCTTCAGAAATTCCATTTTTTTTATGACCATAAGTTTAATGCAGAAACTGTTTTCTGAATCTAAACTGCCACCCTGCCTCCATCATGTGTTTCAGTTATGCAGTTTGGGGATGAGGGATGAGGGTGGGCATGGAAACGAAGCTGTAGACCATTCAAGGTGTGTGCGTGTGTTTTTTTTATTTATTAAACGAGAACATCACCCGGTAGAGCGCATACCTCCACCAGGCTGAACAGTTCACGTTTTGTGTTCGTAGGTTCATAAATTGAATTCCTGTGACCACTCGGAGCATAGGAAAGTTTGATGGTGGATTTTGATTTTTTGGAGTACTTAAAAAAAAAAATAAGCCCCCATTTCCCTCGCGAAAGTGACACTCCGCCAGAGGGCCAAATCCAAGAGGGCCACCGCCCGCATGAGTGAAATGTAGAATAAGGTCTAAATTTTGAACCAATGGACGTAGAAACATGTTTGATGGGTCATTTTCTGGAAATGCAATGGAAGACTCATTTTGATGTTTCATGATATAATTAAAGGTGAAAATACACAATTGGTTCAAATAAATGCTTAAAAATGCGTTTCGGTTTGTATAACACATTTTCTTTGAGTGCCATAGTTTCTGCTCCAACTTAAATGTATATTATGGCCTCGAACGTTTTAAATTATGCTGTCATACTAATGAGCTTAATTATGTAGCCGTACTAATGATCTGTGATTGCATCCTTTATGTGTGAGAATCACTACCTGACTGACTGACTGATGAAAATTAATCAATAGTTGAGAGGGAGTTGTCAGAGTCAGATGATTCAGCATCCTCAGATACCTCCATTGGCATCAATGTGATGGGTAGGGCAGGTTTTGTGTATTCTACCGATAGACTTCTGCCAATTCACGAGGTGCCAGCCATGAGTGAGCAGTGATAGGTGCACTTTCCAGAGGAATTTCTTCTGTATGAAGGCCAGGTAGTTAGCACACACAATGTGCATCATTAAGGAGTCTTTGATCAGGTGGGAGGCGCATAGTTGGCTTGTTCTTCAAATTCTTCCACTTAACCGCTCTTGCCTCTTCTGCAGTTAAACTCTTTTTATCAGAGGAGATATATTGGATGACAAATTGAATCATGTTTGAGACCGCAGCATCTGTGGCAGGTAAACTTTCCCCACACTTCTGCAGATGACAAAGTGGCTCTTTGTTGCCTGCGATTCGCTCATATATTGTATTTTTACCATGACCATAGAAGCCAGAATTGCTGTCGCATCCAGTGAGCACGTGGAGTGGTATGATGACCTCTGCAAATTCCTCATTACAGATGGAGCGACAGAGCATAACTTGATGATTCTTCTTGATACACAGCAGCCTAGGTGTGTGATGTGACACATATGCAGCCTGTACATATACATCGGTATCTTCACTGTCTACCATAACAGCCTCCTCATAGCCTGTGTCTCTCAGTGCGCCATAGATGGTGAACATTACCGTATCTGCTTCCATCTATTCACATTTGAAGTGGCTAACATCATCACTGGTATGCAGCTTGGAACACTTCTTCCCCACAAAATAAATCACAATTTTCGGAGATTGCTGAGAAACTTTTGCAAATGCATCCTTGAGGAAGTCCTTTAGTCACCTCTTGTTGCTATCACTGCACATTAAAGTCTTGAAGTCCTTGAGGGATGGGAATGAGTTGACGGACCTCATGAAGACATTGGGCACATTACCCTCTCACCTACTTCTATGTTGCCGTTCACGGTCTTTGATGCTATGAGACATATTGTAAGGGTCATTGACACAAATGATTGTCTCTGCAGCTGAGTGTCTCGATAAGACCATCTTCACAATCTTATGGGCAGAGTCTCCCTATGAATATTTTGTCTCATCACCCTTCTCCTGATCCTCCCTGGTTGGTGTTGCTCGGTGCCAGGTGAACTCCAGATCCATCACGGCTGAATAAGTGTTAGGAGGATCAATAGTTGATGGTGTCATCTTCTTCAGCAGGTTGCTCTTCTGCATCTTTCGAGCTTTTCCTCAGTGATTCAGCTATCCACGATATGAGATAATTCACAGCCCACCTCTCCTCTACTAGTGCAATGACAGCAGCCATCACCTTATTTTCTATCTTCTCGGTGGTGATCTTCTGGCCATCGCAGGTCTGTTTGGTTGATAATGTTTCCTCAGTGTTCAGACGGGAACTGCGATGCACTCAATCACGAATGTTTTTTTAATCTCATGAATACCCTCTCTTCCATGAACGTACAAAGTTTATTCTCTCTATCCTTGTGGGCTGATTGGAAGTCGTCCACTCGGTCACTCGGCACTACAATGCCAGACTGGAGAGTGCGGAGGCTTGGAGTGGTGAGATCGAAGGGGTCATATTCAAACTCCTCAAAACGTGCACTTAGGTCTTGGACAGCTTGTTCATCAGCTTTCATTCGAGTTGGTGTGCACTCAGCATGTCTATTTATGCTCGAATTGTATCTGATGTTGCGAGCAACACAAGCTCGCACATGGAGGATGTTGTTCGCATTGGTGTGTTTGATCTGCCCTTTCAGGCACCCCACTACATTCACAACCATCTGCTTATCACCAATGCCCCATGAAGAGATGGTGGTTTCGATGTAGCCTCCCTTATGTACATGTATATATATATATATATATATATATATTATATATATATATATATATATATATATTGTTACGAATTTGGAATTCGATTGACACAAAACATACAGGTTCCTTTAGTCAGCTATGTCGATAAGTGCTTGTTCCCTAGATAGCTCACCTTCCATTGTTTACATGTTCAGAAATCGATTAGATGCGCTGCGGATCGATTTAATAGTTAGGGAACGAACAATGGAGACATCCCTCCCCCTCTTTGCGAAGAGCAAGAAGAACCTGCCGTCCCGTGACTCATCATGTCAACAACTCCCTCCCACCCGTGGCTGAGCGGGGATGGAGCACGAGGGCATGAGTCATGAGTCACGCCGGGAGCGGGGAAGGCGGGGAGAAGGATAAGAGGAGATCTTTCTTTGTTCGTGTGGGACTTGAGTTGTAAGCTTTCTACTTCGGCAGAGAGTAGTCGCTCAGCAGACCTTCGGTCCTGTTTGGCTTGGTTAGGGTTGAGACCTTCGAAGCTTTTTGCTTCGGCTGGCTCATTGAGCTTCGGCTGAGGCCTGGCTCGGAGGAGGCTTTTTGGAGGCTTTTTGCTTTTGGTTCAGTGAGCTTCGGCTTCTGTTTGGCTCGGGAGAGCTTTTGCTTTGAGCTGCTTTGTTTTGGAAGGAAGTTGAGCCGGTTGCTCGGCTCGAGCTGCGAATGGTGGCTTCTTCTCTCTTTGTTTGTGGAGCTCTTTGTTCTCCATTTTGGTTCCCGCTTGGTGCGACTCATCGACCTCTTCTTGGAGTGGTCCTCGGGGAAGCGACGCATCGACGGGAAGGATCGGCGCCTCGTCTCACCAGCACGTGTTGAGAAGCGCGGGAGGATTTGCGGGAGCTCGGGAAGGATCGCAGCTCACGGCGATTGGATCCAGCTCGCTTCTGCTGAGCCCGGTCCGAACAACTTGAAGACCACACGAGGTGAGAGGTTCCGATAGGTTCTGGTTTCAGCTCACCTGTCCTCCGAGCTGGAGCCCTTATTAAAGGCCTCTGCCACCATTCTTGGGTGTGTGTGTGTCGTGTGGTCGTGGGCCCGTCTAATAAGTAGGAAATTGTTAAGTGCTTGTGTGCTGTAAATGTTTGCATTGCATTTCGTATAGACGTCGTAGTCTTTTTTGTCGTGCTTTTGTTGCTTGTATAATTGCATACTGTTTTGCTTGTTTAATCATACGTGTTTATTATGTAAATGTCCTTGTGTGAAGTAAACCTGTTCGGTGCGTCCATTCCCTCATTGAACTGCCGTATGAGATCGAATAAATAGTTGGTTTCTTAATAGCCGGTAAAGTGATCGGGTCCAACGGACTGCCGATAATACCCCGCTCGGTTATCCCAAAAGGAAGCGAGCTGCTTAAGCGGCTCGTTTCCAAGCGGTCCCGTTGAGTACAATCTCTGGTAACCTACCGCGCGAATAATTAGGTAAATCGAAGATTTGGCGATCGGACCCTGTAGCGGCGGGTAGAGTGCGGACAAGTTGTGGTGTGGTTAAAAACACACCCGTGGCTGGTTTCCGGCGTTGATCCGAAAGCCACGACTGGATTGTCCGTTCGGTGGGCGAAGCGACGCGTTAGACGTCGTCCTATTGGTAGACGCGGTCGTTC
This sequence comes from Eptatretus atami, assembly GCA_035128595.1. Lineage (NCBI taxonomy): Eukaryota > Metazoa > Chordata > Myxini > Myxiniformes > Myxinidae > Eptatretus > Eptatretus atami. The sequence continues at coordinate 46,336,196 of CM068964.1, forward strand.
GCACGGCACGGGCGGGAATCTAAACAAATATATATATATTATATATATATATATATATTATATAATATATACATATAAATATATATTGTTACGGATCTGGAAACCATATGCATCAAACATACAGATGTCCAAGAGTCAGTTATTCCGTAAAGTACATGTGAAGATAGGTCTCTTCCTCTTGTCTAGTGGAGAATCAAAGGTGTGCGTTGCGATGTCCTTTTAGGTAGGTTATTACATTACTAACGACCATCCAACAAAACCATCAACGACCCCTCCAACGATCATCCAACAGACCATCCAACAACCAACCACAGCACCTTCCAGCGCTTGCAACCCTCGCCTCGCTGGCACAGCATACGGGCAAAAACGTCCAGTCCGCCGTTCCTTTGCGCTTCCCAAACGCTCCAATTCTTCTTGTCGAGTCCACACATGTGGAGTGGGGGGCCTCGCTGGTGCCTGGCCGAGGCCCCGCCCAGAAAAGGGCGGACCCATGGAGCCCCATCCAATCAGGGCGACGGTGACGTCTGTTCACCGAGCCCCGCCCCTTCGGGAGGTCCATAAAAATACGACGCGATCCTCAGAGTAAGAGTTTTTGGAGGAGTTGAGTTGGTGGTGTGCGTCGTGTGGTTTAGCTGGAGTCTGGGGCATTCGAGTGGAGTTCTGCATTTGGCTGGCGTTCGTTGGAGTTTTCCTGGGTCCCGTCCGCGACCCTGATCTCTGCCTGGGATCCGACTGCTCCCTCGGTTCCTCCACGGGCACGAGCCCCACACGTGCGACTGTGGGCCGAGCCGCACGACCATTAGCAGGTGCTGCACCGTGGAGCACCCCCCTTCAACTGCAGGTACCCAAGCGAACTGCGACCCCAGCTCGTCTCTCGCTCTCTGGCTGTGGGGGTCTTTTAATAAATAATCTGAGTGTGCGTCTGAGTGTGTGGCCGTCTTGTAAGTAGAAACTGTTTAAGTGTTTATTCCATCATTGTAAATTCTTGCTTGTATATTCCGCGATAAGTCTTGCTCTTGTCTTCATTATTGTAAATAAATTACTGTAGAAATGTTCCCAGTTCGTTTCCGTCCTTTTTAAAGTTGGTCCAGCATGGTTCGGATCTGAGTTTTAGCAAGGTTTTTATACCCGATAATCCGTTCATTCTCGCCAGTACGACCTTGGCGGATCCGCTCGCTGCATCCGAACCGGAAAGGTAGTTGGCAGTTGGTAGTCGGTAGAGTGGTCCGGTTCGGGAAAGGCGTACTGAGGGCATGGTTCCCCGGTAGACGACACCGCGTAGTTAATTAGGTAAATTAGTTCGACACAAAAAGACCCTACACTACGCGGTGGAGGTATTGGCGTCCACGGTCGGTTAAGCGACCCGCCGCCTCACGGAATTATCCGAGAGGGACGGCCTCCAATTCCGGAGAGTCTGGTGGGAGACGACGTAACCTCCCCCACCTAGTGGTCGTTCTCGCCAACGACCCCCCGCCCTCAACAATATATATATATATATATATATATATATATATATATATATGTATATATGTTTGTATATATACACACACACAAAATGTTTGCTTGTTACTTGTGAAAATCGAAGATTTTTCAATTATATTGGTTGGTATTGTGCATTATTCTCTGTCTGTCTGTTTGTTTGTTTGTATGTCAAATGCCTACAGGTCATAATTTTAAACCGATCTTCATGAAACTTCACCACATGGTAGAGTTCGTCAAAAGCAAGAAGCATATTGTCTTGAGGTCAAAAGGTCAATATAGGCCAAAGGTCAACAACTTTGGAAAATTTCTAAAATCCTCAATTTTCATCTCAATTACGAGAAATTTGAACAAGATTTTCATATGAGGTCAATGAATTCAACCACCAATTATTTTTGGGGTCATAATCAACCAAAAGGTCAACATAGGCCAAAGGTCAACAACTTAGGTTGAATTTCTAAAATCCTCAATTTCCATCCCATTGAGTTGAAATTTGAAAGTGATTTGCATATCAGGTCACTGAATTCAATGAACAAGTATTTTTGAGGTCAACATAGTTAAAAAAAGTCGACATAGGCCAAATTTCTAAAATTGGCAATTTTAATCCGATTGACTTGAATTTTGAAGAGGATTTGCGTATTTAGTCATTTACTTCAACCACCAATTATTTTTGAGGTCAAATTTGTTTTATGGATTTCACAAGTATCATGTATGACATCTTTCTTGTTTGTTTTTTTGTGAGCTCCTAAGGTTATGCGCCACAAACTTTATCGGATCAAATTTTTACCACGATGTACTTAAATAGGGGTTTTAAACAGCCATGAGGAGGTCATTTGGCCCGTTATCACTCCTTTATACTCCATTATGCCATTGGGACCCCTTAGACCTTTACACCCTTTAGACCCCCTAACACCCCCTTTAAACGCTTTTGCGACATGTACACCTTCTTCAGCCTTTTGAACACCTTTCAGAACTATAGACTTTTTAAGAACATTTGGACACTAGACCCCTTTTGCTCTTTCATCCTAAGACCCCTTTAGACCTTTAGAAACATTTGGACCCCTTAAGCCCTTTAAAATCCTTAGACCCATTTAGACTCTTACAAGACCCTTTAGACCCCTTTATTACCCTGAAGAAACTTAAAGGACTTTAGACA
>CM068964.1:46354491-46367844 GCA_035128595.1 Eptatretus atami
TGATGCTGATTCTGCTCAACAGATTCTCTCAGCGAGGGAGTCTCGTGAGTGGAGGAGGCCAATGGGCCGACCACTTGCCTTGTGGTTGCATCAGGTTGATCGGCATCTCAAGGAGATGTAGATGGGGCCAGCCATCTGCCTGGGGGATGGCCAGACGGAGGCCCCTGGAGTTCCGGCGGAAAGTGGACGCAGCACTGCTCTGGCGCATGCTCCCACACCTGACCTGACCTGACTGAGATCTGGGTTGGAAAGTTGACAGATTGTCAGTCCCAATAAGTCTCAGAAGTCCTTTGCTGAAGTGCCATGACAGGTGAGAGAGGTACCCACACCCAGCCAACTGGCATGATGGCAATTGAAGTCACCACATATGAGCAAGAGAGATTTTGGATGAGTGGATAGAAGTTGGTCCATGTTTTTCGCGAGTGAGATGTAAATGGAGTCATCACTGTTTGGTGGATAGTACAACACACATATAAACAAGAGGTAGGAGCGGAGGGGAAGCTGTTGCCACAGGTATTCCTGAGGGTGTGGAGGAGTGAGAACAGTGCATGGACAGTGAGGAATAGAGTTTTTGATAGAGCAACTCTGCCGCCAGGACGAAGTTCAGGTCTATCATACCGGAGGAAGGAGTAACCAGGGAGAGAAGCTAAGGAGTCAGAGATGTCTTGAAGGAGGAAAGTTTCTGTCAAACAGATTATGTCTGGTTTGTCAGTGGCAACCTGTATGGAAAGATCAGTCAGGTTAGAGCGAAGGCCCTGGATGTTTGTGATGCACACTGTTAAGGAAGAGGGAGGGGAAGAGGCTTTGTGAGTTTGGGAGGGAGGGAGATGAGTGGAGGTCAAGGGAGGAGAGGTGGAGGTAGGGAGAGTTGTTGACAGTGTGTTGGAAATTGTAGAAGAGCTAAGGGAGAGGGTCGGATGGGGAGGAGGACAAAAGGCTAGGTGGTGAAGGGATGAGTCACAGTGGGGAGTAATAAGAAAGGGCCAGAAGGGGCAATGATATGTTTGAGATTGGAGGAGATGGAGGAATGAGTTGGAAGTGAGAGGGTGGGGGAAGGCGGCAGCTTTGTAGGTGTCAGTTGGGGCAGCTTTGAGAAGGGAGAGTGAGGGAGGAGATTTGAAAGGGAGGTGGGAGAATTGAGGGAGAAGGGTGAGGGGGAAGAATTTAGAGCGAAAGGTGTGGAAGAGCAATGCCGATAGTAGTGAACATATAAATAGCAAGACCCAGTCAGAGTCAGTCGTTTTGTTCCACCTAATGCTGAGGAGGTAGCATATTTCATTTAGAGACAATATAGCTTGGAATAGCATTGTACGTGCAAAAACCTCCTTTGCAGGTGAGGCCGGGTGAGGAATTGGGCAGGAAACCACATAGGAAAGCACTACATGCTTTAAAAGCACAACAATATAAACTGTTGGCACATGTGTGCGAGGTGCACTGTAGGTTCCGAAAGAGGGGACGCAAGACTTTTTAAATTGGGGCTGCCCCGTGGGGCAGGATGGCACTGAGGGTGGACCTCCCAAAAGCGGCAGGCATCCAATCATGGGACCAGGCAAAGGTGGTCTCTCTTTCTCTCTGGGTCACTCGTAGGGCTGCTCCCCTTGGGTAACCAACTTTCCAGGTCGTGTACAGTGAGTGTGAGGTGCTCGGTGGATGTGTGTAGCGTATCTGTGTACCCAAACCTCTAGTGGGCATTGTATCAATGTGAAGGTGATGCATTGTTCGACTACATATGGAAACAGCATAGAGATTTTGAATTTGACCAAAGTGCTGGAAATAACACACCGACTCTTCATTCAAAAACATTGTGGGATGTTTATTTTTCACCAGCTAAATATAGAAGAAGGGTCTTCAGATTTGCTTCTTCTTGTTCTTTTACCTCTTTCGTAAGCAGCACTAGGCTGTGGGTAGCACCATTGGCTAGGGGCATGGCTGTGCTGTTGACGCAATGCCCACTGTAGGTTAGGGCTGGAATTTGGAATTTCAACAAAGTGCCGGCAATAGCTTGCCTGCTCTTTGCGATGGACACCGTGGGATCTTTAACCTCCACCAACTAATGCTGATTGATGAGACACCCAGTTTATTGTCCATCCAAGGGATGGCACACACATTGATGCCCTACCTGTGAGACACCAGGATGACAGTTTGTAGCTGTGCTGAGATTTGAACCAATGCGAGATGGCTCAGAGGCGAGTCTGCATACCTCTATGCCATCCTGCTGGCCTTCTCAGATTAATGTTCACCTGAGGGATGGTGCACATCTTGATACAACACCCTGCATGTGAAACAACCAATTGATAATTTATTGTCAGTTCACGAACCAAACCGAGGCTGGATAGCTTAAAAATGAGTATGGTCCCTGAGTTATCCTGTCATAGTAGTGTTTATTGATTGAGGTTTTATATTCATGCGGTGTGATGGGATAAAACATTGCTGTATCCCAGAGGGTTATTGTATTACTGTCCATTTAGCAATTTTCATAGGTTGTCAGCTTTATAGAATTTCCTATTTCATTGAGAGAGAGAGAGAGAGAGAGAGAGAAGAGAGAGAGAGAGAGAGAGAGAGAGAGAGAGAGAATGTGTGTGTGTGTGTGTGTGTGTGTGTGTGCGCACACGCGTGCGGCGCAAATACATGTGTGTGCGTGAAAGTTTCTGTTATTGGCTGCTATCTCCACATTGGTGGGTTTCAGGAGATAGAACGGAGACCTACCAGGTCTCAAAGTATCCACCTCCGTTAGTGTGTTGTGAGATATGTATAATGTGTCACATACAATATGTGTCAATGATATGTATAATACGTCACGTACAATGTGTATAGTCGCACATCAATATGTGTGTATACACTATGTATTATATGTCACCGAAAATATGTGTGTAATCACAATTCATGTGTGTGTGTGTGGTTGTGTGTGTGTGTGTACCCTGTGTAAGCACCACTCCACCACAGTCATCATTTCCACTCGCAAGTCTCTCAGACTTCCCTTGTCCTGAAGCATCCATCTTTACCCCAGAAAGGAACCACGACTCATGGACCAAGCCATCTCCCTATCCATGCTTTATTTCCCCCTCCATCCCCGAAGTGGCTCGGATGTAGATCTGCCCGACCTCTCATGTGGCCTCCAGGGTACACCCGGGTATGCCCGGTTTTGGTCTCTTCCTTCTCGGTCTCATCGTTCCTTGGTGTCCAGGCCCGTATGCAGGATTATCGATTTGGGGGTGGGGGAGGGGGGTTCGAAGTTTTAAAAAGTTTGACCGCTGAGAGCATGATAGTGCAGCACCATCATTCCCGTTATGCGACTTGATACACGTCGCATTGCATTACCGCGGAAACTGATGCAGAGATCAATGGGTTATCATTTTGGGGTGTTTTCAGGCCATATGTCGGTATGTCATCAACATGGCAGCATATACACTAAAGTAATATTTCATTTATTGAAGTCTCGAATGCCAATCAAGGTTCAGAAAAGGGAACATAGGTAATATGAACACACAGGTGTGTATATACATACACTTTTGTTTTTATGAAATACAATTAAGTTTAGTATTAAATCTATCAAAGTAGTCTTTGAGATCAATGCTCGTGAGGGGAGAAAGAAAAGATGAGGAACAATGTAATGGACACGAATTTAAAGATCAAAAGCATGATTTTTCAATTACAATCTCATTTGTAAACACCGACCGTATATAGTATTATGAGAAGATGTGATCAATTTTTTTTAATACATCGAGGCACGGACTTATTGTTCACCTAGTCTTTCAGCAGGGTTCCAAGTTCCAGCCTCAGAACCCTGCTGAAAGACTAAGAAAGACTAAACCCTGCTGAAAGACGAAGAAAGACTAAACGCTGCCGAAAGACTAAGAACCACTAAACCCTGCTTGAAAGATTAAACACTGCTGAAAGACTAAGAAAGACTAAACCCTTCTGAAAGACTAAGAAAGACTAAACTCTGCTTGAAAGACTAAGAAACACTAAACACTGCTTGAAAGACTAAACCCTGCTTGAAAGACTAAACCCTGCTTGAAAGACTAAACCCTGCTTGAAAGACTAAACCCTGCTTGAAAGACTAAACCCTGCTTGAAAGACTAAACCCTGCTTGAAAGATTAAACCCTGCTGAAAGACTAAGAAACACTAAACCCTGCTTGAAAGATTAAACACTGCTGAAAGACTAAGAAACACTAAACCCTGCTTGAAAGACTGGAAATACAATCTCACAGGTAGACAGAGACCGTATATATTATATAATTGTTGAGTGAAAAATCACCAAAAAAACAACTTTATTCAGCAAAATGGCATTTTACATATTTAATTACATACGCACATTATGACAAAGGTTCCAAATGGAAATGCTTAAACATGAAGGCATTTTGCGCAAATTTGTGACATGATGAGTGAGATTATCATTCCGACAGACAAAATTGCTATCACTTGAAAAAAAAATCCAATGTGTGGAACATTCAGTTACAAAGCTCAGTCTTTGAGAATTGTGAGCCATTTAAAATTCACCTCAACACACCCTCCTCCTCTCATAATTCATTAATTTAAATGTAAACATCATCGACATCCTGTATACATCATCATAAAGGAAGTTTAGTGAGGAATCAATGAGCGCACTTAGATTAGAAACAGTAGAAAATTTATCATAATGACCAGGGTGCGATTTATAAATTTCCAGTGGGGGGGGGGGGGATATAAATTGACAGGCCATCGTGCGTGTTGTCTGTGTTTATTTACAAACTATACAAGGCTACACATAACAATAGTGCACACAAAAGCTGAAAAAAGTTCACATTACAATCTAAATTTATATAGCCATACATTTCTCACACTGAAAAAAAAAAGATGAATTGAACAAAATAATCTTGTAACTATTTAAGCTTTGAATGTTACAGATTTCAAAATTTTATTACCACTTAAATTCAAAGTCTACATGATAATAATGAATATTATATATATATATATAATTATATATATATATATATATATATATGTATAATATATATATATATAGATATATATATTGTTGCGAATTCGCTCCCGCCGACGACAAGGACCCGTTATTGCGTGCGATCGGCCACGTAACTCGAATCACGACACGTTCGCCACCGGACGTACAATTCAGTCGATGACCCTCCGGGAACTACCACCCGGAGCCAGTCACAGTGGGGGTTTAACCTCCACCACGATCATGCCAATTTGCCCACTTCCGCGCAGATTAGGGTGTGCTCGCCCAAATTCGACCCTACCTAAGTACCTGCGATGTGGTCGACCCGGTGCGGATCGTACCACGCCCACAGCGCCGGACTCCGGACACGCACCGCTTAAGCGGTTCGTTCCGTTATTACAGGATAACCGAAGCGGAGTTATCGTACCGGGCCTTTGATGGTTTCCGATTAATATAACTGGGCGTTTTTAAACCCACTAATCGTAATCCCTTTACGTGACTGCAAGATGGAGATTCAATTTTAAGAAAATACGAACGGGAAGTGGGAAAACAGTTCACACAATGCACTTATTGACACACACACAGACAAGCTAAACGCTCTATATCCTATGCTTTGCTGTTGCACATTTTGATCTGTATGGAGCAGCTCCAAAATGCAACTATACAATGTAAGCAAGTGAATTAGAGTTTAAAACCTGAATATACAGGGGAATTTATTTAACACACTTCGTGCAACACTTACACCTTATGTTTCTACATTGGTGGACACTTGGCGCCACAGCATTGCATTCAACCCTTGAAAGAAAAAAGCCCCACCTATCCATTATGGTCTAAGGGAGGCAGACACTTCGTTAGACCTAATAGTTACTGACCTATGCTGATTATCCCCAACCAATGCCTAATTCTACCAATCCCTGTAACCTTTCTTCTCTTCTTGTATTCTGCTCTCTCTCGTCTTCCTCTCTCTCTCGCGTACTCTTGTCTGTGTATCTCACACTCGCCCCTTTCTTGCTACTCTTCTCTCTTGTCCTTCTTGCTCCTTGCTTCTGCCTGTCCTCTTCTGTCAAATCTCTGCATGTTTTACTTGCCTTGTACTATACGCCATGCTTGTCTGTGTGGTGTGTCAATAAAGTGCATTGTGTGAACTGTTTTCCCACTTCGCTTCGTATTTTCCTTTAATTGAATCTCCATCTTGCATCACGTAAGGGATTCGATAGTGGGTTTAAAACGCCCGGTAATTAATCGGAACCATCAAGGCCGACGATAACTCCGCTCGGTTATCCCTGTAATACGGAACGAACCGCTTAAGCGGTTCGTGTCCGGAGTCGGCCTGTGGCGTGGTACGATCGCCCGGTCGACCACATGCGCAGGTACTTAGGTAGGTCGAATTTGGCGAGCAACCCTATCCTGCGCGGATGGGCAATTGGCATGATCGTGGTGAGGTTAAACCCCCACCTGTGACTGGCTCCGGGTGGTAGTTCCCCGAGGGTCACGACTGAATTGTCCGTCCGGTGGGCGACGTGTCGTGATTCGAGTTTACGTGGCCGATCGCACGCCGGCGGGAGCGAATTCGCAACAATATATATATATATATATATATATATATATATATATATATATATATATATATTATATATATATATATATATTCATTATTATCATGTCAGACTTTGATTTAAGTGGTAATAAATTTTGAATCTGTACATGTCAAGCTTAAATAGTTACAAGATTATTTTTTCATTCATCTTTTTTCAGTGTGAGAAATGTATGCTATATAAATTTTAATTGTAATGTGACTTTTCAGCTTTGTGTCACTATTGTTATGTGTGCCTTGTAAGTTGTAAAATAACAACAGAAACAACACCACGATGTCTGTCAATTTTATCCCCCCCCCCCCCACTGGAAATTTATAAATCGCACCCTGGTCATTATGATAAATTTTCTACTGTTTCTAATCTAAGTGCGCTCATTGATTCCTCACTAAACTTCCTTTATGATGATGTATACAGGATGTCGATGATGTTTACATTTAAATTAATGAATTATGAGAGGAGGAGGGTGTGTTGAGGTGAATTTTTAAATGGCTCACAATTCTCAAAGACTGAGCTTTGTAACTGAATGTTCCACACATTGGATTTTTTTTCAAGTGATAGCAATTTTGTCTGTCCGAATGATAATCTCACTCATCATGTCACAAATTTGCGCAAAATGCCTTCATGTTTAAGCATTTCCATTTGGAACCTTTGTCATAATGTGCGTATGTAATTAAATATGTAAAATGCCATTTTGCTGAATAAAGTTGTTTTTTTTGGTGATTTTTCACTCAACAATTATATAATATTACGGTCTCTGTCTACCTGTGAGATTGTATTTCCAGTCTTTCAAGCAGGGTTAGTGTTTCTTAGTCTTTCAGCAGTGTTTAATCTTTCAAGCAGGGTTTAGTGTTTCTTAGTCTTTCAGCAGGGTTTATCTTTCAGCAGGGTTTAGTCTTTCAAGCAGGGTTTAGTCTTTCAAGCAGGGTTTAGTCTTTCAAGCAGGTTTAGTCTTTCAAGCAGGGTATTAGTCTTTCAGCAGGGTTAGTGTTTCTTAGTCTTTCAGCAGGGTTTAGTCTTTCAAGCAGGGTTAGTCTTTCAAGCAGGGTTTAGTCTTTCAAAGCAGGGTTTAGTCTTTCAAGCAGTGTTTAGTGTTTCTTAGTCTTTCAAGCAGAGTTTAGTCTTTCTTAGTCTTTCAGAAGGGTTTAGTCTTTCTTAGTCTTTCAGCAGTGTTTAATCTTTCAAGCAGGGTTTAGTGGTTCTTAGTCTTTCGGCAGCGTTTAGTCTTTCTTCGTCTTTCAGCAGGGTTTAGTCTTTCTTAGTCTTTCAGCAGGGTTCTGAGGCTGGAACTTGGAACCCTGCTGAAAGACTAGGTGAACAATAAGTCCGTGCCTCGATGTATTAAAAAAATTGATCACATCTTCTCATAATACTATATACGGTCGGTGTTTACAAATGAGATTGTAATTGAAAAATCATGCTTTTGATCTTTAAATTCGTGTCCATTACATTGTTCCTCATCTTTTCTTTCTCCCCTCACGAGCATTGATCTCAAAGACTACTTTGATAGATTTAATACTAAACTTAATTGTATTTCATAAAAACAAAAGTGTATGTATATACACACCTGTGTGTCATATTACCTATGTTCCCTTTTCTGAACCTTGATTGGCATTCGAGACTTCAATAAATGAAATTTACTTTAGTGTATATGCTGCCATGTTGATGACATACCGACATATGGCCTGAAAACACCCCAAAATGATAACCCATTGATCTCTGCATCAGTTTCCGCGGTAATGCAATGCGACGTGTTTATCAAGTCGCATAACGGGAATGATGGGTGCTGCACTATCATGCTCTCAGCGGTCAAACTTTTTAAAACTTCGAACCCCCTCCCCCACCCCCAAATCGATAATCCTGCATACGGCCTGGACACCAAGGAACGATGAGACCGAGAAGGAAGAGACCAAAACCGGGCATACCCGGGTGTACCCTGGAGGCCACATGAGAGGTCGGGCAGATCTACATCCGAGCCACTTCGGGGATGGAGGGGGAAATAAAGCATGGATAGGGAGATGGCTTGGTCCATGAGTCGTGGTTCCTTTCTGGGGAAAGATGGATGCTTCAGGACAAGGGAAGTCTGAGAGACTTGCGAGTGGAAATGATGACTGGTGGTAGTGGTGCTTACACAGGTACACACACACACACACACACACACACACACACATGAATTGTGATTACACACATATTTTCGGTGACATATAATACATAGTGTATACACACATATTGATGTGCGACTATACACATTGTACGTGACGTATTATACATATCATTGACACATATGTGTATGTGACACATATATACATATCTCACACACACACTAACGGAGGTGGATACTTTGAGACCTGGTAGGTCTCCGTTCTATCTCCTGAAACCCACCCACATGTGGAGATAGCAGCCAATAACAGAAACTTTCACGCACACACATGTATTTGCGCCGCACGCGTGTGCGCACCACACACACACACACACACACACACATTCTCTCTCTCTCTCTCTCTCTCTCTCTCTCTCTCTCTTCTCTCTCTCTCTCTCTCTCTCTCAATGAAATAGGAAATTCTATAAAGCTGACAACCTATGAAAATTGCTAAATGGACAGTAATACAATAACCCTCTGGGATACAGCAATGTTTTATCCCATCACACCGCATGAATATAAAACCTCAATCAATAAACACTACTAGTGACAGGATAACTCAGGACCATACTCATTTTTAGCTATCCAGCCTCGGTTTGTTCGTGAACTGACAATAAATTATCAATTGGTTGTTTCACATGCAGGGTGTTGTATCAAGATGTGCACCATCCCTCAGGTGAACATTAATCTGAGAAGGCCAGCAGGATGGCATAAGAGGTATGCAGACTCGCCTCTGAGCCATCTCGCATTGGTTCAAATCTCAGCACAGCTACAAAACTGTCATCCTGGTGTCTCACAGGTAGGCATCAATGTGTGTGCCATCCCTTGGATGGACAATAAACTGGGTGTCTCATCAATCAGCATTAGTTGGTGGAGGTTAAAGATCCCACGGTGTCCATCGCAAAGAGCAGGCAAGCTATTGCCGGCACTTTGTTGAAATTCCAAATTCCAGCCCTAACCTACAGTGGGCATTGCGTCAACAGCACAGCCATGCCCCTTAGCCAATGGTGCTACCCACAGCCTAGTGCTGCTTACGAAAGAGGTAAAAAGACAAGAAGAAGCAAATCTGAAGACCCTTCTTCTATATTTAGCTGGTGAAAAATAAACATCCCACAATGTTTTGAATGAAGAGTCGGTGTGTTATTTCCAGCATTTGGTCAAATTCAAAATCTCTATGCTGTTTCCATATGTAGTCGAACAAATGCATCACCTTCACATTGATACAATGCCCACTAGAGGTTTGGGTACACAGATACGCTACACACATCCACCGAGCACCTCACACTCACTGTACACGACCTGGAAGTTGGTTACCCAAGGGGAGCAGCCCTACGAGTGACCCAGAGAAAGAGAGACCACCTTTGCCTGGTCCATGATTGGATGTCCTGCCGCTTTTGGGAGGTCCACCCTCAGTGCCATCCTGCCCCACGGGGGCGCCCAATTTAAAAAGTCTTGCGTCCCCTCTTTCGGAACCTACAGTGCACCTCGCACACATTGCCAACAGTTTATATTGTTGTGCTTTAAAGCATGTAGTGCTTTCCTATGTGGTTTCCTGCCCATTCCTCACCCGGCCTCACCTGCAAAGAGGTTTTTTGCACGTACAATGCTATTCCAAGCTATATTGTCTCTAAATGAAATATGCTACCTCCTCAGCATTAGGTGGAACAAAACGACTGACTCTGACTGGGTCTTGCTATTTATATGTTCACTACTATCGGCATTGCCTTCTTCACACCTTTCGCTCTAAATTCTTCCCCCTCACCCTTCTCCCTCAATTCTCCCACCTCCCTTTCAAATCTCCTCCCTCACTCTCCCTTCTCAAAGCTGCCCCAACTGACACCTACAAAGCTGCCGCCTTCCCCCACCCTCTCACTTCCAACTCATTCCTCCATCTCCTCCAATCTCAAAACATATCATTGCCCCTTCTGGCCCTTTCTTATTACTCCCCACTGTGACTCATCCCTTCACCACCTAGCCTTTTGTCCTCCTCCCCATCCGACCCTCTCCCTTAGCTCTTCTACCAATTTCCAACACACTGTCAACAACTCTCCCTACCTCCACCTCTCCTCCCTTGACCTCCACTCATCTCCCTCCCTCCCAAACTCACAAAGCCTCTTCCCCTCCCTCTTCCTTAACAGTGTGCATCACAAACATCCAGGGCCTTCCTCTCTAACCTGACTGATCTTTCCATACAGGTTGCCACTGACAAACCAGACATAATCTGTTTGACAGAAACTTTCCTCCTTCAAGACATCTCTGACTCCTTAGCTTCTCTCCCTGGTTACTCCTTCCTCCGGTATGATAGACCTGAACTTCGTCCTGGCGGCAGAGTTGCTCTACAAAAACTCTATTCCTCACTGTCCATGCACTTTCTCACTCCTCCACACCCTCAGGGAATACCTGTGGCAACAGCTTCCCCCCTCTCCTACCTCTGTTTATATGTGTGTTGTACTATCCACCAAACAGTGATGACTCCATTTACATCTCACTCGCGAAAAAACATGGGACCAACTCGTATCCACTCATCCAAATCTCTCTTGCTCATATGTGGTGACTTCAATTGCAATCATGCCAGTTGGCTGGTGTGGGTACCTCTCTCACCTGTCATGGCACTTCAGCAAAGGACTTCTGAACTTATTGGGACTGACAATCTGTCAACTTTCCAACCAGATCTCATCAGGTCAGGTCAGGTGTGCGGAGCATGCGCCAGAGCAGTGCTGCGTCCACTTTCGCCGGAACTCCAGGGCCTCCGTCTGGCCATCCCCCAGGCAGATGGCTGGCCCCACTACATTCTCCTTGAGATGCCGATCAACCTGATGCAACCACAAGGCAAGTGGTCGGCCCATGGCCTCCTCCACTCACGAGACTCCCTCGCTGAGAGAATCTGTTGAGCAGAATCAGCATCAGGAAAACAGCAGCCACACATTCCATACAGCTGCCAGCTGACGCTCACGGACAATGCAGGTAATAAATGTCATTTGAGTCTCTCTCAGCAACCTCGCGTTGCGACACAAAGTCCAACCAGCGATAGCCAAGGATTCTCCGAAGAGACCTGGTACCAAAGGATTAATCTCCGTCTCAGATCCCTGGTCAGAGTCCAAGTCTCACATTGTAGAGCAAACGACTGGAAGCACACAAGGACCTGAAGACTCAGATTTTCATTCTCCTGCACAGGTACCGTCACTGCCACACTCCATGATCCAGTGAATCCATGACTCCCCAGGCCCGACCCAGACGTCTATTGACCTCTGACTCATAGCCAGCAGAGACATGAATATCACTGCCAAGGTAAGTGAATCTCTCTCCACGACCTCAACTCCTCACCACAAACAGGCACAGACAGGACAGCAGCATCCAAGATGTCATTGAAAGTCTGGATCTTAGTTTTGGACCCAGGAACCCTATAATCCCAGTGGCTCAGACTCCTCATCAGCATCTCGCCGGCCCCCAAAAGGATATCTAAAGTCCCGAAAAGATGCCTATATCATCTGCGAAATCAAGGTCAGAGATCTTGACATTCCCAAATGATGCACCACAGCTGATCACTCCGACATCCTCCGCAGAATCCAGTTCCAAACAAGTGCTGAAAAGTGTGGGGGCCAGAACACACCCCTGACGAACCCAGTAACAACTGGAAATAAGTCAGAGATGTACCACCACATCTCACAGCACTCTCAGTACACAGGATAGAGTTCAGACATCAAGTCGATCAGTTTTGGTGGACCCCATGAAAGACAAGAATCTCAGAGGGCATCCCGATTCAAATCAAACGCTTTGACAAGATCAAATAAGCTGCAAGCACCCCTGCCGAAACTCTCGTCTGCATTCGTTAAGGACCCGAGCAGCAAGTGTATGGTCAATCGTGACCTCTTTTGTGTAAGCCTGACTGCTCTGCGACGCTTGGTGCTCAAGTAAGATTGGTGGCGAACCCTATCAAGAATTATCCGACATCATTGAAGAAGGTCAACCTCGTAGTTATTGCAGTCTTTGCGTCACCCTTTCCACGGCGACCTTACGACCTGTAAAAATATAGCCAACGCGTAGGGCACCCTGAGGCCACCGCAGAAATCTGTGGCCGCCGCGTTTCTGTCAATTCAGAGGGCATACGGCCGCCTTATCCTCGCCCGTAGAGCAAATGTGACTTAGTCTTAGCGTCTAAGAAATTTGTGGAGAGACCGAAACGTCGTCGGGTTGCTCGTTACGGTCTTTGATTTTGACTGTCGCACCGGTGACCTTAAGGGCGGCCTCCTGTGGCGCCATACCAATTATTCAGGCAGGCGCAAGGCAGCCTCAAGTGCCGCAAGGCGCTGCAGGCCTTTAAGCGAACGTGCGCCAGACGGACGGTAACGAAATGGGTTTATTTGTTTGTTTGTTTTTTACCAGTTTTTTTTCGTCCTTGTGAATTGCTACGGCGATCGTAGAAAGGAAAAAAGTTTATAAACTCCGCGTTTATTGAATTACCCACGGGCGACCTTACCGGCCTGTAAAAATATAGCCAAATGCGCGGGTAGGGGCGACCGAGGCCACCTGGCAGAGAAACTAACTGCGGCGTCGCACGTTTCTGTCATTCAGAGGGCGTTACGGCCGCCATATCTTCGCGCTGTAGAGGCAAATGGACTTAGGCCTTAGGAGAGCGACATTCCAGGCAACCCACCCGATAGGGACCATCTTCTCTCTTTTT
>CM068964.1:46374601-46392014 GCA_035128595.1 Eptatretus atami
TAGATAAAAGACAGTTTGGACAGTACATCAAACTTTGGTCAATGCAAATACAAGAAATACTTACCGGAAAGCGTTAATTGCCGGAATTCAGATTAATTCATGTTTTATTTTCATTTTTCCATTGAACCACTGTTGCTCTACAGACCAAAATGAAGGAATGTTGATATTCTTTCATCATATTACTGTTCTAGATAAGTACAGAGGGACAAAAAAGAATGGTATAACCTACCTGAAACAGATGTAAAAGTGAGAAATTGATATTATGTACACATCATGTTTCTGAAAATAAAGGACAATGATGCGTCCTTCTCTTCTTGTCTCAATTGTTGTGCACTCCCAATATTAAACAAACATTTTACTTGCATTGAAAAGATTCACTGCCATAATATTATGAGAAAGAAAATTGATTTTTTACTATTTTCCAGATGTTTACTGGACGACAATTTTGGATTTGGCCCCCGAAAAGTTATATTCATATTTTGTGACTTACCCTTAAATATAACAATCTGGAATGGTAATATATGACATCTTGAACCTTCAAAACATATATTTTGACCCAAAAAATCATAAAAATCGGACATGTAGAACCAAAGATATGCAATTTTTATACTGGAAGTAGCATGGCGGCCATTTTGAATTTTCGCATCTGGCCGAGTTAGCCCACATTTTCACGAGGTTCACCCCAGCTCATTTTAATCAGCACCCTCAAATTGACTAAAATCAACTTCAAACGTTGGTCCGGAAAAACGGTCACGGGACCCTATTGTGGAACTTACTAGCAGTGCGACGACTGGTATCGCTTTCCTCTCCGCAGTATCGGCGTTTTTAAGTACCGGTCTTCCCACCACCCCTGCCCCCTTACCATTGGATGCTAACCCAGGGTTTATGTGCTAAGCAAACTTAAAGGATTTCTCCTTGGAAATATCCCCCAGTATTTTCTCATGATCGTGCAGATATCGATTCTGCCTTCTCTGTAATGCAGGATTGTGGTGCTTCATTTTTACATGACTTACACTTTCTGCAATGTTTCTTTGTAAAAGTGTGATGTTTCATTTGTGTGCAACACTAGAAAGATTATGCTTCGTGGCATTATTGAGTGTGGTGTCTGAAATATCAATTGGCCTTTCACTGATGAAGGCTTTTGATGTCTTGATGAGGATTGAAAATGGTGATCTTTTCTATATCTGGCAAGCCTGATTTCATAGCCATGGAAAGACAATTATTATCCCTTGGAAAGCGGTGTTGTCAAAATACACATTGTCGCCTTGTGTAGAAACAAAAGTGTCAGTTGTTTATTATTGAGAAGGGTTGTCACATCATTATTGCAAGTATAACTTACCTGCTTAACATGTTGTTAATAATTTAACAAATCAGCAATGTCAGCAGGAAAGCCGAGAGGGATGTGTACTTGCCTCTGAGCTGTCTAATATGGGTTAGAATCTCAACCGAGCAATAAAACTGTCATCCTGGTGTCTCACATCCAGGGCAAGGTATTTCCGTGTGTGCTGTCCACCGGAAGGACGTTAAGCTGGAGGACCTGTCCGTATTAGTTGGTACTAGACTAGCCAGTACTATTTGGTGGATGTTAAAGATCCCGTGGTGTCTTTCACAAAGAGTTGGCGAGTCTATGCCGGTACCCTGAACAAATTTCAGAATCCTGCCTCTAAGCCTGCAGGGGGCACAGCATCAGCTGCGGTGCCCCAGCACATTCGCCGTGTCTCAATAATGATGCAGCAATGAGGCAACTAGTGGGTTAAATTCATAAATAAATTATAGTCTAATATGTATTCAGGTCAGGTAACTATGGAGCATGCGCCAGAGGCAGCGCGTCGCTGCATCCACTTTCTGCCGGTACTCCAGAGGCCTCCGTCTGGCCATCCCCAGGCAGATGCCTGGCCTATCCCCATCTCCTTGAGATGCGATCAACCTGCTGCAACACGAGGCAGTGGTCGGCACATTGGCCTCCTCCACTCACGAGACTCCCTCACTGAGAGAATCTGGTGAGCAGGATCAGCATCAGGAAAACGAGCCACATGTCCATACAGCCGTAGCTGACGCTCACGGACTATGCAGGTCAAATCTCATTGAGTCTCTCTCAGCAACCGCTCGTTGGACACAAAGTCCAAACAGCGATAGCCAAGGATTCTCCGAAGAGACTGGTACCAAAGGAATAAGTCTCCCATCTCGATCCTTGGTCAGAGTCCAAGTCTCACATCCACAGAGCAAGACTGGAAGCACCAGGACCTGAAAACTCAGACTTTCTCCTCCCGCACAGGTACCGGCGCGCCACACCCCATTATCCGTGAATCCATGATCCGCAGGCCCGACCCAGACGTCTATTGACCTCTGACTCACAGCCAGCAGAGACATGAATATCACTGCAAAGAGTGAATCTCTCCACGACTCAACATCCTCACTACAAACAGGCACAGACAGGACAGCAGCATCCAAGATGTCATTGAAAGCCTGGTCTTTAGTTTTGACCCAGGAAACCCGTAATCCCAGCGGCTCCGACTCCTTCATTCAGCCCTCGAGGGCTCTCAAAAAGATATCTAAAGTCTCCGCAAAGATGACGCATCATCTGTGAAATGAAGGAATCAAGACATTCCCAACGAATGCACCGCAGCTTTAATCCTCCGACATCCTCCCTAGAACTCTATCCATACAAGTGCTGAAAAGTGGGGGGGGATCTTTTACATAGTACCCAAGACACTCACTAACGAGGAATACTTCCCGAAGCAGAATCCTAGGAAAGTATCCAGCAGATGGTACCCCAAGAACTCTATGCAGTGCCACAACACCACACCCACCACACACACAACACTCTCACAGCAAACTCTCAGCACCAAGAGCTACACGTTCACGACACAACGCCCGGAATCGACCAGCACACCTATTCATGCGAGGCACAACACACCACACCCAAGCACAAGACCAAGAAACCGTCCAGAGGGTCATTCCACGATTCACTGAAACTCAAACGCACATTACAACACGAGATCCAACATAAAGCGCAGCACCCTACGACACATCCAATCTGCGGTTCGATGAACCACCGAAAGCAATGGATACGGTCAACGCCCATCATCGACAACACTTGGTGAACACAGACTTGACTGCTCTGGACGCTGTTGCTCCACGATGGTGGCGACCTTACCTGCTTACCATGCTATGGTATGTCACTCCAAGCCCGCATCTCACATCGAAACGGAGTGCAGACCCGCAGCTCTCAACACGACACTACAGACATGTTGCTTAAACATTTGTTGCTTAAACAAATGTTTGTTTATGTGTTCACCCAAACACATTACTCCTACACCATTGATGACGTGCGACCCTTATTTCCTATGACACGATTCCATCCGAAACGCACAACTAGACTGACTGGCATCTCTATTAGGTCTTCACTCAGAGTAAAGCGTTGCAATACTCTCGTGCGTGGTTGGATTGCCAGTCTGCGATTTCATCCCTTCTCTGTTCAGTAGAGGACAAAAGCGCTTCCTCACGGCTCATTTCGAATTTATTGCCTCATAATCACAGACGATAGCCAGCACAGATATCTCGCAGTGCGTAGTCATTTTAGCCATCGACCGAGTCCCTTGACAGTCTCCATGTCATTGGTTCAATTGCTCGATCTTAAGATCCCGCTGATTCTTTTTATTCGTCTTAATTTTCTAAAATTGTCTATCCTTCCTGGCTGCAGTCACGCGCATGAATAGATTGACAGCTACCCGAGTAGTGGCACACAGTTCTGAGGATCATGGCAAGGGTCAAAGCTAGTCAGTTATTAGAAGTTGAGACTGTATACCAATCAGGTCCATCACGCAGAAGCTGTTGACATCAGCTGAGGATCGGATACCTTACCGTCGATATTTCACACGTCATCTGTACATCCCAGCGAGCGACGCTTTCCCTTTCAGACCTCTCTAATGTCAGAGCTTAGCTCACTTTGACTGTAATGAGAGGCACCTCTCGTCGCCAACTGTGAGAGTGAAACGTTCATCGATAGGCGACTGGTCTTCGGCATGAACCCCATGTCTCGGGACATGTTGGTCTTCCTCTTCTTAGGCTAGTGACTAAGAATGCGCGGTATCCACAGTAGAAATCACTATATTCACATAATCTGCATGCGACAGTACTCGTGCCCATCACAGAACTGCTCCGCAGAGAGTGTGCGCTGTTCTTGTGTCATGAAATTCTGCTTTGTAAGCGCTACATACAGTATTTACGCTCTTCAGCCCGACCCTGTCTCTTTGAGTCCTCGCCATCTATCAGATCTTTACTCTGGCCTGTGATGGTCAATGGTGCTGACGATGCATAGCCTCTGAAGATATATAGTAAGACTTAATGATCTTTTCTTTTTCTCTACCCGTCAAGAAATTCCTATTACAATGTCACATCCCGAGTTCACTATATTAGGATCGTGATATTAATTCGCCAGCCCTCTTTTTGTACAGGCCATTCCACAACTTTCTGTTCTAGCGAGCTCGCAAAATGCTACGTAGACGCACCTCACAATATTTCGACATTCCGGTATGGTGGAAAATCTATGGTGAACAAAAAAAGGGGGTGCGAAATTTAATAGGATATTATTTGTCTTCTTCAGCTGATGTGCAAACGCCTCAGCTAGCCTCTCACATTGTTCATTGCATGATTCCTTGAGAGCTGATTACGTTCAGTTCTGATCATATGCAATATGGGAGGCAGCCAAATTTGCAGCGAACATGAGAGGAATGGTATACTTTCTCATTATATTTATGTAGGCTCCAAACTAAAGGATAGGTCTGCTACGTCAAATTTGTAGAGTATACGTATTATTGCTCGTAAGTCAGCTATAGGGAACTGGAAGTCCTCCGGTAACCTACAGTTCCTGGATCTTCCCTCGCAGTGACCTACATCTATAGCGTGCAGGAATGGTCCCCTATCTCTGTTAGCCAGCCGACCGTGCTAGTGCTCTGGAACAATCGCAACATTATAAGCGAAGAGCTTGTGGACAGCTGAAATCATATAACCTTCTGTCCACCAGTAACCATGACTTTCTGGCAAGTATAACACTAGTGCTATTCAGGTTCACTTACTTTGCTGTGAAAACCATAGCAGCCGGGACCTCTATACCGATAATGTCCTCTGCTCTCATACATCGTATGTTCAACCATCCATCAGCTTCAGCTGAGTAGTCAGAATATCATTTCCGCAGAGCCATTTACGCAGAGATGTATTATGCGCTAGGGGCACGATCCATACCCACCCAGACTCGAGCGTGCACGGTGCTTGTCAATGGAATGCATCGTCATGTTGGTTGATGCCTTCACCTCTGCGCTCTCATTCGGAGCCACTTTCAACAGAGACTCACGATCGAGGGGAAAATTGGAGCCCCTGTGCTCCAGGAGAAACCTGTGAAGGAGGCATGATATCCTTAGTCTCGCATTGAGAATACGGCGCGCATGATACTCCAAGTGTGATTAATCCTGCTGACATTTCATTCGGCTAGATTTCAGCTCTTATGGGCACTACAGCTACAGCAATCCTTCTTTTGGTAAATGGTTATCCATCCTCTTTCCCCTATGAGGACGCTAGACTAAAAGATGTTAGATTGGTGGCTGTAACTACCAGCCCATTCCTGGTCCTCTGGATTGCACTCCGATTCAGGCGGCACGATCCTGGGTCTCGCATACGCTCAGGCGCAGTGTCTTGTCCAACACCCCCAATGTCGCATATGCTTGAGCTCAAGATGATAACAGAGTCACAGGTGACTCATCCTCTCTTGGGATAGGACATTCAGGCACACACCCGAAGAGACCGCCGCGAAAATACCAGCATTCGAAAACCAAGCTCCGACACCGCCGTCTGATGAGCGCCAGCAAGCATTTACCAAGTATCAGTCATCCGCCCGACATTCATCCACGTTCTGCTTTCTCACTAATTCTGACCCCGTGTAATGTTCACGCGCCTCTTTTCGCATCAGTTTCCCGTCGGCGTGCTGTTTTCGCGGTCTCTGATCTCGAACTCAGCGATGGTACCGTCGTTCTCCTCCGGGTTCCGCGCTAGTCATCAAAGATCTTTGGGTTCCGAGGCTGTTTCGCGCCTAACGCTGCCGTCATGCGCGCGTGGAAGCGCGCGCCGGACTGGCAAGTGGAAGCCCTTGCACACGGTAGGTAATCTCAACTGGGCTACACTCTCACAAGTTTGGGTGTTCAGCTTCCCTTTCCTGCGTCTTTGTGTTTGCGGAATGAAGGGTTTTACGGTGGCCGGAGTGCAAATCCGCCACCTGCCAACCTCCTAATAAGAAGTAACCCAACTGCAGGAGGACGTCCGCAGACACAGTTGGTACAAGATATGGATGGCTGTTGGTCACAAGGAGCTCTCCTCGCCTTTGACAGGTTTTGTTTTAATCCTGCTGGGTGTCCATATCCAAACACCTCCTCACAAAAAAACCTGGTGGGGGAGACGGTTTAGTCGCCGACAATCCGGACCATCGGAACAGGTTAGTACAGGTTTACATGATACCTGTAGCAAGTCACAGATCTGATCTGGCCTGACCTGACATAAAATATGTATTCGCTAACAACAACAAATCAAAATCAGTTTGATGAAAATTTTCAGATTTATTGAGCTTGAGTAATGGAATTTGCAAATCATTGTGACGTGCTTCTGTGTTTTATACTTTCTGTGCAAGCTCTTTGGAAATGCAGGACACATTAATATAATTTAATTGCACACAAGATACAGGGCCCTTACAATATGGGTTTTCCACCTGTTGTTATTTCTGTACTTTTGTTGTAGCTTGACATGATAAACGACTAATTAAGACAGACAAATGACTTAAATGTTTTGTTTCAGAAGTTAGAATCTGATCGGTCACCTTTTGCAGCACACAATCCTGAGCCTGTTATGGCAATGAATCAATGAAACTTTGCACCATGGTGTGGGCCAGCTACCATCTTAAATACCATCTATTTATTTCATACTCAAATATGGTGGATTTGTTTTTAACCCTCGTCCCTTCGAAAAACAACAAACCCCATATCAGTTTGTACCCAAATCATACCCAAACCCCACAGAATACACTCCTCCTACCTTGTACCAGGATTAACCTCATGACTATTATGGTATGAGTGATTATATCATCACTGATTAGCATTTTACCGTTTTTAAACCAAGACTTAATATGGTTTATTAGTGGTTTGTGATGCTATTATTTTGGAACACTCGCTCTATTATGCAGCGAAATGACATGGATATTGCAAAGCACATTCATTTCAATAGCAAATGAACATGAATATTTCAATAGTCACCAGCTCCAGTGGTATAATGATTAGAGCGTCCTCTCTGAGTCTGGGAGGGTGTTAGATTGAACCCTGGCCAAGTTGTATGGCAAAAACCTTTTTTTATGAAAAAAAAACACACTGGATGAAAGTGTTCAGGTTCCTCTGGTACAGAAACACCTGGACCAAATGACACTCATGGGCAGCCTATCATGTGGTGTCCTTTTGGTCTTTGGTGAGACAGGGTGCCGAAGCATTCCCCGAAACATTTTTTGCGGCATGTCACATGAGATGGCACCCACAAAGTATGCGCACCTCTGGCAACATCAACCTGGCCACAGGCAGTCAAGGACTTATGACAACTGCCAGCAATTCGGCCAATGGCACACAAGGTCCCACTTCAAGGTTAACCCCTCAAATATCTGAAAATGCTATGGGCACGACTCTGAGAAGGGCCAAGATAGTGTGAGGGCTGCCCTTCCTTCCGTCCGATGAGCAGCCCCAACAAAAAGAAAAATTACCATGCCAGTTGACGACCTGGGTCCTCTGACACAATTAACTCCATAAGAGTACATGCAAACATTGACATTTATACAAACACAGGACTGGGGACACCATTCCTTCCGAAAGAGAAGCTCATTCAAACTAATACTCAATTCCTACACTCTGTTCAGGTGCCCCAGTAGCAGCTGATAAACAGCTTCTCCAGAACCTGTCCCGCTGCAGTAGGAACTGGTGAGGCTCGAGCAAAATACAATAATTTTCCAATCAAAACATTCTTGATCACTAGATTATGCCCCTACATGGCAACGCAATGAAAGCATCAACAAGTGACCTTCGACCATGTCCCTGCTAACTTCCAGCCAGTTCTCGGCGGCCATGCCACCAGGATCAAAGCACACCCCTCGGATCTTCAAAGCATCCCTGTACTGGCAAGAAGGGGGCTGAGCCCATCCTGGGCCGTCCAAAGTGCATGACCTCACTCTTCTCTGGGTTGACCTTGGAAGAGGAGGCCAACACAAAATGCTCGCAATGACCCACCAGTCTGCAAAATGGCAACAGCATCGGTGACGAATCCCGACACATCTTCCATGTACAGGGTCACCGTTAGGTGCTCCCCATGAGTTTCAGGTACCCAGAACCGAGAAGACGGGACCACTCACAGTGCACCTGCAAACAGGACTATACAAAGGACAAAAAGGATAGGTGACATTAGGTAGCCTTGTCTATCCCCAATAGTGACACTGAAACCTGCGGAGAGATGTCCATTGACCAAAATACAGGATTCAACATCCTCATACATGAGGCCCACACAATGCAACATATTTGGGGTGAAGCCAAAACAGTCCATAATGGCCGTCATGTATTCATGAGACACTGTCAAAAGCTTTCTCCTGGTCCAAATTGATGATACTCAGTGGGAGGCCTCTTTCCTCCTCAAACTGGATTGCATCTCAATCCAGGCTCAGACTGTCTGACACTTTGCGACCCGGAACAGTGAAAATCTGTTCCAGGTACAAAATATCCGCCACAACTGGTGACACCATGCACTCACCGAGCCAACACGATTGGTAAACATTTTGTGATCGACATTGAGCAAAGTAATGGGGCAACAGTTGGACCAGTCCTCCCAATCATGCATTTTTGTACTCGAGGGTCATCACACCATGGTGCATCAAATATAGAAGCCTGAGAGAGGCCCCTAACTCCCGGTCTACCTGTAGTTAATCTTCTCAAAGGACATGCCAAAGTTTGCAATAAAACTCCACGGGGAGGCCATCATCTCCCAGAGTTTAATTGGCGGCCACACCCTGAATAGTGGAGGACAAATCCCCCAGGCTCATCAGTTTCTCTAAATGCTCCCGCTGTTTTGGGCTCAATCGATTATTCAGGTGGCTGAGGAAGCCTTCCGTCTGAGAGTGATCCACTGGAAGCTTTGCAAAGATCCTGGAGTAATAGTCCTCCACAGCTTCAGTAATTTGGCCAAGGTCAGAAACACGGCCTCCCTCCACCTTAATCTGAGGCAGACAGCCATTCTGCCTGGTACATCATTGGAAAAAAATATCTGGTACGCTCTTCATTCCCTTCTAATACCTGCACTCTGCTCTGAAAGATGACGATCCTCGCCTTGGCTTCGACGAAGCAAATCTGTTCAGACTCATCGATCCTTTTGCAGTTTCTTTAGCAAGTGTTGGAGGAGGTAAGCCTGCAAGCATCTCAAATGCTATTTTCATTTCCTCCCATCAGGCGAATGAGGAACGGAAGAGGCACCGAAGCATTTGCTAACCCGATACTTCCAAGCATAGGACTGCACGAAACTGCCATCCCACAAAAGGCAACAATTATACTTCCAGAGTTGAGCACCAGGCACGCACCTTCTCTAGCTCTACGTCTAAAGATAAACGACAGTCATCAGACTGCACCACCACGTGAAGTACCAGGTCCGAGGTGCCAAAATTTCGTGCCAAAAATAAATTATCAATTCTGCTTCGCCAGATACCAGCCGCATTGGTCCAGTTGGAGTTATTCCTTTGTGCACCCATGTCCCTCAACCTGAAATCCCGAATTAGCCTTTTAAAGGCATGCATCAAGTAATCTTGGATCAATTTGGCCACATCTATATTAAATATACCTTCATCAATCACAGGGGCAGAGGTTGAAAAGAGGAGCTCCAACTGGTGCAGGGTATCCACTCTTTCCCATGCACTTTGTGAGGCATACGCATCGACTTGGGTCAGGAAGGTTGATGACACAACCCACATGAGCGAGGCACCCCAGGCTTATTTCTTCTAAACTCAGGACCTCGACATCCGGATTCTTAATAAGGAACCCGAAGTCTGCAGTATAGTTCTTATTACTTCCACACCAATATGACTCCCCGTACTGCCAATTTGCATGGAAATATCTGTACTCACTGTCGTAATGTGGCTTTCCCGCAAAAGGCAGATATCCCATTTTGAATTGTGCAACTCCTCAAAGACAGGAATGCTCTGGTCCATGGTATGGACTCCCTGTACATTCAAAGACATTGGTTTCAACTTCATTGGTGTTAGTAAATTCAACACCACACCCATAGTGTGAAGCACAAAAGGGGAATCATGGGACCTATTGAGCTCTACCCTCCTTGCTCATACACGATGAGCTACCATGCTTAGTCATCCTGTGGTTGTTCTTCCCACAGCCAGGGGCCATGAGTGTGACAGAGACCCAGTCCCCTGTCAATATAGCCATTCTCCTTAGGCAGATGAGCATAATGCTCCCCTTCTGGGGAAAGGAAGCCTCCTTCCACAAGGAGCTTGCTGTCTGAGGAGAGGAGGCCTAGGTCTTCTGTGACCTCTCCCGATGCCGCAGTCGCCCCTGGAGTCCGGGGGGAGGACTAATGGCTGGGAAAAGGGGGGATTGGGAACGGCAAGAAAAATGTGAAGATGGGCTTTTGAGAGAAACCTTCCAGCAGCTGCCTGTGGCCATCCCCAGCTGATCCTGACCCCTTACCTGAGCAAGCACTACCCCAGACCTGAATGGGCCGCCAGGTGCATCGGGGGCTTTTGGCCCCACAGGTGCTTTGACATTTAGTGACTTGCAGAGCAATGTTCACTAGCTCTGCTGTTGGAGCCACCACAGACAGTTCATCTGCCACCACAGGGAAAACAACCAAGTCCTCCCCTCCCACCTCAGTGGGTCTGATGCCTGACGTAACCACAACGAGTTCCTTATTTTCTTTAACAGGATCCACATCCTCCTCCTCATTCTTCTTCTCTTTCTCCTCCTTTCCCTCTTCCTCTCTCTTCACAACCTGCTACTTTTGGCTGCCCGGCAGAGAAGACATAACCACAGTCCCTGCCATTTATAATCCCATTCTGGATATGGGAGACCATGCCCTCCTCCATTATCTGCAGCTTGAATTGGTATTGCCGAGCCCTATGTTCATATGCCAAGGCCGTCCTGGACGAGCCGTACTTGGCCTCAGATGTTCCTGTTAGCAACTCAGCCAGACTTTGACATCATAGTCACTAACGCACTTGGTGTACAGGCGGATGGTCACGACTCTCTCCTGGGCCTTGAAGAGAGACTCAACCGCCCAGTTGGCCAATGTCCCAGCTGACAGAGCCGCAGTCCACCAGTGTCAGAATTCGGCAAGCACCGTTGTCATCTGAAATTATTCATCAAAGCCATTGGCAAGAGGGATCAGGCAGAATAAGTCTTCAGCCTTGAACCGTAGAACCCCCAACAATACATTCCTGCCAAAGGTTTCGCTGGTCAGGACAACGGACTTTTGCAGGAAATTAAAACAAACACAATTGTAGCGCCTGCTCACTATGCCGGGGTTCGAAGGGAAAATACAATACTAAGGGTGAAAAGGGGAGCGACACACTGAAGGGGAATGCAAGGCTCCCCTCCTGGCTGGTGGACAAAGCCCCTACCACACCAAAAGGAGGAGGCGAACAACAAACAAACAGTAAGACTAACCAAACGAAAAATAAAAAGAAACAAGTAGTGATACATTGAAAGTACATTGCCCACATGCCAAAGAAAGAAAGAAATAAATAACAAATCCTCCACCGCGCAACATTGCCAGGGCACCTTCGGCACCCAGCAATGCTGCCTTGCAAAACATGGAGTTGGAATTGGGAGGGAGCGGTGTACAATAATTGATTGATTAATCGATTAATTGCAGAATTAAAATAAAGAAAAAAAATAATCGAAAAATAATTTCATTTATCAATCAATTGCCAAATAGCATAGCTAAACCACCACTGTTTCATCCGAATATGTAACTTTTTGAAAAATAAGTAATTAATTGAAAAATGATTATTAATTGCTTAATTGATTAATCAATAAACCAAAAATACCCTTTATAGCCAAATCACTTCTTCACTGTCATGTCCAAATATCGGCTTCCAAGCTCAAAAGGTGCCTGAGATATTGCCGAGATGAGAAATGATAATAAATAAATAAATAATAAATCGATCATAATTAAGTAATGAATCAATGAATCGATTAATCAAAAAATAAAAAATAACATTCTCCCTTTAACTTGGTGTTGGCTTAGTGGTTAGGGTGGTGGCTTGGGATCCTAGGGTCCTAAGTTCAAGCCCTGTTGGCTGCTGCATTAACACCAGGGGGTTGACTCAGCCTGTCATCCTTCTGAGGTTGATGAAACAAGTACCAGTGTAGCAGCTAAAAGGCTGCACATGAAGGGAAGGGGGTATTGACGGATTTATGAAATCTGGTATTAGTGTGGTGCAGGCATGATAGGCCGAATGGCCTCCTCCTGTGCAAAAATTTCCTTGTAACATTTTTGCCAAAGATCATCTTTACTTTTGGCCCCAAATTTCAGCTTCCCAGCTCAATGGATGGATGAGATATTGCCCGGAAAGCAAGAAAGAAAATAATTAATCAATTAATTGATTAATCAATAAATCAAAAACACTCTTTACAGCCAAATAACTTGTTCACTGTCATGTCCAAATATCAGATTCCGAGCTCAAAAGGTGCCTGAGATATTGCCAGGATGAGAAATAAAATAAATACGTAATTAAGAAACGATAATAATTAATCAATTCCTTGATCAATCAATAAATTTAAAATATTTTTTATAACCAAATAACTTTGTCACTGTCATGTCCAAATATCAGCTTCCTAGCTCAAAATGTGCTTGAGATATTTCCAGGATGAGAAATAAAAAATATATAAGTAATTAATAAATAGATAATAATTAAGTAATTAATCAATTCATCGATTAATCAAAATATATAAATTACAGTTTTTGCCAGAGCACATCTTCACTTTTGTCCCCAAATTTCAGCTTCCTAGCTCAAAGGATGGCTGAGGTATCGCCCGGACAAACAAACAAACAAGCAAGAAAACAAGAAAACAAACAGAGTAAAAACCGAGTACTGCCTTCTTTCGGCGTCCAGCGATGACGTCATGCAACGCCGAGATATGGAATTGGGAAGGAGTGTTGTACAACAAACAAATACGATGAAAAATAAATAAACGAAAAAAAACCTCTGGGTCACATTTTCGAAATTATCAAATTGCTGTTTCGATGTCAACTATTGTTTATTTGGGTTTTGCAAGTATTGTGCTATGCATGATGTCTTTCTTGTTATTTTTATTGTTGTACAATTGTTTTGTTTCCATATTCATGATTGGTCATTGGTTATCCAATTAGTAATGCATATCACGACAATGTGCTTAGATTGATACATGAAGGGATTGATACATGAAGGGAAGCATAAATTATCATTGAACAAATTATAAATATCACTGAGCTTGTTCAGTCAGTCCAAGGCTACCTGTTGCTTTTCAAAAATCTGATCTTTGAAGCACATTGGGTAAAAAAAAACCTCAGATTAATACTTTAAGTTCAGCATCGTCATGTTGCCTCGGTGGTGTTCATTCAACTTTACTTCTATATGAAATCATTGATCATGATGTAAAAAGGCAGGAGTTATGGAATTTGTAAATCTTTTTTTTAAAAACAAAAAAAACCTGGTTGTGCTACCTTCATGCCTATTAATATATATTTTTTTAATCTGCACCATGAAAATGATGTTGTTGTGTTTTTTTTTAACAAAAGCTTATCTGGTTGTTACCTTCCTACCTTTTGATTTTTTTTTAGCCATCTGCAGCTTCCACGCCACTGTTCCTTTTGCTCTTTATCTGGAGATTGGAGACAATGTGCAGATACTGGAGAGATCTGCAGGTTGGTGAAATGCCAAATCTTTTCTCTTATCACACCTCCGTTACACTACAGTTTGCAATGAGGTAAGCTCGTGGAGGCTTTTATTGTGCAAAGCACTTTCACAAGGCCCAGATGGCAGCAGCATTGCCTCTTTCTCAAATGAAATTGCAAGTGGTAGGCACCATGTACATTATGTGGCTTTAAGGTCCCAAATCTTTGTGGATTAATTATATTTCCTTTTCGGCATCCATTTCCAGAAAGGCAATGTGCAAATGTCCAGTCTTTGGAGTCATATTATAAGATGTGGTGTGTTCCTGAGCATTGCATTTGAAGCATGCACATCCTGCCTGAGCTTGCACACTATCAACAAGCATTTGTATAGCAATTCAAAGTGTGATGTCATTTTTGTTTTGACTCTCCTTTTGTCCATTTCAGGCTGGTATCGGGGGTTTAGAATTGGCCATGCCTATGCTAAGGTATCGCCATGCAGTCTTTTCTTCCTGCACATGCATTGCCTACATCGTTTTATTTGAGTGCAGACATTGTGCGGAATGCTCTGATGTGCACGGGTCCTCATGCTCATTTAAATACCCTTTCTCTGCAGGGGATATTTCCAGTCAATTACATCCACATTAAGAAGGCACTCGTTAACAACCGAGGGTAAGACAATGGAGAAATTGAGAATTATGAGCAATTATCATTTATTCAAATATTATAACTCTTTATTATCTCTGCCACCATAGGTGGACAGAGGTTATGTGTTAACCCCTGTCTGTCTGTTTGTCTGTCTGAGAGCAGGCTGTCTCAAAAAGTTATGGATTGATTCTGACAAAATTTGGTGGACAGGTTGGGTGTGTGACAAGGACAAATTTACTGGATTTTCGTGAAGATCCAGATCCGGATCCAGATATTAGAATTCCAAAGTGATTCTTTACCATAAAGCGATAGGGCCAAAAACGACATATAGCAGGATATCTCAAAAAGTTATTGATGGATTCTGACAAAACTTACTGGATGAGATGGGTAGGTGACAAGAACAAGCCGATTAGATTTTGGTGTGTGACAAGGACGAATGGTCTGGATGCAGATCCAGCCTCCCAGTGATATCCAAAATGTAAACTGTTCAGCCTGGCGGAGGTATGCACTCTATTGATTGCCGTTCTAGTTATACATGTGCCATGAATTTGTGTTGAGGACTTAACTGATGTAGGATTCGTTCTCCCACAGAATTTCAGAAACGGTGACACCGATCGACGATCCAATGGCTATTGAAATAACGACGACTCTCAAAGAATGGGGTGCACTTTGGAAAGAACTGTTTGTTGTAAGTTGTGGTTTTTCTTTTTTTTTCTTTTTTTCTGCAGCTTTCTGTTTCAAAATGTGATTCAAACTTTTAATTTGTTTACGCAAGTTAGCACCTGTAAAGAAAACGGATGATTCAGTTGTCCATCATGCTCTTGTTACTTAATTGATTCCAAGCTCTTGCATATTTTACATTTTATTTTTTCATTAATTGAGACAGGTAAGTGTAAAACGAGATGGTGAGAGTCATCATTGCTTTTGTAAATTCCTTTTTGTACCACTGCTATTATAGAAATATTTAATGGGTTTTTAATGTAAGCACCATACTGCCTAAAATCAACCAAACAGTCAAGTTTGATTTGTAAGAGAGAGAAATAATAACTTAGCCCATTATAAAAGATAATCCATTCTATTAAAAGCCACATTAACCGATAACCTCATCATATTCTGTGCTTGGTGTGTCATTGGTTGTTATCTCCATATGCGGATTTCAGAAGTGGGAACGTAGTCCTCCCGGGGCTCGTGCATTAAAAAAAATATATCAGCATTCCGTGTCGAACGTGCATCTTTCCTCTTTTGTTCTGGATTCGATTGTCTGACATGATGTACCAATGAGAATTATTTGGTTCTTTATCTCACTTTAACATTCAATTTCTTCCACGTAACAGCCATCTTCACAAAACGTGTAACATTCAATTATTTCCAGTTACAAAGTTATTCGTTTTCCTTCTGATTAAGATGTTGACAGCGATTGCCAATAAAGATGGAATTTTTTTTGAAGTTACTGCTTAATCTGTCATACACACATAAGTTTTAAAGAACCTATAATTGCACAGCCAACCTGTACACAATTTTCCAACATGACAGCACGAAAGGCCAAACATGAGTATATATCCTGAACATGCTCAATCCATCATCGCAATTCTCATAAACATTTCAATAAACTATTGATCAGTCATCCCATGGTCTGACTTATAAGGTCATATACTGATGCCAAAAGTTCTTAAATATGATTTTTAACTTTTTAATGAGACAATCTGTTTTATTTCCTTAACTTTGTGTTATAACAGGAAGTTATACTTCCATGCCAAATACTCTATCGCTTATTGAACACCTCCCCACTTTTTTTTCTTTTCTTTTTTGTATACCTTGTCGAGGCTCGTATGAGAGCTAACACACAACGCACAGCAAGGGGGGCATGAGACAAGAGGGGCGGGAGTTGGAAGGACAAAACAGTGGGGAACAGAGACATTAGGAGATCTGTGGGAGGGAGAGAGATGGGGTGGGGAACATGGGGAATACAAGATGGACATTACAGGGACTTTCAGAAAGGAAAGCAGCGGATTTGAAGGAGGTGGGCTTGGGTGGATTATCGGGGTAGAAAAGATCGAGGATTTGGATGGGGGATGATAAGAGGTGGTGGTGAACAGCTGTTTTGAAGGCCTGGATGGAAGAATAGGATTGAATAGAGTGAGGGAGTTTATTCCAAAGGTGGGGAAAAAGAGGAATGAAAGAGTGAAGGTGAGCAGTGATTCGTGATTTGGTAGTTTTACCAGAAGGGGGTTGTTGGCGGACCTTGAGCGCCCTGCCGAAATGTGGTGGGGACAAATAGCAGAGAGAGCAGGGGGGGGGCGAGGCTAGGAGGAGACGGGAGAAGACAGAAAGACCACCAACAAGCCGGCAGTGAGAGAGTGAGAGGCCCAAAGGCTCAGCCTCATTGCGGGAGATACCAATGATCCTAAATGCCCTGGTTTCTACAGCGTGAAGCCAAGAAAGGGGGGAGGCAGGAGCACCAGCCCAGACAGGAGAGCAGTACTCCATCAGGCTGCAGATGAAAGCTTTTTAAGTGGTCAGGAGCTCAGGTGGGCCGAGGAAGGACTTTGAACGATGGAAGATTCCCAGTCGGCGACTGGCTTTGGAGGCAAGGTTTGAAATGTGGTTTTCCCAGGAAAGGTCATGGCAGATAGTGAGACCCAGAAGCTTGAAAAAAGGACTTCTTCCAGAGGAGTGTTGAGAAAGTGGATGGGGGGTTTTTCTAAATGGTCCTTTCGGAGAGACATAGTGAGAGTGTGATATTTGTCTGGATTGAAAGACAAGTTCCACGTGTTGGACCAGTTTGTGATTTTTCCCAGATCTGCAGTGAGCGAAGAAGCTGCTG
>CM068964.1:46403139-46425094 GCA_035128595.1 Eptatretus atami
TACCAGGTGGGGTTAACTCGGCCTGTCATCCTTCCGAGAGCGGCAAAATGAGTGCCAGCATGCTGGTATACTTTGTCGGAGTGGCGACCCATCCAGGATTGTGCCCAATAGCCAGGGAGACTACTTAAGCAGCACCAACGCTCTGCACAGAGTATCGTCCCAATCTCTTCCTCCTCCTTTAAGATCCCACATGGCACCATGGGCAAATTACAAATTCCTGCCTGAACTATTGTTGGAAAGGCAATGACAAACCACCCAGTCTGAGTGGAGGTGACAGTGTAGGGGTAGGGGATTGGGGGAGTGGGGGAGAGATGGAGGAGGGGAGGGGAGGGGAGAGGAGAAGAGAAAAGATGCGAGGAGGAGAGTGGAGGGGCAAAGAGGAGGGGAGAGAGAGGGGAAGAAGGGATGGAGGGAAAGAGGAGGGGGATAGGGAGGATTTGGAGGGGGGAGGGGGTGAAGAAGTTTCCTTCTGTATCCAAACTGTCCACCACATTCTTCCTTACCACATTGTTTGTCCAATTCTCCCTCGATTTTGTCCTTCAACTCCACTGGTTGTGTCCCCCACCCTCACTACTATACCTTTTGTCCTGTTGTGTCCTGATCCGTTTCATGTTCCAGCTCTTCCACGAGCCTTGACTCTGTATCCAAAAAAGTCATAGGTTGGCAACCATTGTACAGGCATCATGGGCCGAATGGTCTCTTTCTATGTTGAAGTTCCTTGGAAGGGAAGTCATCCATTATATATTATGAATTGTGGTGTCTGTCCATATGTACTTCTGTGTCCCGTTTACGGTGGCCGCTTCTCATGCTGCGCCGAAAAGCTCAACATTCACTTTTGAAATGACGGGAGAACAGGCATGAGTAATGTTGCCAAATTTTATTTATCCACCAGGATATTTTGCACTCTTCTGAGGCAAATCCAACCTTTGCCACCCCATGTTGCACCACCATTTTGCGGTGAGCGGTAAATGTAGCTCAGAGCTTTGGCGCTGCATGAAACCAAGAGTACAATGCAATTGACAATTTTAAAGGTCATGAAATAATCTTTAAATTGAAAGATTAACTTAAACTTTTCCCGTCACTGTGGACAGATACTTTTGCTGGCTTCTCCTGTCACTTGGGACGGGTACTCTTCCTAGTAATTTGATCATTCCTGGTGGAACGTTATGCTATCTTTCAACTTTGCTTTGGGTGGGAAGTGTGGTTTGCGATTGCTCACCATTGACTTCGTTCTCGTTGATATTATTGCTGCTCACACAGTTGATTTCTTCACACATACTTATTCATCCGATTTAATTAGAAAATGAAAACTTTGAGGAAAGCTTCATGTGCTCGCAACTTCCATTTGATGTGAATTTGTAGAGGGAGCTCAATCATTAAACAGACAAAAGGGATTCAGCGTTGGTTCCAGAAGACGACTGTTCATTGCCCAAACCCTCATCCCATCCCGACCCCCCCCCCCCCACCCTCCTACATTCTGCGATGCTCCTGGGTAACACCACCCACTGCCCAAAAGGTTCGCTTATTTTGTTTGTGATCCCTTACAAACACCCATCGTTCTGCAATAACGACAGGACCATTTGCTTTGAACAACCTTAAATTGCAGAAACGTAATTGAGTCAATTAGAATTTTGATAAGCTTAATTAGCTTACCAAGTGATGCCATTGTTAAATAACTGCCATTTCAGCTTTGGCTGCACTGTGCTGGCTCTGTTTGTTGCCTCCATCTGTAAGCAGTCGCAATGACAGTTTGGCAGTCCTTTGTGGCTACAGAACTGGCACAAGACCAAAGAACACAGAGATGTCCATTTGGATCCGTTGAGTTGCTCTGGGAGTGCACAGTTCCAACATGCATCAATTCCCACGCATTCACCCTTAAAAAGGAAGAAAAATTGGATTTAACAGACCATTTGATGACACCAGGCTCTCCAGACACGTCACCCTTCTTTCTGATGTGTTTCCTTCCTGTTTTAAAATTGCCATCAGCATTCCATTTGAAAGTTGGAATAATTTTTGAAACTTCTATTCATATACAAACCCCACTATATTCACGGTACTCTCAATCAATGGAATTTGAACCAGCAAGGCTGTTTCCTAATGGGGTGAGAGGCAGTGCGGAAAAGAGATGCGCATGGAATAGCAAACAAGCTCTCAGTTGGACAATATGGTCAGATATGCTTGTTTTACTCCATATGTCGTGGCTGCTTGCGCAGTGATGGATTCTGATATAGCAAGAAAAAGGCATTGCAGTAACTCATTTTAGCACTCTTTAATTCCATCAGACTGGCAGGATAGTCTAGACTTTAGATGTATGCACTCTTGCTTCTGAGCTGTCTAGTCTGGGTTAGAATTCTGACCCGGCTACGGTATAAACTGTCATCCTGGTGTTTCGCAGGCAGGATGAACAATCAATGTGCACCATCCCTCGGATGCACGTTAAATTGGGTGTTCCCTCTGCTGGTATTAGCTGGTGGATGTTAAAGATCCCACGATGTCCTTCAAGAGTCATTGAATACGCACAAGAGGATTGAATACAATATACAACAAGAATAGGCGAGTTGTCGCTGGCACCCTGAACAAAGCACATATTCCTGCATATTCAGTTGAGTATCGATCCTGCATTAGAGTGACGGCCTTTCCAGGATTCTCACTCAAGCCAAGAAACTGCTTCAGCATATCCAACCTTCTGTACATAGAGGGCATGGCTGCGTGCTACTTGACGATTATTATTTCTATCAGATGGCTGTGCCTACCTTGGGTTGGAGAAGGCGGTTACAGCTACTTTGCCTGTCAAGTCGCCAAAGGCATTCACGTTTTTATTGTATTTAGAATCCGTACCTTCGAGAATGTTCCACGTGCAACATAACCGTGGACATTTGAACTGTATTTTTAGAGTTGAACGCAGAAAAAACATTTTTTCTACTTGACGGTATAAACGATCAGGATTTTTCATTCACGTGTTCCTATCAAACTGTGTGACCAATAGTGGTGACTTCTCATAGGTCCCTCATGCAAAAAAGTGTGTACAAACAATTAAAAGTGACCCACCATTAAGAGGGTGAGCCACCTTAAGGAAACCGAATAAAATTTGGGTGATCTTTACCATGTATGGTTAAAATGGTATGCATATGGCAGCAACATGGAGCAGACACAAATGCCGAGGGTTGTGGACTTTGGAAGGTTGTTCAGCCAATCCTCGCAGGTTTCCAGTGAAAGACTCTCGTCTAGCAAATCACATGTATTCATTTTGCAAAAGAATCTGGGAGAGCATGCAGGCTATTTTGGACTTCTTTCATTTTTTTCATCTTGATGGGAGAATTTTGACATTTTTCTAGCACAGTAATAGCTGGTTGACGTTTACAACATGAGCAGGCATTGTCTTGATGTGTCTGTTTCTGGGACGGCGGTTATATTGCCCCCTAGCAGTTTCTTCCTTGTAACTTCTGTCTGACATACATACGTGTCCAGGAGCAACATATAAGGAGTGATCTTGAATTAATAAATGATAGCTCTCAGCACAGAATGATGTCAGAGCATGGTTTCATTTGGGCACATATGTCCAGGAATCATTATTTACATCCAGCCAAAAGCAGGATGCAGTGCTTGTTCTCTATCTCTCTCTGTTTCTCTTTAACTCTTTTTGTAAACAGTGTTGAGGCTTGTGTTGGAGCTAAGTACACACAACAGCTAGGAGCTAGAAGCCTCGTTTCTGGTTTTGCAACCTCTGCTCTTTCCATGCTTTGCCCACCACTCTGCCTAGGTTTCTGCAGGGTGTATGTAGTCAACCATCAGCCCCCTTCTGGTGAAACTCCCAAAATCCATAACTACTGCTCACCTCCACTCATTAGTTTCTTGTTTTCCCACCTGTGGAACCAACTTACACATTCACTTGAATCTCATTCTTCCCTCCATCTTCAAGACATCTGTTCACCACCATCTCAGAAGATCCCTGTCCAAAACCATGCCCCCGTTATGCCTCACCCCGAAGCTCACCTCCTTTCAAATTTCCAATTTGGCATCGTGATGGATTCTGATACAGCAAGAAAAAGGCACCAAGTACATTTTCTGCCCTCACTACTCTCTCCATTTTCCTACTCTCTCCCTCCCTTCTCCTCTTTTGAGAAGAATGACAGAAGAGATGGCCCTGATCTCATGTCTGACATTAAGAAGCTCTTTCCATTGTTGGAACAACAGAATCAACATGTCCAAGGTAAAGTGTCTGAATCATAACTAATGGTCTGAGATAAGGCTGTTGGAGAAAAGGAATTATTTTATGTCAATTGCAAAGATGGATTCCTTGACCTTACCGATGACTGGAAGTAAGCTAATATGTCTGTAGTTAAGGGGATCGGTTTTTGCACCTTTTTATGGAATGCGGTGATGTTGGCTGATTTTAAAAAGATGAAAGATGACCTCAGACAAATATTCAGGTGAACAGAGCGGAAAGAAGATGTGCAAGACCACAGAGCAGGTTTTGAGGAAACATGTGCTGATGCTTTCTCTACATCTCACTCTATTTCTCTGTGTGTCTCTTTTTCGCTCTCCCTCCATCCTTCTTTCTTTATTATTCCCCCTCTCTCTTTCTCTCCCTCTCTTTCACCCCCTCTCCCTCCATTCTCCTTTTCCTAGTCTCTCCCTCCCTTCACCTTTTTTCTCTCTCTCTCTTGACTCCTTTCTCCTTTTTTCTCTTTCCATCCCTTCTTCGCTCTCCCTCTCCTCTCCTTCTCGCTCTGTCTCCCGCCCTCCGTTCTACTTCTCCCCCACCTCTTCTGCTTTACTTTGCCCAAGGGCAGGTTCTGTGCTGCAGAAGCACTCTCAAGGCAAGTATTACACTTGGTGGCTTGTTTTTGCCTTCTCAGCAGCAATTAGGTGTTCAAGTAATAATTTGGAATTTAACCATGGTGCAAATGGCAATCGCCTTCTCTTTGTAAAAGAGACCATGCGACCTTTCTGTCCAACAGCAGCAACCATGTGCTGCCAGACAGGTCTCCAGCTTAACATCTCATCTGACCGATGACACATTCATTAATGCAATCCCCTCTTTACGAAGTGCCAATCCGACGTTTATAGTCAGATTCGTAATAAGCCACTTTTGCATTATCCTGCCAGCCCAGTTGAACTATAACTACATTTAACATTATTCTTATCTGCAGTTATTGTCTATTGATGGATCACTGCAGTCTTGTGGCCAGATAAATTAAAGTTGGCGAGTATTCTGTGAAGTGGATGATATCACCATATTCGCCATGTAAAGTGGATCATGCAACCATATTCTCCTTTGCGCACAATGTGTCATCAGACGTCCTGTGAACCATGACTTTTACAGGGCATCTTGCAGTGCAGTAGTTAGTTGGTCCTTTATATCATTTTGTCTGCAGAGACATCCATCTTTTATTGTTCCATAGTTTTCTAAGAAATTCCACTTATGTAAATTTCATATGTCTGATTTCAATAAAATGTGTTTTTAACAGTGAGGGAAATTGTGAATATGCAAAGGCAAATGCAGATAAAGCTGGACAACTATTATTTGATATCTGGCATTTAGAGGGAGGAAGTGTAAATGTTTAATTGAAACAAATTACGCAGGCATCGAGAGTCATGGAAGAGCAGAACGATAGGATACAATGGACCAACAGACAAAATGGACCGAAAGGAAAGTGGTGCGACAGCAACATATGCATGCACCACAGTACAAGGAAGGGAAATTGGTCATTAAACTGAAATACGGTATTTTGGCATCCGTCTGACGTCAATGTATTCGGTCGTTACTTATACAATCTCAACGAACCAAACTTGCTAAGGGGACTACAGGTCATATGGCAAAGGTTGTAACGACTTCATTCACCCCCTCACCAGCGGTTCCGAAGGTGGGGCGATGCAAATTATCTTCATAAATGTGGTGTACTGTGTTGTGCCACTCTCGGTGTTGGTGGGAGAGAGCATTGCAAGTGATGCTTCATAACCCTTAACGTATCACAAGGCTCACGAGTAAGAGGACTTCGTGTTAATTTCAAACTCGCTTAGCCTATGTTGCTTTCGCCTCGACTGAATAAAATCTGGAGGAACTCCCGTTTTATTGCCTTTTCCACATTGCAAAGGTTCAAAGGTGTATGTATATATGTATACTTATATATATATATACATATATATACGTATATATACATATATATATATATATATAGATATATACATATTATATATATATTAATATAATATATACACAATACATATAATATTATAATATATATATACACACCACATATATAATATACACACATATATGTACACACATATAATATATATATTATATTATATTATATACAGTATACACACATATATGTATATAAACACAGACACATATATATATAATAATTATATTTATAATATATATATATATATATATATATATATATATACAGTATACACACCATATATGTATATAAACACAGACACATATATAATATATAATAATATATATATTTATATATATATTATATATACAGTATACACACAGACACATATATATATATATATTATATACAGTATACACACAGACACACATATATAATATATATATATATATATATTATATAATATATATATATATATTATATATATATACACACAATAGACTAGGCGTAAGTCGTCACCATCGGACCGAGAAAAAAGTGACGACTAGACATGTGACGACTTACGCGTATGCGAACATTCATGACTGTGGGGTGAAGGATGAAGTGCACGTGGCCTGGACACGTACGTGTGAGAGGGCGCAACAATCTCTAAGCCGGCTATTGTACCAAAGGGAAACAATCCTCGGGCATAGGTGGGGGTTCATTGGTGAGTTGGAAAGTGATCAAGCAAAGATGGAATTCATGAATCACTTTATCAAAAGTAAAAAATGAACAAGTGTAAGACAACTCGTATACCATCGGTGATGGTATATGACCATCGACAAATGTGGAATGAATGGCTGTTAGAATTCATTCATTGAATGAATGTAGAATGAGTTTTCATATGGAATGAAAACTCATATACCATCGACCATTACATGACACACAGTCATCGTGATGACTACCACTCAATACCGATGTGTAAGTGAGTGTGGTGATGTACAAAACAAGCCAATATAAAACCATGATCGGACTTCAACACTAAGCTCGATCAAACCATGATTGGACTTCAACACTAAGCTCGATCGATCCTTTACTCCTTCGCCAGAGACTGCATTGCGCAGCCTGCTACCTCTTCAGATGCATGTGGGACGGCGCGCTGACTGAGCTGAACGCAGCGCAGTTATAAATAGCCGCGCCATCACGATTCCAGAAATCGGGCTTCTCACGAGGCAGCAGTTCCGTGTGACGAGTTAGGCGTGGTAATTTACTTGAGTTTCCATTACGCGAACGGACAACATCTGACGACTTAGACGAAGTGACGACTTAGAGATGACGACTTACAGACTTTATTCAAGTCTGTAAGTCGATTTAACATTAGATAAATTCGGGACTTTTGACGCTGCCGAATTAGGCGAAGTGACGAGTTACACGCTGCCGACTTACACCTAGTCTACTGTGTATATATATAATATCATATATATATATATATATTATATATATATATGTATACAGGTCAGGTCAGATATGGGAGCATGTGCCAGAACAGCGCGTCGCTGCGTCCACTTTCCGCTGGTACTCCAGGGCCTCCGTCTGGCCATCCCCCAGGCCATCCCCATCTCCATGAGATGCCGGTCAACGGCTGCAACCACGAGGCACATGGTCGGCCCATTGCCTCCTCCACTCACAAGACTCCCTCGCTGAGAGAATCTGGTGAGCAGGATCAGCGTCAGGAAAACGAGCCACATGCCCATACAGCCGCAACTGACGCTCACGGACTATGCAGGTAAAAAAAATCTCATCCGAATCTCTCTCAGCAACCGCTCGTTGGACACAATCCGACCAGCATAGCCAAGGATTCTCCGAGAGACCTGGTACCAAAGGAATTAAGTCTCCTCTCAGATCCTTGGTCAGAGTCCAAGTCTCGCATCCAGACAGCAAGACTGGAAGCACCAAGGACCTAAAGATCGGACTTTCGTCCTCCCGCACAGGTACCGGCAGCGCCACACCCCATGATCCAGTGAATCCATGACTCCCCAGGCCCGACCCAGACGTCTATTGACCTCTGACTCACAGCCAGCAGAGACATGAATATCACTGCCAAGGTAAGTGAATCTTCCACGACCTCAACATCCTCACACAAACAGACAGACAGGACAGCAGCATCCAAGATGTCATTGAAAGCCTGGATCTTAGTTTTGACCCAGGAAACCCGTAATCCCAGCAGCTCCGACTCCTCATTCAGCACCTCGAGGGCCCCCAAAAGGATTTCTAAAGTCTCCGCAAAGATGACTGCATCATTGAGAAATCAAGGTCAGAGATCTTGACATTCCCAAACGATGCACCACAGCTTCATCTCTCCAATATCCTCCCTAGAATCCAGTCCATACAATGGCTGAAAAGTGTGGGGGCCAGTACACACCCCTGACGAACTCTAGTAACAACTGGAAATAAGTCAGAGATGGTACCACCACATCTCACAGCACTCTCAGTACCAGAGTAGAGTTCAGACATCACATCGATCAGTTTTGGTGGCACCTCACGAAGACCAAGAATCCTCCAGAGGGCATCCCGATTCACTGAATCAAACGCTTTGCAGAGATCAACATAGGCTGCAAGCAGCCCCTGCTGAAATTCGTCTGCGTTTGGTGAGGACCCGAAGATCAAGGATATGGTCAATCGTTGACCTCTTTGGTGTAAAGCCTGACTACTCTGGACGCTGGTGCTCAAGCAGATGGTGGCGAACCCTATTAAGAATTATCCAAGCAAAGACCTTGCCCGGCACTGAGAGCAGTGTCACTCCTCAGTAGTTTTGCAGTCTTGGCGATCACCCTTCCCTTTCCGAGAGGACAACAAGCCCCTCTTCCAGTCAGTTGGATGATGCCTGTGTTCCAGGCAGAGCACAGAACTGCATGCAACGACATGAGTGCTGCATTTCCACCAGCTTGAGAAGTTCAGCATGTATGCCACAGATCCCTGAAGCTTTACCCCATTTCAACCAGTTCACCACAGCCTGTGTTTCCACAAGTGAAGGTGGATCACAGTTGATTGGAGGTCAGCAACAGGGATTGTAACACCCTGACCCAACTCGACAGCTGGTAATCAGCCTGGTACAACCGCTCAAAGTAACCGGCCCAGCGGGCCTTCACTTCGGCCTCCTCTGTCAAGAGCCTATCACCCTCTGCTCTAACTGCAGTACAGCGAGGGATGGGCTTGGATGAACGCAATGCGCGAATTCCCCTGTAAAGGCCCTGTCAAACATGACGATTTAGCGAGCGTATGCCTGACGTATGCAAAATTGGCTAAAACGCTGGCACACGTCGAATACGTTATGGTAAGTTTTTTATACGTTAAGAGCACGCTGGCATACGTCGTAGCACGCTGGCTTTTTTCGTGTACACTGCATACGTCGTAGTACGCCGAGCTGTTAGACAAATTTTCCATGCTTGAAATTTTTCCACATATGCCAGCGTATGACTCACACGTTCCGCATACACTTGGCCATAAGTTGTAGGCACGTTACGCGATCGTTGACAACATGTCGACACACATTACTTGTAAGTTACTCATAAGTCGAAACACGTCGAGGTAATGTTTAGCGTACCCGAAACTTATTTCTAACCTATGAGTAACGTGTTGTAGGCTCGTTACGCATCGTTGAAACACGTCGACACACGTTACTTGTAAGTTACTCATAAGTCGAACAAGTCAAGTAATGGTTAGCGTCAGTGTTCCAGACTCCCTGGTTTTTTTTTTTCTTCGGTATGACGGTGATGTTGACACTTCGATTTCTAGTGCGTTTATTATCTAATATAATTAATAGGCTGCCGTCAACGATTTAAATCATAACCGCACTAGAAATCGAAGTGTCAACATCACCGTCATACCGAAGAAAACAAAAAAAACAGGGAGTCTGGAACACTGACGCTAACCATTACCTCGACGTGTTTCGACTTATGAGTAACGTATAAGTAACGTGTGTCGACGTGTGTCAACGATCGCGTAACATGCCTACAACTTATGCCAGCGTATGCGGAATGTGTGTCATACGCCGAGTACGTCGAGAAATTTTCAACATGCTGAAAATTTGTCGAC
Organism: Eptatretus atami; assembly: GCA_035128595.1. NCBI lineage: Eukaryota > Metazoa > Chordata > Myxini > Myxiniformes > Myxinidae > Eptatretus > Eptatretus atami. The sequence goes on from CM068964.1 coordinate 46,413,345, forward strand.
GTATGCCAGCGTACCTACGACGTATGCCAGCGTACTACGACGTATGGCGCGTACTACGACGTATGCCAGCGTGCTCTTAACGTATACAAACTTACCCATAACGTATTCGACATGTGCCAGCTTGGTTCGGCAAATTTTTCATACGTCGGCATACGCTGGCTAAAACGTCAAGGTGTGACAGCGGCTTGACACTTCGATGTCTAGTGCGGTTATGATTTGAATCGTCGAGCCCAGCTTTTGAATAGCCTACGCCACGTGATCGTCGGCGATACCGCGCCGCGCTATGCATAAGTTACATATCGTTGGCATAGGTTGTGAACGCCGACAACACGCTAAGCATTTTTGTGTATAAGTTATCTATATGTGATTGAAACGTTCTGTGTACGTTACTCATACGTTATGCATATGTTCAACACGTTATAATACGCCCAAAACTTAAAAAAAACATCAATAGTTCAGCGTACGCCAGCGTTTTACTACATTTTGATACCTTGCCATATGCTGGCTAAAACGTCAAGGTGTGACAGCCCCTAAGCAGGAAGAGAATCACTTGACCACAGGTGATGCTCTACCCCCTCCCAGATTCCTCGCACATAGGCCTCCTTGTCACCATTAGCGCACGTACTTCTACGCCTCAGCTCCCTGAACAGCTCAGCTCTGCCATTCAGCCTGGCCATGCGACTCTGGTCAATGCTATCCAGTGTCCCTTGAGAGACAAAATTCTTCTTTGCCCGACGGTGAGTTCCAAGACATCCATCGGCAACATCAAGGACGGTGGTTTGAAGGCACTCCACAACTCTTCAGACCTCCCAAAGCACCCAGACTCCTCAAATTCCACTCAGCTTGTTTGCAAACTCCTCAGCTACCCTCTCATCCTTGAGCTTGCCAATATCAGCCTAGGCTGGGATGGTACCATTCTCCTGGATTTAAGGTGCAACTTCAGAGTTGCTATAACAAGCCGGTGGTCAGTATTGAGGAACTGAGCACTCCGGTAGTCCCTGCGTTCTGCATCATCCTCCAGCGACCATCAATGAGAACATGGTCAATCTCTTTTGCCACACCACCAGCGTTGGAATACCAAGTCCAGCGATGAGGTCTGGGCGCTGAAACCATGAACCGGCCACTTCTTGCAAAGTCAAGGAACTTAGTGCAATTCTGGTTCATAGTTCCTGACCAATGGGACCAACACACGCCTCATAACCATCCCTATCAGTTCCAGTGCGATGCATTGAAATCCCACAAGACTAGAAGGTATCCGTCTCGGGCACTGATCAACCTCAGACTCGAGCGTGGCGTAGAATGCATCCTTCACAGTAGATCACTCGCCTCAGTCGGAGCATAAACAGAGCCAGGGAAATGACACCCAAGGAATGACGAATCCTTAGTCTCATAATACGCTCGTTGACGTGGTGTGACCTCAATTATCATTGGAGTCAACTTATTGGACACAGCTACAGCAACTCCTTGGAATGGTAACCATTAGAGCGACCAGACAATGGTAGGTGTAACCACCCACCCATGATCTCGTTGCATCCGTCTCCGAACCTCAGAGAGTGCTGCAATACCGAGTCCAAACGCTTGAGCTCAGATGAACAGAGACAGGTGATCATCATCTCTGTATAGGACATTCCAGGCACCCACCCGAAGGACTGCCTCAGGTTAACCCAAGGAGAGACGCCGTCTGTTGACGACACCTCAGCACCACTCCGACACACTCTCTGCAATCTGACCCAGGAATGTTACCCGTGGTTTCCCTCCTTTCATCAAGATTGGTGCCCGAAGGCTTTGCCCAATCCCGTTATCCGGTGAGCTGCCCTGCGAAGGAAGCTGCACAGGAGGTACTCCCACGGAGTGGGTTTTCAGATTTCTTTGCGTTTTTGTGTTTTGCGGACTGAAGGTTTTACGGGTGCCGGAGTGCAAATTCTGCACCAACCTCCTAATAAGATGTAACCCAACTGCAGAGGACGTCCGCAGACACAGTTGGCACTAGATATGGATGGCCATTGGCTCACAAGAGCTCCTCCTCCTTTGACAGGTTTTGTTTTAATCCTGCGGGGTGTCCATATCCAAACACCCTCCTCACCAAAAAACCTGGTGGGGAGACGTTTAGTCGCCACCAACCGACCATGGAACAGGTTAGTACAGGTTACATGGTAAACCTGTAGCAAGTCGCAGATCTAATCTGGCCTGACCTGACTGAAATAATGACGATTGTATATTAATTATAATGACATTACAATTGCAAAATAAAAATGTATAATATATCGGACAATAATTGGCAGTAATAAAAAGAATAACGTGATTCCCCCTGGCCGCTCCTGCAGATAAAGTTTAAATTATTTTTATGCGATTATAATAATGGTTACCAATTAGAACAACGGTTACTCCCTAATCAAACCCGACACCTCCAGCTGTAAACACAAACTTACGCAAATAGCTGATCCAGGGGTGTGTTCCATTACCAATGAGTGAGCTATCGCTTGCCTAGCCAGGTGTTCCTTATCAACTGTTTTGTTGGAGTGCCTGCTTGAGTGCTCAAGCCACTTGGCGAGCACTCTATAAAAGCTGATGGCTAATTGAACACACCCCAGCACTTGTGCTCGACGGCCGAGACTCTTTTCTGGTTCTGTTGCTTGTGTCATGAAAAAAGTTAATTGTGGGTGAATTTCAACCATTTTCCCCTATTGATGAGATATTTTCACTTTTTAGCACCACTGGGGTCGTTTCATTGCATCCTCAGGACAGGTGTTTTGATGTTAAAAACAGCAACGTTCCACCGTGCGCATAGATTAGTCCATTTACTAATGAGGTGTTGTTTTGTGATCGTATTATCGTACAATAAATTGTATTGTGGATTTCCTAAACAATGTTGATATGTATTCATATTAGGAATTACACAAATTTTATTGGTTCACGAGCACCAGCCAGAGTGACCACTATTTCGTTATGTCTGTCTGTTCGGTAGTCGATGTCGTCGAAAAAAAAAAAATTGAAATTTGTTCTACCCTTATTATCACTTTTTCCGTCGATATGTTTGTCTCTCTGTTCGGTCCAGTGCTCCGTTAAACAATGGCGATTTCGATGAAACTTGGTTGGTAGGTTCATACCATGACCTAGTTGTGTGCAAATGAGAACCGTTGCTATAGGACCCATCCGTTGCCTAGCAACGGGACTTTGAAATTTTTTGAAATTTTTCGATTTCGATGAAACTTGGTTGGTAGGTTCATACCATGACCTAGTTGTGTGCAAATGAGAACCGTTGCTATGGACCCATCCGTTGCCTAGCAACGGGACTTTGAAATTTTTTGAAATTTTCGATTTCGATGAAACTTGTTGGTAGCTTCATACCATGACCTAGTTGTGTGCAAATGAGAACCGTTGCTATGGACCCTTCCGTTGCCTAGCAACGGACTTTGAAATTTTTTGAAATTTTTGAAAAATCATTAAAAAAAATATTTTTTTCGAAAATCAAAAATCGGGCCACAGCGACTGTGGGCAGTACATTCAGCCATATTGTCAAAAATTTCCAGCCGGATCCTATGAAAACTGTCGGAGAAGATAGACTTTGAATGAACCCTGGTCGAAACAATAAAAAAAAACCAATGTCACCCGTAGGGTGATCCGTATCTTGCCAAAAGGTGACCACGTGTGACTTCTTTAAGGTCACACTGAGGTGAACAGAGCTGCTATCCACCAGGAGCGACTCCTTGAGGAATATCTGCCTACGAGAGATTCCGATGAGAATCGTTCTACAGAGTAACCATGAAAATATGCGTTTGCCTCAAAACGTCACCAAATCACGTCATAATGTCTCAAGCTTGATATATCTAGAAAGCACTCATCGAGGTGTTCAATTGAGTACTACACGATATGGTTCCTAAAACTTGAAAATTTGACCTTGGGTCAAATATGTTTGACCTTAGGCGTTAACCATGAAGGTCAAGGCCAATCGCCACAAAAATTAATCAGCTGAATGCCAGACCATGAACTATATCCCATGAAGTTTGAAGACGATCCGATCAAAATTACTCAAAAAATAAGGGTTTCGTCGACTCCCCTGATTTGCGACAAAGTGACCTTGACCTTTGACCTTGACCTTCAAAATTTTATGCGCTGAAAGGGACCTCTATAGGCTCTGATATGCGAAGTTACAAAAATTTCCAATGATAACTGTGCTCTGCAGAGTGATTTATACGTGATTACAGATTAAAAAAAAAAACAACACAACAAAAAAAAAACACATGAAGGTCAAGGCCAATCGCCACCAAAAATTAATCAGCTGAGCGCCAGACCATAGAACTATATTCCCATGAAGTTTGAAGACGATCCGATCAAAATTACTCAAAAAAATAAGGGTTTTGTCGATTCCCTGATTTGCGACAGTGACCTGACCTTTGACCTTGACCTTCAAAATTTTATGGCCTGAAAGGGACCTCCATAGGCCTCTGATATGCGAAGTTACAAAAATTTCCAATGAAAACTGTGGTTGCAGAATTTTTTTTCGTGATTACAGACAAACAAACAAACAAACAAACAAAAAAAATGACTAACATACTTGCCAAAAACTTAGTTTTGGCAAGATAATAAATAATAAAACATACAGACTGACAACATATCTTGCAAAAACTTCGTTTTGGCAAGATAAAAACGAAGTTCGTTATATCTCAGAGACTATGAGTCAGATATACATGAAACTGGCATGTAGATTCATGGTATGTCCTAGTTATGTGTGGAGAAAGAACCGTTGCTATGGACCCTCCGTTGACTAGCAACGGCCGAAAAACCTCTAAATGTGGGGGTATTTTAACGAAAAAAACAATCTGCAGCATTAACCCTTGAAGCTAGAATCATGAATTTTCTTGTGCTTAATCCTCAGTCATTCCCCATCGAACGGGCCCATCGGGTCAGGTTCTGTTGGGTAGTCGACTACCCATGTCCGCCTACCGGCTTGTCTGTGTGTCTGTCTGTCCAGAGCATAACTCCGTGGACTTTGATCCGATCTTGATGAAACTTGGTTATGTGTTCGATATCAATGTCTAGTGTGTTTTCCGGATGAGGGCGTGGCTACGCCCATTGTGGCGGAGCCACGCCCAAAAAATGCCATTTTTAGGGGTAGTCGGATTAAAAATCTATCTTCTCCTCGGGAATTGACTGAATGGAATGGGTTCTTCGGTATTTGAATAGCAAAAATGAATTATCTAAAACTTGTCTTGTCGATTTTTTATTTTCGTCCCAAGGTCAAGGTCACAAGGTCAAAAACTTAGAAAATTGCGAATTTTGACATAAAAATCATACAACCACCCAAACTTTGAAAGCTAGGATGACAATTTTTTATGCATAATCTTGAGGTCATTCCCCACCTAAAGTCTTGAAACCATTTTGGTCTATCTCGAACACCTTGTCCGTGGCCCCCTTCAAGTTTGTTTTTACGCTGATTTCATCAAAGTATGGATAATCCGAGGAGTGCGAAATGCCATATAGCCTATATGATGTTATATTGTTCCTGGAATGTTCCGGAGAAGTTTTGCACCAAAGGTCATAATCCTTGACCTTTGACCTTTAAAGGACACAAAGGTCAATTTTTCAAAGTTGTGTGAATCGGACCGGGTTTTCGACCTTCGACGAACTAACTCCAATAAGCTATAGCACGTATCCTGTTTCCTTATTTTAATGTCCACACACATTTTTTGTGACCTTTAAAGGTTATGCAAAGGTCAAATTTTGAAAGTTGTTGAACGAAACTGGGTTTTCGACCATTTTGCAGCTAATAACCTGTCACTCGTACCACATCATGTTGATCATTTTTATAACTTGGTCAAAAATTATCACATTTTTCTCATCCTTGACTTCTGAAAACAATCTACATCATCAAATACCGCTCGTGAACCATTGTCGTCTTCAGACTTGTTTTGATTATTGTTGCATTTGTGTTCATTAAGCATAGTTCTTAGTCCACTTGCTTTCTCTACTAACCTCACCCCATAATGTTGTAATAATCCTGTCCAGTTAAACATTAAGGAAAACATTTTTAAAAAATCTACTCATTACATCACAGTGCTTTCTTTCCTTAAAATCGAGCATTCCCTTTGCGCTGTGATTATCACAACTCACAAGTTGATGTGTTTTGTCGGCAAAGTGAGACCCCACCTTCAGGGCCGACTCGAAAGATTGTGAACCATGATCAGTCGTGTGGCGGCCCCTTGTCATCTCGGGGCCCCATGCAATTGCATGTGTTGCACGCCCCTAACACCGCCTCTGGTGTAATGACTGAAATGATTTGTGACTAATCACCCATTGCAGTGCTGCTGTTGGACATGTTCTTGAGGTGGTCCTTCCAAGTCCTTTATTGCCGATGGCACGCGCAGTACTTCTCAGTTTCTATGCTGGGGAATTCCGAGCAGTTCAAAACTCTCACTGAAACTTCTCCTCGGACGTGTATTTGTTGATTTTGAAAGGGAAAAGCCGAGCCAATAGGCCACAGCCGAGGAACAGACAATCCAGAAGTTTGTCATATTTCTCAATTCAACTCCGATGGTGCTGCTCAATAATTGAGTTATGTTTGTAGGCCAATAGATACATTTTATCAAGCTGGTTAAAACGATTTTTGCATTGTGCTTAACAAACTACTTTATAATTGGAATAGAAAACAAGTCTTTCTGAAAGCGAGTGTGGATCTGCATCAGCAGACAGGTAGAACAATGGATAGAATAAACAGGATGTTGATTGAGGAGCAAACAACAAAAAAAGAAGGCATGCCCAATATGCTTCTGCTGGACATGCTCTTGAGGTACTTCTTCCAACTTCATAGTGCTGGAAGATGATGGCAAGAGAAAATGTCCCCCACACTATTAGCAGTTTTATTGCAATAAAAATAATGGTGAATAATAGATTCACAAGCACAGTTATAATTATTAATTTACAAAAACACAAATTACCACAAAGACACAGATCGTGATGGAGCCCCAACTAAATGACACAGAACACAAAACTAACAATTGAAATACCGCACTAGAGGCGTGAGCATGTTCACAGGAATGAATTAATTAGGAAGATGGGGAAGCAAATAAATACAGAAACCTTCAAGCTGGGATAGATACAATAACTGGGATATAGTGGGGAAGAAGATTCATTGTGCCTCGTGGTTTGTGTAACCGTGCAGTGGTGGGAGGTTGAACCCAATTGTGTATGGTTGTCGGCACACTAAATCGCATAGCATGCACAAATTGAAGACTAAGAACGTTTTTTCACGAACTTGTAATTTGACTCTTGCAGAAAATATAAACCCACACCATGCCTAAGATATCAAATTCGATGAGATTCAAAAATAGAGTACCAATAGTCCCGCAGCTCACCTGGCTGGTTGCCAAAAAGTGCAGTGACAGATGGATCAGGGTAAAAATAAGAGCTGGATTTTGAATACACATTTTGCATCAGTTAGTATTGACATTATGTTCACAGTAGTGCAACTCCCTGCTGTCGATGAGCCTTAGTTTTCAGGTATTGTCCACTTCCGAATGTCACTTCCTGTTGTGTAAAAATAAGCCCTATTTGATAAGGTGCAACTCCAAGGTGTCTATAATTCATATTTTTTGAGATATTGCCCACTTTCTGTATTATGATGTCACTGGCAGCCATATTGTGTTTTGGATCGGCTTCTTTTAACCAAAAGTTCCCATGGGTCGTTGATCATGAATATATTTTAAGTTTTGCAGTGATCGGTTAGGCGGTTTGAGAGAAGAAGATTGTTTAAGGTTTTCCTGTAATCCAAAATGGTGGCCAAACCAGATCAAATTCAAGTACTTTTGGGTCCTGTAAACCTTCCAATCAGGGTCGCCGAGAGGGAAAGGCATAACTACCTCAGGGCTCAGACCTAATCGGGGCCCACAATTATTCCTTCAATTTTTTTGTTTCATATAGTGATTGTTGTTTCATATCAATGCTCAAACTACCGAAAAGTCTAATCAACATCCCTATACCCCTCCATCTCAATAACTTCCAGGTATCTTTCTAATTCTAATTTGTCTACTTTTACTGCTGCCACTACCTTTCCAGGGAGGCCATTCCCTGCATTAACTACTTTCTGAGTAAAAGTCCCCTGCCTTGCTACCGTCTTAACTCTCCGCTTCTTTACTCTCAGGCCATGGCCACTGGTCCTATCATTGTCTACTCTGTTGAATAATAAATCTGCACTTATTTTATCTATACCTTTCATTATCTTAAACATCTCTATCATATCTCCTCGTAACCACTCCTGTTTAGTGAATAAAGCCCTGTCTCCTCCAGCCGCTCCTCATAGTTGAGTCTAGCTAGGTGCGGAATCAATCTAGTATCCTTGCTGAACCTCTCTACGGAATCTATGTCCTTCCAGAACTGTGGTGACCAGAACTGCACACAATATTCTAGATGTGCCCTCACTAAATTCCTGTACAATGGTAACACCACCTCTTGATTTATAAATGATCCCCTCCGAATACAACCTAAAACCTTATTTGCTTTACCTATAGTTGCCTGGCACCATGCTACCTGCTTACCTCCCATATCTATAACCACCCAGATCTTCTCCTGTGTGACACGCTCCACAATTACCCTTGCATCTTGTCATCTCTATTTTCATTGTTCTTTCCCATCCTCAGTCAGTCAGGTCAGGCCAGATTAGATCTGTACTTGCTACAGGTATCATGTTAACCTGTACTAACCTGTTCCATGGTCGGTTGGCGGCGACTAAACCATCTCCCACCAGGTTTTTTTTGGTGAGGAGGGTGTTTGGATTAAACACCCAGCAGGATTAAAAACAAAACCTGTCAAAGGGCGGAGGAGCTCCTTGTGAGCCAACGGCCATCCATATCTAGTGCCCAACTGTGTCTGGGTCCATCCTGCAGTTGGTTACTTTTTATTAGAGAGTTGGTGGCAGGATTTGCACTCGGCCACCGTAAAACCTTCATTCTGCAAAACACAAAAAACGCAAAGATATCTGAAAACCCACTCCGTGGGAGTACCTCCTGTGCAGCTTCCCTTCGCAGGGCACTCACGGATGACGGGATTGGGCAAAGCCTTCGGGACCCCAAATCTTTGATGATAGGAGGGAAACACAGGGTAACATTCCTGGGTGATTGCAGAGAGAGTGTGTCGGAGTGGTGCTGAGGTGTCGTCCACCAGACGGCAGTCTCCTTGGGTTAACCTGAGGCGGTCCTTTCGGGTGGGTGCCTGGAATGTCTATCCCTAAGAAGGATGATCACCTGTCTTTGTTATTATCTGAGCTCAAGGTGTTGGACATCGGTATTGCAGCACTCTCTGCGGTTCGGGACCGGATTGCGGGAGATCATGTGGGTGGTTACACCTACTATTGGTCTGGTCGCTCTTACCATTCCCAAGGAGTTGCTGTTGCTGTGTCCAATAAGCTGACGCCAATGATAATTGAGGTAACACCAGTCAACAGCGTATTATGAGACTAAGGATTTGTCACTCCTTTGGTGTCATTTCCCTGGTCTCTCTTTATGCTCCGACTGAGGCGAGTGATCTCACGTGAAGGACGCATTCCATGCCACCTCGAGTCTGTGGTTGATCAGTGCCCCAGACGAGATACACTTCTAGTCTGGTGATTTCATTGCATCGATGAACTGATTGGATGGTTGAGACATGTGTTGGTCCCCATGGGTAAGGAACTATGAACCAGAATAGCGCTAAGTTCTTGACTTTGCAAGAAGTCATGGACTTAGGGTGGCCAGTTCATGGTTTCAGCTGCCCACAAGCTCATCGCTGGACTTGGTATTCCAACGCTGGTGTGTGGCAAAGGAGATTGACCATGTCCTCGTTGATGGTCACTGGGATATCCAGAACTGCAGGGTCTACCGGAGTGCTCAGTTCCTCAATACTGACCACCGGCTTTGTGTTAGCAACTCTAAAGTTGCACCTTAAATCCTGGAGATGGTACAATCCAGCCTCGGCTGGAGTTTGGCAAGCTCAAGGATGGAGAGGGTAGCTGAGGAGTTTGTGAACAAGCTGACTGGAGATTGGGGGTCTGGTTGCTTTTGGAGGTCCTGAAGAGTTGTGGAGTGCCTCAAGACCACCTCCTTGATGTTGCGCGTGGATGTCTTGGAACTCACCGTAGGGAAAAGAAGAATTACGTCTCTCAAGGGACACTGGATACCATTGACTAGAGTCACAGGGCCAGGCTGAATGGCAGAGCTGAGTTGTCAGGGAGCTGAGGCGTAAAACTGTACGTGCGCTAAGGTGGACAAGGATGCCTATTGCGAGGAATTTGTGAGGGGTAGAGCATTACCTGTGGTCAAGTGATTGTCGTTCTGCTTAAAGGGAATTCGCGCATTGCGTTCATCCAAGCCCATCCTCGGTGTACTGCAGTTAGAGCAGAGGGTGGAAGGCTCTTGACGGAGGAGTCCGAAGTGAAGGCCACTGGAGGTTACTTTGAGCGGTTGTACAGGCTTGAACACCAGGCCACCATCTGCTTTAACACCAGCGTCCAGAGCAGTCAGGCTTTACACCAAAGAGATCAATCGACCGTATCCTTGCTCTTCGTGTCCTCAACAAACGCAGACGAGAGTTTCGCAGGGGCTGCTTGCAGCTATGTTTATCTCTGTAAAGCCTTTGATTCAGTGAATCGGGATCCTCTGGAGGATTCTTGGTCTTCGTGGGGTGCCACCAAAACTGATCGATCTGATGCCGACTCTACTCTGGTACTGGAGTGCTGTAGATGTGGTGTACCATCTCTGACTTATTTCCAGTTGTTACTGGAGTTCGTCAGGGGTATGTACTGGCCCCACACTTTTCAGCACCTGTATGGACTGGATTCTAGGAGGGATGTTGGAGAGATGAAGCTGCGGTGCTTCGTTTGGAATGTCAAGATCTCTGACCTTGTTTCGCTGATGATGCAGTCATCTTTGCAGAGACTTTAGAAATCCTTTTGGGGCCCTCGAGGTGCTGAATGAGGTCGGGCCGCTGGGATTACGGTTTCCTGTTGTCAAATTAATGATCCAGGCTTTCAATGACATCTTGGATGCTGCTGTCCTGTCTGTGCCTGTTTGTGGTGAGGATGTTGAGATCACAGAGAGATTCACTTCCCTTAGCAGTGATATTCATGTCTCTGCTGGCTGTGAGTCAGAGGTCAATAGACATCTGGGTCGGGCCTGGCGGAGTCATGGATTCAGCTGGATAATGGGCGTGTGGCGCTCTGCGGTACCGTGTGCGGAGAACGACAAGTCAGAATCTTCAGGCCTTGTGGCTTCCAGTCTTTGCTCTAAATGGATGCGAGAGCTTGGACTCTGACCAAGGATCTGAGATGGATGACTTCATTCTTTGGTACAGGTCTCTTCGGAGAATCCTTGGCTATCGCTGGTCAGATTTTTGTTTGTTTTCAACGAGGCGGTTGCTGAGAGAGACTCAATGAGATTTAGTTACTGATAGTTGTGAGCGTCAAGCTGCGGCTGTATGGACTGGGCTCATTTTTCCTGACGCTGATCCTGCTCACCAGATTCCTCTCAGCGGGAGTCTCGTGAGTGGAGGAGAGCCAATGGGCCGACACGGTGAACTCGTGGTTGCAGCAAGTTTATCGGCATCTCAAGGAGATGGGGATGGGCCAGGCATCTGCCTGGGTGATGGCCAGACGGAGGCCTCTGGAGTACCGGCTGAAAGTGGATGCAGCGACGTGCTGCTCTGGCGCATGCTCCCATACCTAACCTGACCTTTCCCATCCCCAACACCTTACATTTGATCAGGTTAAATTGCATCTGCAAATC
>CM068964.1:46435156-46459717 GCA_035128595.1 Eptatretus atami
TTGCCCCCCCTCCCCAAAGAGATATTTGCTTTTTTCTCAGAAATGGCACATGCAATTCTGATGAAACTTGACTACAACTTTCATCAGCCATGGTGTACCAAAGTTTGTTCATGGCATTAGAAAAATCGGGCTCTACGGGGGTGTAATGGGGGTTGCCCCCCCAAATATGTATTTTCCTTCTCCGAAATTACACACACAATTTCGATGAAACTTGACAACACCCTTCATTACCCATGATGTACCAAAGTTTGTTCATGCATTTAAAGAATTCCAAGTCTACGGGGGTTATCCCCACAAAATAGGTATTTGCTTTCTTCTCCAAAACAACACAGACAATTCCGATAAAATGTCACCAACAACCTTCAATCATCGTGATATAGCAAAGTTTGTTCATGACATTAGAAAAATCAGATCTAAGGTGGTGTAATATGTATTTGTCTCCCTCCCCCCCCCCATCCCTCTCCACCCAAAATATGTATTTGTATTTTTCTCCGAAACTACATTCACAATTTCGATGAAACTTGACCACAACCTTCATCACCCCTGATGTACCAAAGATTGCTCACACCATTAAAAAAATCCCGATTTAAGGGTGCCTATGAGGGGGTTGCCCCCCAAAAGAGGTATTTGCTTTCTTCTCTGAAACCACACACACAATTTAGATTAAACTTCACCACAACATTCATCGCCCGTAATGTACCAGAAAGTCAAAAATAATCAGTGAATCGACATTTCCTGAGCAAAATTTTTTTAAGCAAGTTCTCCAATACTAGCCACAACTTCATACAGAAAAAAAAACATTAAAAAAAATAATAATAAATAAAAAATATTTTTTGGTTTCCTTCAAATAACAAGATCAATTTTTTTTCTGAAAATATTGTCCATGAGCCTAAGCATTGTATATAAAAGCATAACAATGACAATAGAAACTTGAACTGCCACTTTATAACTTCTGGCAGTGATGACCGGGTACCCAAATACCGCACGGCTTCGATACAACGTGGACTGACGAGTTATGAACCGAGTAGCACGAAGTGTTCAATCTATTTATTGCATATGCAGTTTGCCATTTTTCCTGGGGACATTGTCGGTATCAATTGAATTGGCGTTTAAATTACCTGAACACGAAGAAAGAAATGTGCGGGAAATGTCACACATGGTCCACAGGGTAAAAGCGGAACTCCCCCGGTAATTACAACCCCCACCCCCCCCCAATACCTCTCTCTACTATGCGGGATTGATGAGTTATGGAGCAGTCACACTCCGCATTGAATCTATTTATTACGCAAGCAGTTAGCCCTTTTTCCTGAATACATAGTCGTAGCAATTGAATTGGTGTTTAAATTAACCTGAACACATAAGTAATAAATGTGGACACCATCAGCGGGATTCCCCTGAGTCTAATAAGGCTCCACACGTTTCTCTACGATGCAGGATTCACAAGTTATGCATCGAGAAACAGGCCATGTTCCATCCATTTATTATGTGCACAGTTGACCATTTTTCCGGGGCCATCATCGGTATCAATTGAATTGCTACTGCTGTGCCCTCAAACGCATGCAGGTGCAGCCAAGTGAGCCTTATGCAAAAAAAAAAAAAATTCTAAAAGTTCTCAGATTCAAATAATTAAATAATTCTGGCTGGCAAACTGTGTGGCCGATCGGGTTGAAATTTTAAACCTGAGTTGGGCGCATGTCGGCTAGATTTATAATTGTGAAGTTTCACATATATTGATGCAGCGGTTCCAGAGTAAATATTACTTAATATTTTTCATTCAATCCAACATGGCTGCCAAACCATGGGGCCGATCGAGTTGAAATTTAAATCCTTAATTCCACATGACTGCTCCATCATAGCTGTGAAGTTTCACATTTATTGATGCAGCGGTTCCAGAGTAAACATTAATATTTTTCCTTCAATCCAATATGGCTGCCAAATGATGTGTCATACATCAAAAGGAGGAGAAAACTTTTTGTTTGTCATGGAGAGGCGGTCATATATGTAAAGTTTTGCCTCGATCTGTTCAGCCGTTTCAGAGAAGAAGACTTTTAATCTCAATAATTTTCAATCCAATATGGTTGCCGTACCACGTGACCTATTACATCATAAATTTAAATTCTCCCTCTAATAGGGTAGTGGATCATGCTTGTTAAGTTTCGTGTTGATCGGACACGGTGCGTTTTTCTATCCAAGATGCCACCAAACCATGTGACTTGTGATGTCTTTTTTTTAACCATATATGCAGACATGGTGGTAGATGATAGTTGCAAATTTTCGCTTCGATCGGTTAAGTAGTTCCAGAGAAAACATTATTTAGTATTTTTATTCAATCCAATATGGTTGCCAAATCATGTGACCTATCAATAAGAAATTAACAAACTTATATCCCATTGCATTGGAGAATGTGTGTAAAGTTTCCTCTTGATCTGACCAGCCGTTCTCGAGAAGATATTTGAAGGTTTTACGGTAAATTCAACATGACCGCAAAACCATGTGACCTATCAATAATAAATTAACGTGTTCCCCATGGGGAGTTCATTAAAATGTATGAAACGAATATTTTTTTCCATATTGCACGGTTTCAGAGATAAAGAGGTCCAAAGTTTTTCGGTTTTTTCAAGATGATGCCTGTACCACGTGAGCTACGACGTCATAATTATCAATTAAGTATGCTATCAAAAAAGATACATACTATGGTGAAAATCTCCTGTTGATCGGACTTACCGTTCCCGAGAAAATGATTTTTAAAGCGAAAAAATCCGAAAATTGCGGGGGAAGAAAAATAATAAATAAACAGAAGAAAAACAATAGGTTACCCAGTCCATTAGACTGCGTACCCTAACTTCAATATATTTTGCAAGTTAACTTTGTTTCAGTTCCTGGGTCCATTGGACCCGTGTTATGCAAAGTCGTCTCGATTTTTATCCATGAACCCTTGGGTTAAGGAAGAAGAAGAAGAAGAATCTGGAGAGGATGTCCTTTTCACCCTCCGACCCTTTTCAGTAACTCCAGGATGTAAGTGTTCATCCAGTAACCCCCTACCGGTTAAAGTTTGTAAATCCAGGCTTACTGCACACATCCACTCCTTTGTTCCTCATTTCTCCCATTTGTGGACCCACCTTCCTGAGGGTCCTCTGTCTCGTTCTTCCCTCCAAGGCTTCAAGCAGGTGATGTACCACAATTTCGTGTCATCCCCCATCATTACACACAATGTTTATTACTCCCATTAACCTTTCCTGTCACAACCCTCTTCCTTGCACGGTTTCTGTGTTTCCTCCCCTCCTCTCTCTTCTCTTTTCCTATTCTTTCCTACCATTGTTTATTGTGTCCAACTCTTGCCCCCACCTCCCCACTATTAGTTTGTACTCTCACTCGCCTTGCTCTTCAATGAACTTCAATCTTGTGACGTAGATAAACCAGAGAGTTGGTGTCAAAGCCACCCAATGCTCGCCTGTTTATACATTTATCGTTTTTAAAACACTAGTTAATAATATTTTTATAAAGCATTGCAGTGAAGTCTGATCCAAATAATTTTAAAGCAATATATGTATTTGTATATTGTAATCAGTAAAAAAAATAGTGTGGTAGATAAAAACATTAGAAAGGAAATAACTTGCACCAAAAACTTTAACATTTTCACGCTCATGCTCATGCCGGGGGTATCGCTATAGCTCTCTTTTTAGAAGGTGAGCTAAAAAAAAGACTTTTTAAAATGCAAATAACTTGGTTATTTTTACCCTCGCTGAAGGAGAGGGTATTGCATTTGGGTCCGTTTGACTGTTTGTTTGTTTATCCGCACAGAATTTTGGTGTTTTCTCTGCAAGTGCTTGTCGGATCGAGATGAAATTTTCACCAAAAGAGCGACGACTCAAGTAGAATGTTTTGTTGATAATTATGATGTTATAGGTCATGTGGTGTGGCATCTATGTTGGAAAACCAGAAAAACTTTGGATATCTGTATCTCTGAAAGCACACCAAGTTAAAAATTGAAACTTGGCACATGGCAAGTACTCCACATGGGGAATGTGAATTTTTTTTAATGCCGTCAAAGGTGCCCTCGTTATGATGTCATAATTGCATATGTAGAATACTACATTTAATCAGTATGAACATTTTTGAGGGTCATCGAGGGATAAAATGGTCCACAGAAAAAAATTGATGACGTCATCGGTCACATGATTCGGCAGCCATATTGTTAAAAAAAAAAACTTCTCTGAAGTGCTTGAACAGACTTGCGAAGCTTTACAAGCATGACCACCTATCCATGAGAAACAAAAGGTTCACACATATGATGTCATAGGTCACATGGTTTGGCAGCCACATTGGATTTAACCTAAAACCCATAAAAATCTTCTTCTCCAGAAAGGCTGGACAGATTGAAGGAAAACTTCACACAAATGCTCCCCAAGCCTTGTGTGTACAAGTTTGTTTAGCAATAATTGATAGGTCACATGGTTTGGCAGCCACATTGGATTGAAGAAAAATATTAAATAATGTTTTCTCTGGAACCGCTTAATCGGCATGACACTTCACAATTATGATCTCGTGGTGATGGGGAATACATGTTTTAAATTTCAACTTGATCAGACGCTTGGTCTCGTAGCCAGAATTATTTAATATTTTTGATCTGTGTTCTTTTTGTTTTATTTATTTATTTTGGAATATTTATTGTGCCGAAATGGGTTTGATGGTAGAGGAGTATCAGCTGAAATGTGAATCCCATCCAGATTCCTCCTGATGACTTCATCTTTGCTTTTTGCTTGTTTGGGTTTCTTCTGATTACCCCAATGCACGACTGTACCTATTTGGTCTTCCATTTGATTTGAATTGAATTTATTTTAATCCCATTGTAAATTCAATTGTATAATAATAATAAAACGTCATAGGTCAAGGTCAGGTGTCCAATCAAAGCGGGGTTGAATCAAAGGGGGACGTCTTAGAACCCGGTCATCACTGCCAGCAGTTATAGAGTGGCAGTTCTAGTTATGTCATGAATTACGTAAGACACTAGTACACAAATGCCACACAAAATACACCACACAGAACAAGTCCTGGTGAGGATCTGTAATCTCTGATTGCTCTTTTTCTTGTTTATGTTAATGTTTTGGACTGAGAAAATATCTGATTCACCTAAAATAAATTGTATTTTCTGGTGTAACAGCATCAAAAACAATCTTGTTGACATGAATACATTTTATTTGTCCATAATCACAGCAGCATGTTACTACCTTACTCTTTTCTCTCCAAGGCAGCTGGGACTCGACCTTGTGCCAAGAAAAGATTATGACATGGTGGATCCGGAGATGATCAGTGTGGCTGAACTCTATCGGCTGGTAGGTCAATGTGGCTCAAAAACTTCACCTTGTTTTACATTTGCGAACAAATCTTGTTTGCACCTGTTTCAATGATTATTACAGTATGTCAGTGAGAATTATATTAATCAATGATTGGGTTGGGGAGTGTGAAAGAGATCTTTGACAGTGCATAGAATCATTGTGCTCAAAGATTAACAACAATGATTAACTTATGGCTTTACTTGTAAAACTAAAAAGTAATCACTCATTGAAACTTAAATTTACTGTTTTTTTAAACTCAGATATAAACAAGTAGAGGTACATTCAAAGTACACCGCCCCCATGCCAAATAAATAAATAACAAATCCTCCAGCGCGCGACATTGCCGGGGCATCTTCGGTGCCCAGCAATACCGACGTGCAGCACATGGAGACGGAATTCGGAGGGAACGGTGCACTTCTGAGGTGAATCTGTACAAATGGTACTTACTCGCTGTGCAGCGCATTGAGACGAAATTGGGAGGGAGTGGTGGACAATAACTGATTGATTAATTGCATAATTAAAATAAATAAATAATAATCATAAAATAATTTCTTCGTCAATTGGCTAATAGCATAGCAAAACCACCACTGTTTCATCCGAATCTGTAACTATTTGAAAATTAACTAATTTATCGAAATATGAATAATCAATTGATTAATTGATTTCTCAATAAATCAAAAATACCATTTATAGCCAAATCACTTGTTCACTGTCATGTCCAAATATCAGTTTTCTCGCTCAAAAGGTGCCTGAGATATTGCCCAGATGAGAAACAAATTAATTAATTAATTAAAAAAAATTTAAATAAATAATCAATAAAATTGACAAATAATAAAATAAAAAATACTGTTTTTGCCAAAGCACATCTTCACTTTTGTCCCCAAATTTCAACTTCCTAGCTCCAAGGATGGCTGAGATATCGCCCTGACAAATAAACAAGAAAATGACGTCGTGTGGAGCACAATACTTGTAAAATCCACCGCCCCTCTCCAAAGGTTGCCATGGATACGTCAAATTGTCCATTTCATTAAGATTAAAATTGACAATCTTAATCAAAGCTCAGGTCAATCGGATGAAAATTGATTATTTTTCAGATTGAAATTGATAATTTTAGAAGTTTGACCTTGAGTTGACCTTTGGCCTTTTGACCTCAAAAATAGTTGCTTTCCCAATTCAGTGATGCACTTTGCAAATGCTGTTTAATCGTCAAGTCAATCGGATGTAAGTTGATGATTTTTCAGTTGAAAATTGATGATTTTAGATGTTTAATCTCAAGATGACCTTTGACCTTTGACCTCAAAATCAATAGGCTTCTCAGTTGAGACTACCTCTCCAACTTGGTAAAGTTTCATGGCGATCGGTTTGGAATTGTGACCTGTAGGCGATTGACAAACAGACAGAATATATAACCAAATCGACTGACCGATATCAATCGACAATATCAAATGACTTACCAATCGACGCAGTGCAGCATGTTAAAATCGGTTCTAATGACAATTTGAATATTTGAATGACAGTTTGAGTCGATGTTTAGATGGAGGTGCTGTGTTATAGACATGTCTACAAGGTAAAGTGTTTATCACTTTACATATTATCAAAAAAGTGGTGTATGATTAAAGTTAGTCATATGGAGTAAAACTTTAAATAAAAGTAATCATTAAATGTTTGAATAAGGATATTGCATTGCTGTGTTGACTGACTGGACACAACTATGGGTTGTGTATCCATTGATGTTGAGTAATCCACTGATGTGGACCGGCGACCTGGGTTGTGGATCCGCCGTTTGGAGAGGTTCTTGGCTGAAAGGATCGAAACCTCGATGATAAACGGTGCCCAGCTGATGATGCGGGCAGTTGGGAAATCAGTCAATTGGTTATATGTTAAGGTTATAACTTCAAATAAAATAGCTTTTGTAAGTACTTACCAGTACATAATCTCTCCGTGTGTGTGTGTGTTTATACGTGTGTGTGTGTGTGTGTGTGTGTGTGTGTTGTTGTTATGTCTGGATTTCTTCTTGAGATTACGGTGCAGTAATTGGTCTTTCTTTTGATACTTGAAAAGTATTCGATTTTGCAAGTAACAAACAAGAAAATTGGAGTAAAAACTGAGTACTCCCTTCCTTCGGCACCTGGTGATGACCTCATGCATCATCTGGATATGGAATTGGGAAGGAGCGGTGTACAATGCGTTTTTGAATGGATAAGGTTTCCCTTTGTTAATATGATTACTTGTTGGGTAATAATAATGGATAATGGAACACATTCTAGTTATTGGTTAACCATCATGCCCCATTGATGTGTAAAATTAAAAACATAAAGTGGTTTTATAATCAGAAAAATAAATTGCAAATAATTGCCACATTTTTCATTCTTCCACCTGAAATGGCATGTCTGAAGAGTCTGAGATATAAATGGAGAGGAAGACAAATACAGCTAAACAATCCATGTGGTTTTGGAATGAACAACTGGTCTTGCTGTTGAAGGCGAGTGTTGATCGGCGGTGGCAGACATGGAAAACAATGGGTGAAATCAACAAAACGTTCATTGAGTTGTGAGAAACAAGGAGAAGCTGACGTTTCGGGTGTTAACCCTCTTTTACTCCGACGAAGAGTTAACACCCGAAACATCAGCTTCTTCCTGCTTACCATGGCAGTTATCATGTATAAATCAACAACCTGTTGATTTCATCCATTTCTATAGTTTTCACTTTCTCTAACTTACCTTACCCATTTTTATGCCATTTGATATCCTGAATGATCGATGTATGTGTCACCGACAGCAGTTTAAAGTTTAATGAAAATGAGCAGTTCAGGAGATTTTTTTTCCCCCCAAAAAATTGGATACATGGAACCTTTTACAACTTTTATATACTATAATTTCAATCACAATTTGCTGGCCTTGTCAAATGAATGGTTCTAATCCTTTAATACCTTTTCAAACCTCAGCTTTCAATCTCATGGTTGTTCATCTCCTTGTTCCCTCATTTAAATGGCACTTTTGGATCATTATGAAATTTGAGCTACCTGTGGGCCAGTCCAAGCAACTTGGTTCAAGCAATTGCCACTCATAAGTTAAGTGAGTGTTTTGCCACTCAAGCAATTGCCACTTGTCTTTTGATGATATTTAAGTCAATAAGCTGGTGTCACTTCAGCCCCTTTGACCTTTTTATATACATGGTTTTAATTACTCATGGAAGAGCAAGGAAACAGAACAGACCAATACACAACATAACAAAGGGAACACCAGGAGAAAGGGGAACCCCCAATAACAGGGAGGACAAGATGGATACATCAGCAAAATTTTGGGAGGGGTGGGGATGGTTTCATGGGTGTCGAAAAGATCATGGCTTTGGCTGTGGGATAGTGGTGAACAGCTATCTTGAAGACCAGGAGAGAAGAATGAGATAAAAGAGAGTGTGGAAGGTGGTTCCAGGAAAAAAAAAGCGGAATAAATGAGTGTGGTGATCATTGGTTCTGGATTTTGGCAGTTTCATGAGGAGGGGGTTGCTGGTGGCCAGTTTACGTCATGCAGCTACTTGTGGGGGTGGGGGGGGGGACCGAGCTTGGAGAGGGCAGACGGTGTAAGGCCAGAAATAAAGTGGAAGAACACAAAGAGATCACCGACCTGTCGGCAATGGCGAAGTAATAGGCCCAGAGACTTAGCTTCATCACAAGTGATTCCAATGATCTTGAAAGCCTTGGTTTCCGTGGTGTCAAGCTGAACAAGATGTGAGGCAGGGGAGCCAGCCTAGAGGGGACAGCAGTCTTCCATCAAGCTGCAGATGAAAGCCTTGTAGGTGGATAGGAGCTCACATATGCCAAGGAAGGACTTTGCATGATGAAGGATACCGAGCCGGCGTCTGGCTTTGGAGGCCAACCCCGAAATGTGGCTTGCCTCAGAGGTCATGGCTGAGAGTAGGACCCAAGAGTTTGAGTGACTGAACCTTGTCGAGATGGTTGTTGAGAAAGTAGATGGGAGGTTTTGCGAAACAGTCCTTTCGGAGAGAGGGCGTTTTCCCTCCAAACTCCACTTCCACACCTTATGTTGTGGCTGCTGTGGTTTGACACAGGTGAACTTTATTGTTGATGACATAAACAGAGATAATTTGGTTATAGCTCCTGCTTACAGTTTTGTACGCCAGCAAAGTAGCCTCGAGGTATGCATACTCTCCTTTGAGCTGCTAGCCTGGGTTTGAATCTTAACCCAGCATTAAAGCGTCATTCTGGTGTTTCACATAACATGATGCATCAATGTGTACACTGTCCATTGAAAAAAAGTTCAGTCGGAGGGGCTGTCTGCCAGCACCGCGGGCATTGGTGGATGTTAAAGATCCCACGGTGTCTTTCACAAAGAGGCGAATATCCAAATTTGTGCTTGTCGAGCGTCGGGCCTGGTCAGCTGCTTCCAGAAAGATTGGGCCAGAAATGTCCCCTCCCCCACATCCACCCCCTGTTCAGTCTCTCAAGAAAGTTGGGAATAATTGTAGCTGTTGAAGATGTTCATATTTTAATTAAAATTTTCAAAATATATTTCAGGGGACATTTTTATGACCATTATTCAGTCCGGTGAGTGCCGAACATGGTGATGTTAATTATGTCAGCATTTTAGGACCGATGACAGAGCAGACACCAAGCTGGTGAGAAATGCATCAACAAATTGAAGAATAGCCACGAACAATCAAGCAAGATTAATTTATTTATTTTGAAATGAGAGAACACAGCTGCAAAAGGGTTTTCGGAATTGAAAAGAAACGGCGATATGACATGGTCGACTCAATTTGGGAAAACTGCCCTTTGACCATGAGCGAAGGTGAACATGAAGCAAGCATCGAATTGCAAAAAGAATAAAGGGAACTTCTTGATTTGTAAGATATTATTATGACATGTTGTGTAAAATGGAGAGCTTTATCACGGACACACTGTTTACTTTCGATCTTCATTGGCGGATGTCGGGGATGCATCAAAGCACATGTCACATTCGATGTTAAGTGCTGTGAGGAAGTTCATGCAACCTTTTCAGAAACCTGACAGAGTAGAAAACTTTACTACAAAAGTGAATGAATCGCTTTGAGGTGCTTATAAACTTGGCTTGCTCATTAGAGGAGAAACATCATTGTTATGAGGACAATTCAAAGGCGTTCCGTCCCTCATCAAGAATTTCATTGTGTTTTTGGTGTGCCCTTGATGCAACTCTGGAAACAATAATTTTAATGCTACTCAGAAGTTAAAAAGAAATTAATTCTTTGTAAAAAGAAAGACGTGCACAAAAATGGTCAAAGGGAAAGGAAAGAAAAGAAAAGTCATGTCTATTCTAGTCTATTCTCTCACTGGTATCATTGCTGCATTACATTGAGGCCTCACCCTGCTTGTGTAACACCAGGATGACAGTTTGTAGCTGCGCCAAGATGCAAGCCCAGGCGAGACGGCTCAGAGGCGAGAGTATTGTACTCAAGTTCTTGTGCATCCCACACAAACCCTGCCGTCAGACATGAACAATGTGTACCCAAACTAGTTGCTCCACGAACCTATCCCAAGAATCCTTCAAGTAGACAGGATGCACGTTTGTTGCTCAACACAATGTGACACCAAGTGCTGGCAATAACATGGTGATGAAAGGCTGGTGTGCAGCTTGTTTTCTATGATATTCCATGGAATGTAAGTCTCGATGAAATTTACTGGTGCTTGGCTGACATCCCATTAACTTCATCCACTCTTGTGTCGTCCCATGAAGCTGTTTTCCATGTAGCAGTCCGTCATAACGTTCTCTTTTCCTCTTGAGATGATTTTCGATGGTCTGCCAGATTTATCATCGGTGCTGATTTTGCCTTCAGTCTTATCCTTCATGATGACCTTATCCTCGGTTTATTCAGGGATTGCTTAGATTGTTGAAATCATTCTGATCTCTATAAGCTGCTCTGTTTCTGACTGCTCATTATCATGGCTTGTTCGAGATTTTGTAACTCATCCTCCTGGGACATGATGTTCTGAAATCTGGGCAATTAGATTGCTCTCTGATTAGTTATACTGTTTACAGATATGCAAATTAGGGGTACCCTATGGATTTGGTCGGTTCAGGTTTTTCCTCTGACTAGTTATGAAAATTTTCTGATATTTGACGTCAATCTGATGTTCAATTAATTTGATAATTATGCTCCTCATAGGAGAAGATATTGCATTTGAGTCCATTTATTTATTTGTTTGTCCGCACAGAACGTGAGTGTGTATATTAATTACATGAGATTCTTGAAGATCCCTAACACCCTACAGAATCTTTACAACCCTGAGACCCATTAAGACCACAAAGACCCTAAGGACGCATGAAGACCCACCAAGATCCTGAGAACCAAAAGACCCAGAACACCAAAAATATTCAGAAGACCCAAAGAACCCAGATGACCCAAAAGCCCCAAGGACCAAAAGATCGAAAAGACCCAAAAGAACCTGAGGACACAAAAGACCCTCTGGGCCCAAAAGACCCCGAGGACCCAAAAGACGCAGAAGATCCAAAAATCTAAAAGACCCCGAAGATCCAAAAGACCAAAATGACCCACAGGACCCACAGGACCCAAGAGACTGCGATAACCGAAAAGACCCAGAACACCAAAAATACTCAGAAGACCCAAAAGGCCCCAAAAGACCCTGAGGATCCAAAAGAGCCCAATGATCCAAAATATACCGAGGACCCAAAAGACTGAAAAGGTTTGAATGCGACTAACAATGATATCTCAAAGATGTTTAATTGGATTTAAATCTGGCGAAATGGCAGGCCACAGTGTAACAACATGAACGTTGGCATTTACAAGAACGTTCCTTGTTCGAATGGCCCTGTGAGCAAGAGCATTGCTGTGCATAAAGATGATTTCTGGATCATGTTTTTAAAGGGTAGGCAACGCATGTTGCTGTAAGATCTCATTAATGTATTGATCTGCCACCAGATTGCCACGGACATTGATCAGCAAGTTGATGCAAAAGGTTTCAGCAATACCACCCCATATCATGACACTTCCACATCCAAAATTAGCAGCTTCCCAGACACAAACTGGGGTATATTGCTCACTACATCTTCTGTAGACCCGTGTACAGCCATCATGCCTTTCAAGGAGAAACCTAGATTTGTCACTAAACAAAACGCTTGCTCATTGCCTTCACGTCCAACGTAATTGCTGAGTTGATCACTGCAAGCATGTTGTGGTGCAAGTCCTGGACATTGAACAGGATGACGAGCACGGAGCCTTGCATCACGGAAACTCCTCAAGATGCTTATCCTGTGAGAGCCAGGGAATGCGTTTGCAGTACTTTGGGCAGTTTGAAACAAATTGCATAAATGGGTCGTGCGAATGTATCGGTCTTGAGTTGGAGTCGTTTTCCTGGGCTTTCGGCAGCACATACAGTATTTCGGGCGTTAACTCTTAGCCGAGCTCTTAACATCAGCTTCTCCCTGCTTCTCCTAGCTGTAAACATCCCTCAATCAACGTTCTGTTTATTTAATCCATTATTTATTTCAACTGGTAAGTTGCCCGTGCCCACACGGGATTCTAAACGCGGTAGGGATGAAGACGGAAAAAATGCAAATGGCGTCTTCTGTCGTCGAGCCGACAAGCTGGGAGCAACAATTCACATTTATTGCCACATCTGATGCAATTTAGCGAGGTGCTCCATTTGAAACTGTTTGTTCGATGTATGTAGCTTTTTGATGCCTGATCGGGTATGTAATAAAAAATTGTGTTTGTGTCAAAGCCAGTGACCAGTTGCAAATTCATAGTAAGATAGTTTGGTTCACCTAGTTTCTGTCTCCTGGAATGGTCAGTCTGAGGTCAGTCTTATATTCTGAATCACGAATGTCAAACTAAACGTTGCTTTGTTCGTGTCTCATAATATCCTCAACGTAGCAATTTGTGGGGGATGTTCAAAATGTTCTACGAACGGCATACTCACAATAGTTCAAGACAAGCTAAACGTTATTTGCCTGCCTGACTCATATTTGACAAAATCTGCGTGACTCGTATGTCTTTAATAATTTGACCAATCAACGCTCAATATTTCGTGATAATTTGAAATTTTAATGTCCCTTTTCAAATATAACCGAGTTCACCTAGCAACACGAGGCAGGGACGTTTTGAGGCAGCACAGGGTTACATTAAAAATGTCAAGAGGATTAAAGCATAAAGTCAAGCAAATTTCTTACGAATTCAAATCCATCCTGATTTTACAGACTACCATTTATACCAAGGCAGAGAATCCCCCCCCCCCCATCACCAATCACCCTGCTGCCATTGCACTGCACAGGGAAATCGTTCAGCCCGTAAATTAAAATCCCCGCATCCGCAGCACCTGCGGCATCTGCGTGCGTCAGATAAGAAAAGTCTGTTTGTTAAGAAGTTTTCATTTAAGTCTCCTCTGAAATAAAGTGCATTGCCACGTACAGGATTGAAAGACTTTTACGTGAATTGCACTGGCCACCTAATTTGGCTGAGGAAGAGTTATTATTCCCCAAAAAATACTTTACTTGAGAAATTAACTCATTGCGAGCATTCACTAAGGAATGAATGAATTATAAATCGATGAATTGGCTTCTTGAGAATGAATCACCCAAGAATTTTTGTGGCTGCTTCTTATTCTTCTTCTTTTGTATGCAGCACATGACTGTGGGTAGTTTAATTGGTTGGGTCGTGCAGCTGTACCGCTAATGCAGTGCCCCGTGTAGGTTAGAGCAGGAATTTGTAATTTGTTCAGGAGACCGGTGATAGCTCGACCAACCCTCTTTGCTAAGGACACCGTGTGATCTTTATTATCCACCAGCTAATGCTGGTGATGGGATGCCCAGTTTAACATCACACATTGATGGGCCTGCATGCAAAACACCGGGGGTGGGGGGGGCATTTATAGCTGTGTCAAGATTCAAACCAAGGTGAGGCAGCTCAGAGGTGAGTGTGCATACTTTAAGGCTATCACTGCCAACCTGCTTTGTGGCTGGTTAATTAGAAAGAGGTTCTATGGCTCATATGGTTGGCAGTGAGTGTCCCGGAAGCAGCGGCGGAAAGAGAGTGGCATCTCTCTATGTGGGAGAATTGTGTGCTTAGCCTTTGGGTCACCCAGATTGCTCAGATGGCAGAGCACTGAGTGCAGTTCACCAGAGGACCTGGTCTGGGTGCATAAGTTTCCCACATATATGTATTAGAAAGAGGTTATTCAAAATCAACATTATAAAGATGCAAAATGTGTTACCACCTTGCCTTTTCGTGGACAGATGTTTATAAATAACATGCAGTGGATCAAATTAAATATTAATCCTTGTACTTCATTTATCAAACCACTGTCTGCTTGCACTACGTGGTGGCTGATATTAATTCTAACTCCTTTGCCATATCAGATGGATGGAAGAGTGGAAGCTGAGCCCCAACCACAACCTCCAATGCCTTACCACATCAACATGAGCCTCAAAAGCTTTGGGTACAATATCTTTGGCGAGGAAGTTGAACTCTCATTTTTCCTGTATGACATCAAAGAAGGCAAACCCATAAGGTGCGTCACGATAAGACAACGTGAAGCGGTGCTTGATGGTTCCCTAAATGTGTTCCCAAAAAGTGGAAGAAATATTCACATTGCTTTTCTATTTTTTTAATTGAAGTTCACTTATGAGATGTAGGAAGCACCATTTTCTGGCACAATTAAGTGCTTACTCCACATCGTCGTTACATATCGGAGGGTATGAGTCAACCACAAAGTGTAGACTGGTAACTTCTGTAGGGCAAACCAGGTGAGGCAGGCAGGTGACTGTTTTTATTGGAAATCTGAGAGGGACATTGTAATTTCCTTGAGATGGGCATGTTTTGTAGATTCTCAGAATCCAAATCTTTTGTAGCTCTCAGTTGGTTTAAAACCGACAGCGTCTCGGTTGCCATTCAAGTGTCCTCACCGCTTTGTCACAGTTTACCACAATAGCAATGATTCTACTGGCACATTCTACTCTGCACATGTACGGCTCATCTTTGGCTATTGGCAGCTTTCAGCTGTTACTGCATGAAACTTGAAAATGAATCCTGAAATGATCGCTCACACTGATGGCAATTGAGATGCAACCAAACAAATCCCGATTGAATTTGAGGAGCTTCAGTGGACGCGTGATCCACTTTGCATTTGATGTAACACCTTACTCCACCTTCCCATGTTTCCCCTCTCTCCTGCAGCGAGCACTTCCTTCTGAGGCTTAATAAACAGGGGTTACCGAAGAACAGAGAGAGGCTTGAAAAGCAATCGGCTTTATTCACCGTGAGTGTGTGCTGTCTTAACCCTTTGCACAACCATGAAAATAATGAGAGCTGTTGCACTGCACGAATGCTCTTTGTAAGATTACGATTCACTAATGAGGAAGATTCTTGAGGTATTGGAAGCGTTTTCTGGATTCTGACGTGTACCTTACTTTTTTTGGTGACGCGACATTTTTTTCTACACTTTTGGAATAAGAAAATCTCTGCCATTAATAGACAGGCATGATGTCATCACAAGATGCATCTGCATGCGTCGGCGCTTGAGTGCACTGGTGCAAACTGATCTTACAGTTCTGCCTTGGAGGCATCCACATGTGTTGGATCAAATGTTGGCCAATGGAAAATTGATGTCGAGGAAAATTTCTCTCCCATCGACCTCCCACCACTTCCCCCAATGTAACATGGATTATCGTGTAGCATTTCTCCTGACAGTGCAGGAAAGAAAAGCGCAATGGGGGGGTGTTGAGGGGTATGGGGATGGCAGCAGTAGTTTTTACAGAACATTCCATGATGTCCATTCCACTGTGATAATGACTTACTTAATTTTAATGGAAAAAATCAGAGGGAGCTGTGAACCCCCAATGAAACTGCAGGAAAAGGTGAATGCTTATGACAAACACAGGGCAGAACATCAACATAGTGAAGTGGAAGGTGAAGGACAGAGATTAATTAATTGAATGAGGATACAATAGCTCATTCGATGGGAAGTTTGTTTTAAATACAAGTTGTGTGTGTGTGTGTGTGTGTGTGTGTGTATGTATGTAATGTTGTTGTTCGTTCGTCTTTCAGCTGCTCCCGTTAGGGGTCGCCACAGCGGATCATCCATTATGATCCGCATACTGATTTGGCACAGGTTTTACGCCGGATGCCCTTCCTGACGCAACCCTGGTCGCCTCTTACGACACAGGGATAAGGATTGGGTTTCACCATGATTCCGGGCTGCCCTACACCCTCTCATAGCGCGGCCCAGTGCAGAGCTCCGTCTCAAGCGATCCTCCAACCCAAACCTCCGAGTAGCCGGATTACGGCGCACGCCACACGCCCGGTATCGTGTATGTATGTATATATATATATATATATGTATATAATATGTTATATATATACATATAATATATAAATATATCATAATTATATATACATATAAATATATATATACAGCAATATATACATAATTATATATATCATACAGTTATATATGATATTATATATGTGTGTAGTAGATATTTTATATATATATATATTAGTATAAATATATGTATGTATCAGCGGTGCACCGACTATGTTCTTGAAATCCTTCTTTTAATTTTTCCCTGCAATCTCACCTCCATAATAAGCAATTGTTTTTTAATCTTATAATTATCTCTGTGAGGTCTGGGTAATATGGGAATACACACAATTCAATTGTTTCCACCTCACTATGTTTTGGTGCCCTTGGTTTCTTATGACTGGGTAGTAAGCTCCGATCATACACATTATTTCACATAACACTTCATGATCATCTTTTTTTCTTTGGTTATGGAATTCCTGGATGAGGAGACCATGGATAATTCATCAAAAGAATCATTGCTACTGGGTTGACAATAATAATCTAACAATTTAGTGATATGTGTTCGCTTTCTTTACACAGACATCCCCAAAGAGCCATCTGGTGCACAATAAATCTCCACATGCATAAAGGTCAATTTTACCCCCTTTCTATTTTGCTTGTGAAGTCAATGCTGGAGACGGCTCGGCCCATTTGCTCGAAGAGTTCATCCACCTTATCCCAATGCTCTGGCAAATGCATTGTCAATATATATGTTCCAGTATTGCAGCAGCCAATCTTCATTATTCTTGAAAATCTTGCGCTCTGATTCCTCCATAACTACATTAGCTCCAACTTTCAACACCAGGGATCTAACAGCCAAAAAGCCAAACATGTATCATCACACACAGTCATCACAACAAGAAAGACTTGGGCTTGCAGAAGGTGCAAAAGCATGCATCAACAGTTAAAACAAGATAACTTGCACTCACCCCACAAGTCCCAGAAAGCTTAGTCACTTGTCTTGTAATGTGACAAGCAAGCCTCTGCTTATACAGTGGGAAGTTGCCTCACCTCAAACATAAACTCAAGCTACAAACAAGCATGACTGGGATTAGGACATTGAAATGAGCAATATCTCCAGATTACTGTATGTTGTACAGATTATTGTCTCACTTCTCATGGGCTGCCTTTTCTCAAATGCCCTCTTTTCATGAAAGGGAACATATCACATACCTTGTCGAATCCTGTTTTTGAATGTCAGGGGGCAATGTTTTCTTCACCACCGCTTCACATAGCCCAAAGATGGCCGGAGAGTTTCTGGAAAGGCTTTGGAGAAACTTGCATTAGTGGTGTGTATAATATCTTAATGTCATGATGGGAAACCAAAAGAAGGTGAGAGTATCTGCCATGAATAATGAATACAATTTTAAAATGTCAATTTTTCTTGACGTACAAAAGTTTGTTATTCTTCTCGAGCATCTCTCATTTTATCTCTTCCTCATCATGTAAATTATGTGTAATTTAACTCATGTTTACTGAGTGATTGTTCTCTCATCGTCCACAACATTTTCAAAAAAACTGTTTCTGTAAAAAAAAAATTTTTTTTAACCACATGTACTCCTTTCACTCCCACCAACAAACTACCAGAAAGCTTGTCATGATGTAGATGACCTTTCATCCTTGGACAATTGTATAATTCTACATTAAGGTATTTCTTATGTGCATCATTTTAATTATGTATAACCTTCTGCTGACCACCGGGTATCGTTAAAACCCTTACAATTGTGGACTAACGTGGAGTTTTTACCGGCAACATGTCGCAGATCTGCAAGAGCTCTGCATTGCTGCTGTTGTTGTTGTTGTTGTTGTTGTTGTTGTTGAGGTTCTTGTTGGTCGATTTTTGAAATGTGCATCTATTGGTCGGACAACTGCCGGACCACACCCACATCTGTCACTTAACTCCACTTATAATCACACCCAGCCAAAATGATATGGCCACCATCTTGGTTTTCTGGTGGGCCGAACACAATAGGCCTATAGGCCTCTGCTGATTATACACTGTCTGGCTTTGTTGCGTCAGATTTCCATTGGCTTTGGGTCGAGTGTTAATCATGATGAGGGACCCTGAAAAATGTAATAGTACGTCCAATAAAAATTATTAGTAACGTTTATTCAAGCCTGTATGCGCCTCCCTAAAAATAGTGTTGAATAATTTTTGAACTGCTCCATATTGGGATTAAACAATCCATGACCATGTGACGAATCAACTCTTGTAAGAGTGCTATAAATGCATGTTTCCCAATTGGCCCATTACCAGATTTTTTGAAGTCAATTCACTCGCGCTTATAACGAACAATCACGTAGACAGAATTTTGAATTGAACAATAGGTTTGTTACAACAGAGAGAGCAGGATGGACGAGAGGGAGAGGGACGCACGCACGCACGCACACACACACACACACACACACACACACACACACACACACACACACACACACACACGGCAAACCGAGGTAACTGATATGAAGTAAATCTTCCCCTGTTCGGGAAAAATCCCAAACGATTTGAAAATTTCTTTTAACTAAAAATCCTGAAAAAAAAATTTTTTGGGGCCCCTATTTTCTTGCAGCAATGGGGACAATGCGGAGGTTAATGAGACATATTATAGAATATAATCTGAGCTGTGAGGTCATGATTTTATTTTTATTCTCAGACCCAGCTTTCACCACACAGACACATGGGACATGAACAAGGATGAGGGAGTTGAGTGGACAGAGGAGGCGATAAATATATATATATATTTTGTGTCGCAGGTTGTGACCACAATGCCGTCATTCTTGTTTGTTTAAAGATTCCATGAGGCTCCCATGATAGTCGGCAAGTGACCTTATGTGGGTCTGTTGTCTGCTTTTAAGGACTCATCATTTATGGAGTCTTAGAAAGGTACGATGGTGGATATAAACCAGGAAGGGTTATAATATGACAACACGGTCACCCATGTACTCGCCACTTAAAGGAAGTGTCACTCTTCCATGAGCCCATAATTTGTATTGAAAAATATAAATTGCTTAATTAAATTCTCCCAGTGTACTTTGACAGAATCAAACTCTTTACTAGGAATCCAAGTCTATTTCAAACTTGTGATGAATAAAAATTTCCACATCACTTGTTAAGCACCATATCAATGAGACATTTCCACTGCAGGGGCTGACAGTTCAGGTTGAGGAGAGAACAGAATGTGCTAAGAATGGCTAGGTATGGCTAGGCTCCCACTGGTCATTGAACCTATGCACATTTTAATGGATGCAGTCTTCTAGGCGAAGAAAATCTGAAACTCCTGGAAGAAGAACTCAACAACATTAAATGGGAAATAATTGGGCTGAGTGAAGTAATATGAGAAGAAGAAAATATATTGCAGTTGAAAAACGGTTTTGTGTTCTGCACAAGGGACAAAAAAGAAGAAATTGTGAGTGGAGTTGGAATCGTAAAACAACAGTTGGCTGGAAATGTTGCGTGAGACAGAAGTGATTGATTGAACTGCAAACCCGATTCTTAAATTCACCAAAAAATAGCATCTGTAAATCAATGAAGTCTCTGCCCCAACGATGAGTCATTTATGATGAAAAAGTGGAAGAAGTCTATGAGCAAGTGGAAGGATTTGTAGATACTAACCCAATAGACTGCACGGTCATTATGGGGGACTTCAATGCAAAAGTGGGGAAAATAAAGAAATGAAGAAGCTGTTGGGAGTTTTTTTTGAAATTCACAAAAGCAATGAGAGAGGAAACAGGTTCATGGAATTTGTGATGAAAAATAACTTGTACATCATGAACGCATTCAAAAAGAAGAAGTTAAGAAAATGGACATGAATGAATCAAAACAGAGAAACTAAAAACATCCATTTGTTTTAATTTTGATCGACCCCAAAATTTTCACAACAGAAGTGACAATGTAAGGTGTCAGGCAAGGGTGCCAGCCCAGAGGGGAGAGCAGATCTCCATCAAGCTGTAGATAAAAGTTCAGCATTTTAGGTGTGATAAGGAAGGACCTTGTACGACATCAGATGCCCAGTCGGTGACTGGCTTTGGAGGCCAACTTAGGATGTGGTTTGCCCAAGAAAGATCATGGCTGATCGTGAGGGCTAAACGTTTGAGTGACTGAACTTTTTCAAGACGATTTTTTTTTTATATCCGTGCTCTAGGCTCATGGAATAGCTATGACAAAGAAACAAAATCAGAACACTGCACAACAGCAAGAGAAAGGGCAAAACACCAACAGCAGGGTGGAGGGAGAAAGTAGACGGAGATGGACAAACAAGAGATGCAGGTAATGATGAGGGGTAGGGGAATATGCAAAGGGTGGACATTATGGATACATAAGAAAATTTTTGGCTGTAAGTTTAACGGCTGTAGCAAAGATCATGATTTTGGATGGGGGATGACTTAAGATGCTGGTGAACAGCTGTCCTGAAGATCTGGAGGGAAGAATGAGATTGAAGGGAGTATGGAAGGTGGTTCCACAGGTGGGAAACAAAGAGGAAGAAATGAGTGGAGGTGAGCAGTGATTCTGGATTTAGGCAGTTTCACTAGGATGGAGTTGCTGGTGGACCGTGTACATCCTGCAGATATCTGGGGCACAAGAGAGGGCAGAGGGTGCAAGTCCAGAAATGAGGCAGAAGAAGACAAAGAGATCACCAACCTGTCAATGATGGTGAACCAATAGGCCCAGAGACTCAGCTTCATTCCGAGAGATTCCAATGGTCACGGAGGCCTTTGTTTATACAGCGTCAAGCTGAGCAAGATGTGAGGCAAGGGAGCCAGTCCAGATGGGGGAGCAGTACTCCATTGAGCTGCGGATGAAAGCATTGTCGGTGGATAGGAGCTCAGGTGTGCCAAAGACTGCACAGTGGAGGATGCACGACATCTGGCGTTGGAGGCCAATTCTGCATTTGGATTGCCCAAGAGAGGTCATGGTTGAGGGTAAGACCCAAGAGTTTGAGTGAGTGAACCTCTTCGAGAGGGATGTTGAGAAAGTAGATGGAAGGGTTTGTGGTAAAGTAGATGTTGAGGAAGTGAAGGAAGTAGATGGGAGGGTTTGCCAGATCGTGTTTTCGAAGAGACGGAGTAAGAGTAAGTGAGAGTGTGAATTTTGTCAGAATTGAAAGACATATTCCAAGTGTTTGACCAGTTTGTTATTTTGTGAAGGTCTGCAGAGAGGGAAGGTTTCTGAGTCTTTTCAACTCTTGCTTTGCGTTTCTGAGCACAATCTATATTTAATTACCTACGAGGCACCATTTTATCTGAATCTCTCTTTCCCGATGCTGAGAGCACAAGCAGCAAATTTAATGAGTCAAGATGGCATAAAATGGCATCATATTTTGCACAAGTATTGCTAAACTGGAGGTTTTTGGAAGTGCCAAGAAGATTATTTGTGTTCTACAGTGTTCAAGAATATAATTCAATTGAAATAAAATAAAGGTTTTAGAGATTGTAGAAAAGCAAAAATAACTTTTTTACGACCTGTAAACTCCAGATATATTAAGCAAAGTATAAAATATTGGCAAGATCAAGATCGAGAGAGTTGTCAGATAGGCATACACGATCTCACCAAAGTGTTCACTGTCCACTTCGAAGGAGTGTTCCAACTGATAAATAGGGAAAATGGAGGAATAAATGTCGATGGAGAAAAACTAAACCACCGGTGCTTTGTGGATGACATCGTATTAATTTCCAACTGAAGAAGCTGAAGATATCAAGATGAATAACTGAAAATCATGATGGAAGAGCTGAATTTAGAGAGTTAAAAGTTTGGAGTCAAAATAAATAAGACAAAGATAAAATTAATATTCAACAACAATGCACAAAATAAACAATTATATATTCCATCCATCCATCCATCCATTGGGACCATCCTCTGTGTAGAGCATTGGTGCTGCCAGAGCAGGCTCCTAGGCTATTGGGCACAATCCTGGACAGGTCACCACTCCAACACAGGAAGGAACCCCAGCAAGCCGGTACTCATTTTGCCAACCTCAGAAGGATGACAGGCTGAGTCAACTCCACCTGATATTGTTGTGAGGCCGAGTCTCGGTGGCGAGCACGACCGCTAGATGGAGCAGTAGAGTCGGCTCCTCCGAACACCCGGAATTTATAGGTCGTCACCCGGATAACTCCGGAGCCGACGGGTCCCTTATCGGACCGAAGATCGCCAATAGGTCGACCACGTGGGATAGGGTCGATTGCCAATTTCAATTTACCTAAATACCCATGTCGTCCAAACTACCGGGGAAATTCACCCTCGGCAGGATCTGCGCGATCGGCCGTTACCGAGCCGGATCCGAGCCGTACCCGAGCGGAGAGTACTAGAATCCTGCTGGCCAATTGCACGATTACGGCAACAATGAAGCCTCCTAGTTCCCGTTCGCAGTGCGGAAAACCAATGATAGAAACACAGAAACGAGCTGATACATTCAACAATAGGGATATTTATTTACAATAGGCAGGGAGGGAACACATAAGAGCAGAGTTATCTGACTGTAAGAAATGCAGTCAATGTACAAGCAAAAGCACTTATACACTTGCTACTTAAAGACGGGCCCACACACAGACACAGACACAGACACAGACACAGACAGACACAGACACAGACACAGACACAGACACAGACAGACAGACAAACACAGACACAGACACACACACACGGACCCGTCGGGTCTTTATTGAAGACCTCCAGCCCGAGGACAGGTGAGATAGAGACCAGAGCCTGTGCTTGGACCTGTCCACCTCGTGTGGTCTTCGACAATCCGGCTCGGCGGAACTCGAACCCGCAACACGATGCCGCTCCAAGCACCAGGTACCGCGCTCTCCAACCGGCCACGCACCAATCGACCAAGGCGAAGGAGAAGATCAGAGGCGACGATGATCCAGCTTGGCGGGACTGAACCCGCAACACGATGATGATGACCACCATGACGACGACCACGACCCTTTGAATCGTTTCAAAAAGCTCCCAGTCTGGCGTTTCTTTATATCCCTTTTTCCTCCGGGGTGAGCAAATCGCCATCTGAGGTGCTCTCCACCCTCATTGGACGGGGCGTCGTGGGAAAGTTGCTCTCTCTGGCAATCTCAATCCCATTGACGGAGTGCCGTGGGAAAGGTCGCTCTCTGTGGAAATCTCAATCCCATTGGCCAGGGTGCCGTGGGAAAGTCGCTCTCTGTGGCCTGATTGGACAGAGGCACGCCCCTGCCTACCTGGGTGGAGTCCCGGTCTGAGGCGATGGAAATCTCCGCCCACGTACGTGGCCGAACGCACGTGGGCCATGGCGTCGGTGTGTGAAGTGCAGTGAAGGAGGTTTGTTGTAAACGAAATTCCGCAGCGCACACATGTAGTTCCCATTAGACACAGGTAGGGGCCCTAACTATAAACACATACTTACTGATATAACTATTCTATAGGGACCTGAATGTTGAGTGCATAAGCTTCCAAATTTGTAACAATATTAATTCAACAGCCAAGTGGGATTTGAACTCAGGATGCCAGGATCCCAAGCCCACCACTTGAACCATTAAGCCAACACCAGACATAATTTTATATTGATCATTCGTATAGAATTGAAGAAACAACAATTACACTTGCATAGGACAACTCGTATACAAGTGGGTACGGATAACTTTGAAGAAGTAAGAGATATTCTGTGACACAGATCTGCATCATATTGAAGGGTTTTTTTTTGAAAACGTCATGAAGAGCAACCTTCTCTTTGTGTCTGGAAAGGAAAGTTACAATCTGTGTGTTCGACAAGAAATGACATCTGACAATGAACATGGTCTGTAACAAAGTAGTTGGACCAAAAAAATGATCACCACACTGTGGAAAGATGGTGTCTCGACAAAATCAAAAGTACAATAAGAAAACAAATAGATCAGACAGCA
>CM068964.1:46459742-46474179 GCA_035128595.1 Eptatretus atami
AGCGGAGAGTACTAGAATCCTGCTGGGCCAATTGCACGATTACGGCAACAATGAAGCCTCCTAGTTCCCGTTCGCAGTGCGGAAAACCAATGATAGAAACACAGAAACGAGCTGATACATTCAACAATAGGGATATTTATTTACAATAGGCAGGGAGGGAACACATAAGAGCAGAGTTATCTGACTGTAAGAAATGCAGTCAATGTACAAGCAAAAGCACTTATACACTTGCTACTTAAAGACGGGCCCACACACAGACACAGACACAGACACAGGACACAGACACAGACACAGACCACAGACACAGACACAGACACAGGACACAGACAGAACACACAGACACAGACACAGACACACACACACACTGGACCCGTCGGGTCTTTATTGAAGACCTCCAGCCCGAGGACAGGTGAGATAGAGACCAGAGCCTGTGCTTGGACCTGTCCACCTCGTGTGGTCTTCGACAATCCGGCTCGGCGGAACTCGAACCCGCAACACGATGCCGCTCCAAGCACCAGGTACCGCGCTCTCCAACCGGCCACGCACCAATCGACCAAGGCGAAGGAGAAGATCAGAGGCGACGATGATCCAGCTTGGGGGACTTAACCCGCAACACGATGATGATGACCACCATGACGACGACCACGACCCTTTGAATCGTTTCAAAAAGCTCCCAGTCTGGCGTTTCTTTATATCCCTTTTTCCTCCGGGGTGAGCAAATCGCCATCTGAGGTGCTCTCCACCCTCATTGGACGGGGCGTCGTGGGAAAGTTGCTCTCTCTGGCAATCTCAATCCCATTGGACGGAGTGCCGTGGGAAAGGTCGCTCTCTGTGGAAATCTCAATCCCATTGGCCAGGTGCCGTGGGAAAGTCGCTCTCTGTGGCCTGATTGGACAAGGCACGCCCCTGCCTTACCTGGGTGGAGTCCCGGTCTGAGGCGATGGAAATCTCCGCCCACGTACGTGCCGAACGCACTGGGCCATGGCGGTCGGGGGTTGTGAAGTGCAGTGAAGGAGGTTTGTTGTAAACGAAATTCCGCAGCGCACACATGTAGTTCCCATTAGACACAGGTAGGGGGCCCTAACTATAAACACATACTTACTGATATAACTATTCTATAGGGACCTGAATGTTGAGTGCATAAGCTTCCAAATTTGTAACAATATTAATTCAACAGCCAAGTGGGATTTGAACTCAGGATGCCAGGATCCCAAGCCCACCACTTGAACCATTAAGCCAACACCAGACATAATTTTATATTGATCATTCGTATAGAATTGAAGAAACAAACAATTACACTTGCATAGGACAACTCGTATACAAGTGGGTACGGATAACTTTGAAGAAGTAAGAGATATTCTGTGACACAGGATCTGCATCATATTGAAGGGTTTTTTTTTGAAAACGTCATGAAGAGCAACCTTCTCTTTTGTGTCTGGAAAGGAAAGTTTACAATCTGTGTGTTCGACAAGAAATGACATCTGACAATGAAACATGGTCTGTAACAAAGTAGTTGGACCAAAAAAATGATCACCACACTGTGGAAAGATGGTGTCTCGACAAAATCAAAAGTACAATAAGAGAAACAAATAGATCAGACAGAAAAGAAGATTCCAAACATTCTCGTCACAATAAAAAAAATTTAAATGGAATGTCCAGACATGTAGCAGCAAGAGTGGACAACAATAACTACCAACTGGCAACCGAGATAATGCTATGGAAGAAGTGGAGCGAGACCAAAGATCGCATGGAGAGATGAAAATGAAACATTTACCGGAGCACAATGGTCTGAAATTGCATTGAATAGAACAGACCGGACCGTAGCGAGGAAGGCCTTCATTACGTAGTGGACTCAATATTCTAATCGAGTCAAGCCCCGTCTTTAAGCCACCAGTCTGGAAGTTCGTACAGTGGTTGATTCCAGAATTGAACCCAGACGTGACAGCTCAAAGGGAGGTCGTTTCATCTGCACCATTTTGTTGGACATTAGTCACAGGCATGTTACAGTAGCTTTTCTTGGGAATGAGTCTGAAACCAAATGTGTCATCTGCGAGGAAGACATAAGGTTCCCACAGTATATCTCGCAAGACAAGGTCTCACGGTTGGTTGTTCGTCTCTTTTGAAGATTTTTTTTTATATCGGACACTTAATTGAGACTCATTTTTGCGCTATATTCAAACTGACTGAGATTTATTTCTTAGTCAAGACACAATGAGGGTGATTGTTATAGTAATATATAATTGCAGTATATGCTACATGCTTCACGGACAGTTATTGTGATCCCGGACTTTGCTTTCGTGGAAACTCTTTGAGCTTGTACAAAAAGATCTTTCAAAGAAAAACTTAAAAGAAAGATGATAAATTATGGCTCAATTGAATGAAACCTTGCAAATTCGGTTTTGTACATTTAAACTTTTCATTTTAAGTGCTGAATATACAATCAAAAGCAAAGTCTTATCACGTATTCCAAAGTAACTTGACAAACTGCCAATGTGTGTAAGAATTGCATCATGCGATTATGTTATTCCATTATGTTGTATTTTCAATGACATGCTTCCCTTCTAATAATGGACAATCCATGTTGTGCTGATTTGTGTGAAGGATTTGAGTTACAAAGACCTCAGGCGAGACTTGTACATCATCATTCACGTCATCAGATATGGTAAGGCTGTGCGTCATTATAATTAGACCTGTTATGCTTTTGCCTTCGTTAACTTTTTGATTATGCGAAGGTGGTTCACATTTGAACTGTGCTTTTGTGAATTAATAATAATGTACATAGATTAATAAATTTGGAGGGGAATTTGTAGGTATGCATTTGGTAACCAACACCAGAATCATGTGTTTCCCACATTAATGCATGTGCTGAAAATCAAGATGGTAGCAAGTGAGATCACAGAGAGGATGGAACAGAGAACATTGATGGAACTTCTGGCCAACAAACAGCCCAAACATCGATCACAATTGTTAAGATTCTGGAATATATATGTCACGATCTTTTAGAACAGCTTTGCATCATATGATTACATAGTCAGCTGTGATCTGGAAACTGTCTCGCCTTGCCAAAATCATAACACCTTCCTCAGCCATGCAATGGTGTTGTTTTTGTGTTTCTCATCCCAGAGGATTACAATATAGAGAGAGAGAGCCACACAGCCATGAGAAGCAGTTCTGGTGGTCCACCACACTGAATAACCCTGCTTTGCGTGTATTAGCTTTCGCACTAATTGAATATTCAATTTTTAATAACCTAAACAATAAAAAAATAAAAAATTGAATCCATCAAGTGAGTCAAAAGTTACAAATTTAAATGCACCGCATCAACAGAAAACGCAACCGCGAGTGTTGGCATTGCTGGCAGCCAGAGTATGTCTCTGAGCGCGTCTCCTCTCAATCAATTAGCGCGTTGATGTCTTCCTGCTCTGTGTGCTGCCATATTGGTAATTGTGCCGAAGTTATTGGTAATTATGCCAAAAGTGTAAATAAAAAGCATCATTCCACTCTTTACGGAACAGCACCTCACACATTTGAGAGGTAGCCTGCTGCAACATCACTGTCCAGATTTGGAAAACGTTAGTGTTGATCAGCTACCTGGTACATGTCTTTCAGCCCAAGAAACTATTACACTAACTCTCTGTTTCTCCAAAAGGAATGACCGTTGAACTCACGCCTCCCTCCATGCACACTTCCCCTCCAGTTTATTTCGGTTGCTGGTCTCTGGTAATGTTGCAGTTTCCTGGAGCTCCTGGGCCTCACTCAGCCATATAACCTTTTATTAAACAGAACATGTCACAAAATTGGCCTCGAGGGCTGGCCATCATCTTGATATTCTCCATAAAAGTCCATTTTATGAGCTTTACAGAGTTTATTACAGTGTACAAAAGTTTCATCAAAACTTCTTGGAGTTTGTCTCCCCCACTTTGACTTGTTGCAGCCGCTTCCATTCTTGCTCTGCTGGCTAAGTGGTTGAGTTCAGTGCTCATCAGTCCTGAGGTCTGCTTTTCATCCACACCAGATGGGTAGACTCTTAGTTTTCTATCACTTCACTTATGGCCTCACTCCACCTGTCCTTCCTTCAGGTCATCCATTCCCAGTCCCAGGGTGCACGTACTATTCCAGAAACCCACACTTGGTTACCCTCTGTAAGTTTAGGCTTCATGCTCACCTGGATGCACATCCCCCTTTCTGAAGAACTGGCCCTGTGTCTCATGTTTCTTTCGTATGCAGCACAAGACTGTGGGGTAGCATCATTGGCTATGCTGCTGATGCAATGCCCTCTGCTGGTTCGGGCAGGAATTAGGAATTTGGCCATGGTACTGATGATAGCTCGCCCACTCTTTGCGAAGGACACCATGGAATATTTAACATCCACCAATTAATGCCAGCAGATGGAATGCCAAGTCTAACATCCATCTTAAGGTCATCACACACATTGATGAATCACCCTGCCTGTGAAACACCGGGATGACAGTTTATAGCTGGGTCGGGATTCTAACCCAGGCTAGATAGCTTAGAGGCGAGTGTGCGTACCTCTGTAGGCCATCCTGTCAGCCCGTTTCAAGGCCGAAAACAAAATTATGCTTTTATTCTTTGCTGCACGAATCCCTCAAAGGAAGCAGAATACCATACCCAATGCAATTGCGTCCATCCCTCCTTGCAACGTCAGATGTATATTTTAGCAAGGTGCTCCAGCTAACAAGTGACCAGTGCCAGCCATGATGAATGAGATGTGTGCAGTTTCAATGAGCAGGCTCTGAAAGGGGGCTTGAAGCCAAAAGTAAGATGTGTAGATATTTTGTATTTATTTCATGTTCTGGTACATAAACATCTGTAGGCTGTGAATGAAAAATTGAAACATTGAAGTAAATGCTCTAAAAAAGTATTTATGGAGTGGTTTTATAGCTGTGTGAAATGTTTCTTTTTCAGGAAAGTAGAGTTAAGTAATAATATTGCAGAACAACATGTCGAAGTACCTCGTTGGAACCTGGCGCCACCTTATGGTGCAGATTTCGGGTTTAAGACCATGACGTGATTTTGTAGACTGATTTTATTTTTGATCAATGAAAGCGGTCTCTGTAAGGGTATTTGTATTTCCAGTTGCTTTATTCTATGTTGCACCTAAAGGTGAAGGAACCACAGACTATATAGCATGTAGCAGCTCGGTAAGCAATGCCCCAGTTCCAATGTTTAGACCACCGAGTGGTTTTCATCCATGACTGATTGACCCTCAGTGAGTCCTGGATGAACACCACTTGGTAATCAAAACATCAGATGTGAGGCTTGTTGTTCGACATCAGTTGTCACGAGTCTTGGGTCACTGTACTAATTGGTGGGTAGTCTTGGACCACGATGCTAGTTTGTGGTCTTTGGCCGTTGGACTAAATATAGGGTAACGAGCGCAATTGGTTGTGAATGTGGAACTTCTCAACTGGAACCATTTTTTTTTTTGTGAATATTATCTCTGCCAATGGAGGTGAAGGAGGTTGTGGTTTCACCCCCTTTCTGCCTGTTTGTTACTTGCAAAATCGAAGATTTTTCAAGTATATTGATGAGTCCATTTTGTTATTCTGTCTGTTTGGCTGGCTGTCTATTTGTCGCCTTCAGGTCACAATTTTAAACCGATCTTCACGAAACTTCACCACATGGCAGAGTTTGTCATAAGGAAGAAATCTATTGTTTTTGAGGTCAAAAGGTCAAAAGGTCAACATAGGCTCAAGGTCAACAACTAAGGTGGTATTTCTAAAATCCTCAATTTTCATCCGATTGACTTGAAATTTGAAGAGGATTTATACTCCAGGTCACTGAATTCAACCAGCCAATTGTTTTTTGAGGTCAACAAAGACCAAAAGGTCAACATAGTCCCAGGGTCAACAACTAAGGTGGTATTTCTAAAATCCTCAATTTTCATCCGATTGACTTGAAATTCGAAGAGGAATTATATTTGGTCATTGAATTCAACCAGCCATTATTTTTGAGGTCAAATTTGTTTTTTGGATTTTGCAGTACCGTGCTCTGCACGACTCTTCTTCTTGTTTGTTTGTCTGTTTGTTTGTTTTGTTTGTGTGCATGATATCTCAAAAAGTTGTTGACGGATCCAGATGAAATTTTGTGAACATGGTGGACTTTACAAGGAAGAATTGATTCAATTTTGGTGAAGATCTGAATCCGGATCCGGATCTGATAATTTTTAAGTGATTCTTCACCATTGAGAGATCGTGCTAAAACTAATATATAGCACGATATGTCAAAAAGTTGTGGACGGATTCGGATGAAACTTGGTGGACAGGTTGGTTGTGTGGCAAGGTCGAAATGATTTGATTTTGGCGAAGATCCGAATCCGGATCTGGATACGAGAATTATTTTATTTCCAAAGTGATTCTTAACCATTGAGAGATGGGGTCAAAAACGATATGGTACTGCATAGCATGTTTCAAACATGTAATGGGCCGATATGTTCTCGTGGATCAGGCATTGCGTGGTGGAGGTATGCGCTCTACCGAGTGCCCTTCTAGTTTATAGAGGTATTGCATTACTCCTGCCCATTGGTCTGTGTCGTGATGGTGCAAAAGAGCAAGTGATTTTGATTGTTTCCTGAAAATCATGCAGCAGGAATTTTGTTCTTTTAAAATTACTTGTGTGTGGCTCAATGAGAATCTGTTGGTTTTGTCAGAGCTGCTGGTTACTTTTCAGGATTAAGACCATATTCATTGAAAGGTGAGTTAAGCCAGGTCCATGTGCAGGGCAGGTGAGTTCTGAAAGAGGAAAGAGATGGTTTCAGAACCCAAGTTTGTTTCGCTTTTGCTGAGTGTGACCACTTGTACATAGTGCAATCGCACACAATTGTGACCACCTTGATGAGTTCTGCTTTTCACTGCGTTTTGCTCATCCACAACTGCAGAATTTGAGTTGTAGCTCCATGCACAACCAGGAGAACAGATGCACCACAAGGCAGCTGCAAATGTCATCACTTGCTACCTAAGTAAGGATGAAAACCTGTTAGTTTCATCCACCATGGGAAATTGTTTTTCTTTTTCCTCATTAACCTCGGTGGACCCTGTAGTTGCAGTACCACGACATTTAGGTTGTAGAGTTGCTAACAACAACAACAACAACAACAACAACAACGTCAAATGTCTTACATCCACTTTTTCCCTTTTTTCAAGGGGTTGATCGATTTATGGCATTCCTCCATAATGAATGTTATCATTCGACCAAGGTAGTCACAATTGTATGTGGTTGCATTTGTACAGGAGTCGCAAAGCTGTGTTCAAAATTGTTGGTTTTGAAAAGTAATGGGTTAAGACTAATAAATTTCACACTTGCTGAGCTGTTTGTCAGGAAGTGATATTGAGGCAGTGGCTTCAGAGTTTAGCAAGGGGTAAACCTCATCACTGGTTAATTCTTTACCGATGGCCATAGTGATTATAGGTCTTGCGCATAAGGTGATGCCACAGCCAGAACTTAAATATAATGAATAATGAGGTATTGATCATATTTAAGTTGGGATATATGGATCAAAAATTGACCTGAATCAATAATGCTTAACTTACTTTGAAGGAGGATAATGATGGTTCTATAGGTGGTGGAGGCCTGTGGGCCTGTACTGATTAATGATGAATGAATCTGCAGTGGCCATTTTTACTAACGAAATCTTTATTGATGACTTCCGTCCTCTGTTTGTGTGTTTGTTTGTGTGTGTGTTTGTGTATTTGTGTGTTTGTTTGTGTGTTTGTTTGTGTGTGTGTTTGTTTGTGTGTTTGTTTGTTTGTGTGTGTGTTTGTGTGTTTGTGTGTTTGTTTGTTTGTAGGCACGATAACTCGAGAACGGAAGAAGCTACCAATGTCAAATTACACCACGTGATTCAGGACGGTGATGGCTAGTGCTGATTAGATTTTGGTCAAAATCGGTCAACGGTCAAGGTCACGGTGAGGTCAAACATTCGATTTTTGATGGTTTGGTACAGAATCATCGTAGAAACTTCTGGTTTGCGTCGCTACCTTCTCTAGAGACAGCTTTTATTAGACAAGGTCAGAGGTCAAGTTGACGATTTCGTAAGTACCAGTCTATGACTGGTTTTATTTATTTATTTATTTATTTATTTATTTACAGGATCTCAGGCTCGTAACCGATCAAGCCAAAGAAAAAGAATTTTTAAAGTCATAAAATTTTCAAAGCCCGGTCGAGCCATTCCAAAGACGTTATATGGCACATGCTGCCTCCTTGCTTGACACTCAGAATTTAAATGGATTGAGCACCGACCAACAAACCGTGCTGGGGAGGCAATGGCAAACCACCCAGCGTAACCCTGACCAAGAAATTGCTTTGGCAGCACCAATGCCCTGTAAAGAGTATGGTACGTCAAATCAAATATAAAATGAAAATGATGGCGAAACAAAAAAAAAATTGCAATTCATTCTCACTTATGGTTAAAAAAAATAATTAATCTTGCAATTCATTAAAATTCATCAAGTCATCCTTTTAAGGTCAGTCAGGTAACCGGAGCATTACCTTTTTGGCCT
The DNA here is from genome assembly GCA_035128595.1 of Eptatretus atami. NCBI lineage: Eukaryota > Metazoa > Chordata > Myxini > Myxiniformes > Myxinidae > Eptatretus > Eptatretus atami. The sequence continues at coordinate 46,468,262 of CM068964.1, forward strand.
TAGAATGATACATAACTTAGAGCCCTGTCATGACTTTCACCACAAATACAGCCACGATCAAATATGTGGTTGAGAAATTTGCAGTTCTGTCACGTGACTATGTGGTCCTTTGCTTACAAGACCACACGACCATGGTCTAGGCCCAACTTTGAGCCAAAATAAGACGGTGCCACCTATACTTGATGTAGTGCTGCTCACACTTTTTTTTATACATAGTCGAGGCTCGTGGAAGAGCGAGTATGAGTACACTGAATGGATCAGGGCATGACAGGACAAAAGGAACAGATGCGAGAGGGGGGAAAACACCAACAGCAGAGTTGAAGGGCAATATTGAGGCGGACTTGGACAAACAATGAGTGTGTGGAGGAATGCGGGCAGGAGAGGATGCATAGGGTGGACGAGATGGATACAGAAGGAAACTCTCAGGAGGGAAAACTGGAATTTTGGAAGGAGGAGGAATTGCGGTGGAAACACCAAGGAATTCTTGATGTTGAAATTTTCACAAGGAAACAGGACACGGTTCTGTTCACTCAACAAGAAGACAAGCTCAACAGGTTTGACTTGTTAATAAACCTTGGCAATAATGTAAAAACACCATCATCACCTCCTTCATGCAATAACTCTTTAAGTACTGGCGGCTAAACAAATGGTAACTAGTGTCATCTTTATTGGACCTGATTATGTAAAAACTATATTAGTCATTTTTAGAAACTTAATTCCAGTAATAAACAAAATTGGGGGTCATCGGAAAGTTTGTGCTGTTCTTGACCTCTGTGTAGTAGTAACTACACCTCGAAGATATAACTCATTTCCCTGTCACTAGTCACATACATCACACGACACAACATACCGTTCTTATAATATCAATTTCCTGTACCGAAGTATGGATCATCAAGCAAACAGTTTATTTACTTTTTCTTATCACTTTATGAAAAGCACATCTATTTTATCTTTTTTTTTTATTTGTCACCATCACCCACCCCCCTCCACCTCTCCCCAAATCCTTTCCTCCCATCTCCTCCCCCGCAAGGTAAATTGATAAAAGTCAAGTGAATCGTTCTGCTTCATCGAGTCGTTTTATTTACAGGACGCATGTTACCCAATGATTCAAGGAAACCGTCTACACTTTCCGCGAGTTCCGCCTATCGAAGACCTTACGGCTGTGCTGTCCTGGGCATCAGAGAGTGGATACAAAGCCATGTTGATAGCCCTGATGAGAGAGAGTTTGTTCTTAAAGTTTACACGTACGTAAGCACACCCACGTTTCCTATCTAATGTCACACCCACGTAATTTGTTCAGCATTCTTTCATTACAATTCACTAACTTTCAAATTGTAGCTTAATGTACACTTGTATTGAGTCGGTTGTGTAAATGACATTGGCCGATGGCTGTTTAGCTTTGGCTAAGTTTTATGTCTGCAGTTGTTACACAGACTTGCATAATACATGTTCCCACGGTCGACTTATCTGACGGTGATCCAAAGATTTTCAGACTTGTTTGCATTTTATTGCTCACATTTTGTTGGTGCTTGTTGTGCAGTTTCATTATGCTTTTGCAACATCGTGTCATCGCTGCATTTGAGGTATCTCGTTTGTTACCTCTGCCGCCAAAGTTGAACGGAGGTTTGTTTTCACCCCTGTCTGTCTGTCTGTCTGTCTGTGGGCAGGATACCTCGAAAAGTTAAGGACGAATTTGGACAACATTTAGTGGACAGGTTGGGTTAAGCTTGGAGGTATCTTCCGCCATTGAGATCAGTTCACCTGATCCGGATACAAGAATTTTTTCAGTGATTCTTCGCCATTGAGAGATAGGGCCAAAAACAATTTATGGCACGATATCTCAAAAAGATACGGACGGATTTGGATGAAACTTGGTGAATAAGTTGGGTGTGTGACAAGAACCGATTGGTTTGATTTTGGTGAAAATCTGGATCCAGATACAATATTTTTTAAAAAATTCAGCAAGTGATTCTTCACCATTGAGAAATGGGGCCAAAAACTAATGAGGCCCCGAGGAGGAGTGATGTAAGCGACATGATATGATGATATGATGATGATAGGCTCGGATGATAGGGGGAGGTTAAAATAGTGCTATATGGCATTAACTCCAAAATGCCGATTGGTCCCTTACATCACTCCTCGCAGCCCTCATATATAGCATGCTATTTCAAAATGATAGGGACAGATTATGAAAAACGTGGATGAATTGGATCGGTGACAAGAAAAAGCCGATTCGATTTTTTCAAGGTTCGGATCCAGATCTGGCCTCTCAATGGGATACAAAACGTAAACTGTTCAGCCTGGCGGAGGTATGTGCTCTACCAAGTGCTATTCTCGTTTCATTTGTTTGTTTGTTTTCTTTATTTTAAGCGCAGCTAAATAATTATTATGCCAAAACTTAATTTGTTGGTTGATCAACGGTTGAATGACGTTATTTTCTCATATCTGTCATGATGCATTAGGTTTCATATTGTCAGGAACTCCATACATTACAAAAAAACATTGTCCTTTGAACATTGTAAACATGATAGTAGTGGATGCTTTGCATTACAGGTGCAATCATGAAAATGAGTGGCATCAAATTCAAGATCATATTATCAGGAAATCGAGCAACAAGTACAATGCAGCAGCTTCTCACTACGGTGAGTACAGCACACACCTGTCTCATGCCGCATCTCCCTTGGCAAGCTTTGTGATCCAATGTATACAGAAGCATCTCTGCTTCCGAAATTCGAGCCAGGACCATTTTTAAAATTTTTTTATCAGCCTCACCAATCAATTTTGAGTGTAATCATTATGATGGCCCAAAGGCCGTTGAGTGTGGCTCACGGAGCTATTTGACTGTGGTGACCATATTGGCAGGCCATCAAAACATGACAAAAACGATAACAACAATCATCGACATAACGACGTCGCCAGATACGCCTCCACCCACATTATTACATCATCATACATACTTGTACAAAGTTTGATTTAAATCCCTGAACCCAGATTTAATATATTAAATAATTCTGGCTACCACAGCATGCGTCCGATCAAGTTAAAAGTTAAAACATATCTTCCACATGTCTACTCGATCATAACTGTGATCTTTCACATCGGTTGATGAAGCGGTTCAAGAGAAACATTTAAAAATATAATTTTGTTCAAACCAATATGGCTGCCAGACCATGTGACCTATTAATTATTTGCGAACACCATGGTATCCCAAAGGCTTGGGGAACGTGTAAGTGAAGTTTCCCCTCAATCTGTCAAGCCATTCTGCAGAAGATTTTAAAATGTTTATTCTTCAAAAAATCAAAGGTGCCAAACCATGTGACCGATGACGTCATAGTTATCACAAACACATTCTACATGAGTCGTCACATCTACGGTGAAAATTTCGTGAAATTTCTACGGTGAAAAAAACAGGCCACCCCGCTTCGATCAGACATCTGACCCACAACGTCCTCTTTATAAAATCAAATTCAGAATGGGTCACTGATCACGTCTTTGGAGTCTCAGGGTCTCGCAGCCCTATTCGATCAACATGTGACTGATGATGTTGACATTTTCAACCAATATTCCCCATGCCGAGTCAATCATATTAAAAATATATATTTCTCTGAAACCACTTAGCCTTTCGATGCGAGACTTTGCAATGATGATCCACCACTGTTGCCACAAATATTTCATTTAACAATGATCTCATCAGTCACATGACGTGGCAGTCACGTTGGTTTTAAAGGGATAATTAAACAATTATTTCTCTAAAAACGTTTAACTTATCGATACGAGACTTTGCAGTTATGATCCACTGCCTTTGCTGCATACATTTGCCTTCAAAATGACGTCATAGGTCACGTGGTGTGGCAGCCACTTTGGTTTCAAGGAAAGTATTTAAAAATTATATTTTGGAAACCTCGACAGCAAACAATGCGAAACTTTCCAGCTGCGATTCACTGCCCTTGCTCCATCTTGCCCTTGTTAGTTTTTCTATCCAATATGGCTGCCACACCACGTGACCTATGACATCATCATTGCCACACTGTTTGCAGGTACATGATTTGATGATACTTGTTAAATTTTGCTTCGATTGGATAAGCAGTTTCAGAGAAAACATTATTTGATATTTATCTTCAATCCAATATGGCCACCGAACCATGTGACATCAATTATTCTTTATCATCCTAATATCCACAATTCCTGGGGAACATGTCTTTAAAGTTTCCCATCAATATGTCCAGCCGTTCTGGAGAAGAAGATTCTTGAAGGTTTGAGAGTAAATCCAAGATGGCTGCCAGACCATGTGTCCTATGACGTCATAGTTATCAAACTTTATTCAGCATGGATCGTCGATCATTTGTGTGCAGTTTCTCGTCGATCTCAAAAGCGGTTCTGGAGAAGAAGATTTTTTTCCATTTAAAAAAAAATAAATAATATGGCTGCCAAACCACGTGACGGATGACGTCATAATTTTTTCTATGTTGAAATTCCCGAGATGAAAGTCACAAATTTTCATACTGAAGGAATGCAGCGTTCTACTTGTCGAATTTTGACTGGGATACCACTTCACTGATGACGTTAGAGTCAAATCGCTCTTATTCCCCATGCAGAGAAGTGAATTGTTTACCAATTTTCAATTTGTTCCATCTTGCGGTTTAGGAGATACAAGGTCAGAAGTTTTCCCCCCCCCCCCGTTTTTCCAACATGGCTGCCACCCCACGTGACCTATGACGTCATATTTATCATTAAAAAAATTCTGCATGAGTCATCTCGCATCAAAATTTCAATCGGATAAGCGGTTGCAGAGAAAACAGAGAAAAATCCACGTGACTACTCTGCTAGTCGTGATTTATACACGACTAGCAGAGTAGCAGCCCCACGGGCGATCCGGCCTGAGCATGCAACACGTTCTTGTGACGCATACTTTATTTGGCGGTGTATCGGCAAGTGACAGCTCTGCATAGCAGAAAAATAAATGGCCCGGGTTACGCGCATAGAATCAAAACATACCTCCTGCTGATAATTCAAAACACCCCACTGGACTGGAAAATGTGTGGACAGGAAAACTGCACTGTGGATGGTGGAGACTTGTAATACCCTCCCCTACCTGCCCTACTGGAGATGGCCTACATATATACATTTCAGAAATAATTTGTCGCCCCCCCCCCCACCCCATTAATTGGAGTCCTATGCTGATCCTCTGTAGCAAGTCTGGATTGGGCCCAGAATTGTAGGAGTAGGAACATAACAAATACACACAAATAAATACCAGTCTATGAATTATAGTAAGGATATATTAGTGAACACAATGACATATAGTTTTACCCTCACAACAATATATAGTTTTTGCCCAGGGGAAGCTTGGCCCAAGTCTTTCATGAACCAGCTGACCGCACATGACGTTCGACTCAGGTTAGGGCAGGAATTTGTAATTTTTTTTAATGGTGCCAGCGATAGCTCGCCTACTCTTCGCAAAGGACAACGTCCACCAACTAATGTTGGCAGAGAGGACACCAAGTATAACATCCATCCAAGGGACTGCACAACATTGATGAATCACCCGACCTGTGGAACACCAGGATGACAGTTTTTAGCTGCAGGGCAAAAATTTGAACCCAGGGTTTACAACTTTGAGGTGAGTGTGCATATCTCAAAGCCAACCGGCCAGCCCGTATTGTGACAGCAGGGAGGATGTGTGCTGAAATTGATGACAAAAGAAGCACAATTCGGTGATTTTGTGATCTCCCAATTTTGTACTTGGCGATGAATTTAGCTGGCATCGTTATCACTCTTGTTAGTTCTGAAAATGATCGAGAATGAAAGGTATCTTTTTAAAAGGCTTACAGTTTCACGTCATTCTTTGTCTTCACTCTATAGTAGCTTTTCAGCACATTATTTTGTAGACATGTGATGGGACAGCGATCCCCCCCCCC
>CM068964.1:46474204-46494895 GCA_035128595.1 Eptatretus atami
TGACACGTTCACCCTTTTACGACAAGTGTAATAAGAACGAAAATTGAGTACGTAATTAGTGTAGTGTGCAAGTCGTCTCCAACAATTGCCAAAGTGGCCAAAAAATATATTGACAAATTAAAACTTCAGCCTTATCTGTAGCATCTGACATTAGTGTCATTCATCTGCAGCATAAAAAAAATTCGCAGCTTTTTGTGAAACTTTGAACTCCTAAAACGTGTTTATGAAGGCGAAACAGAGGGGTGGGGATTGAACAAAGCCCTTGTTTTTGCTGTATTTAACAAACCTCCAAGAAACAATAAAAATAGTGATATTCTAGGTACTCATGTTGTAAAAATTTTAATAACACAGTCTCTGTCTTGAATTACATGACATATACCTACTAGGTGTGAGTGTGTGTGTGTTGTGTTGGTGTGTGTTTGTGTGTGTGTGTGTGTGTGTGTGTGTGGTGCGTGCGTAGTTAGAGTGAAGTGCTTGTTTAAACTGCAGTATTGCATTACCTGTGCCATAAAACGCAGTTATTGTGACTGGCTCTAATAAAAATGTACGTTTGAAAGCTAATAACGATTTACTTGGTTACAAAGTTGATAATCAACTTACTTTGGAACAAAGATCATGTCAGCTTAAACATGAAGATGCCGTTTGAAAAGCGCGTCCTTTCGGGTTTTTAACATAAGCTGTTGGTAGTTAATGCAGCAGCACATTCCCAGAGAGAATAGTTATTTACTATAAACATCATGGAGTATAGTCTTACTCCGTATGTAAGATGGCATGGGGGGGGGATCGCTGTCCATCATCATGTCTACAAATAATGTGCTGAAAAGCTACTATAGAGTGAAGACAAAGAATGACGTGAAACTGTAAGCCTTTAAAAAGATACCTTCATTCTCGATCATTTTCAGAACTAACAAGAGTGATAAACGATGCCAGCTAAATTCATCGCCAAGTACACAATTGGGAGATCAACAAAATCACCGAATGTTGCTTCTTTTGTCATCAATTTCAGCACACATCCTCCCTGCTGTCACAATATAAGGGCTGGCCGGTTGGCTTGAGATATGCAACCTCACCTCAAAGTGTAAACCCTGGGTTCAAATTTTTGCCCTGCAGCTAAAAACTGTCATCCTGGTGTTCCACAGGTCGGGTGATTCATCAATGTTGTGCAGTCCCTTGAGGATGTATACTTGGTGTCCTCTCTGCCAACATTAGTTGGTGGAGCGTTGTCCTTTGCGAAGAGTAGGCGAGCTATCGCTGGCAACCATTAAAAAAATTACAAATTCCTGCCCTAACCTGAGTCGAACCATGTGCGGTCAGCTGGTTCATGAAAGACTTGGCCAAGCTTCCCCTGGGCAAAAACTATATATTGTTGTGAGGTAAAAACTATATGTCATTGTGTTCACTAATATATCCTTACTATAATTCATAGACTGGTATTTATTTGTGTGTATTTGTTATGTTCCTACTCCTACAATTCTGGGCCCAATCCGACTTGCTACAGAGGATCAGCATAGGACTCCAATTAATGGGTGGGGGGGGGGGGGGCGACAAATTATTTCTGAAATGTATATCATGTAGCGCCATCTCCAGGTAGGGCAGGTAGGGGAGGGTATTACAAGTCTCCACATCCACAGTGCGTTTTCCTGTCCACACATTTTCCAGTCCATGGGGTGTTTTGAATTATCAGCAGGAGGTATGTTTTTGATTCATGCGCTAACACCGGGCCATTTATTTTTGCTTATGCAGAGCTGTCACTTGCCGATACACCGCCAAATAAAGGTATGCGTCACAAGAACGGTTGCATGCTCAGACCGGATCGCCCGTGGGGCTGCTACTCTGCTAGTCGTGTATAAATCACGACTAGCAGAGTAGTCACGTGGATTTTTCTCTGTTTTCTCTGCAACCGCTTATCCGATTGAAATTTTGATGCGAGATGACTCATGCAGAATTTTTTTTAATGATAAATATGACGTCATAGGTCACGTGGGGTGGCAGCCATGTTGAAAAACGGGGGGGGGGGGAAAACTTTGACCTCTGTATCTCCTAAACCGCAAGATGGAACAAATTGAAAATTGGTAAACAATTCACTTCTCTGCATGGGAATAAGAGCGATTTGACTCAACGTCATCAGTGAAGTGTTCCCAGTCAAAATTCGACAAGTAGAACGCCTGCATTCCTTCAGTATGAAAATTTTGTGACTTTCATCTCGGGAATTTCAACATAGAAAAAATTATGACGTCATCCGTCACGTGTGTTTGCAGCCATATTATTTAATTTTTTTTAAATGGAAAAAAATCTTCTTCTCCAGAACCGCTTTTGAGATCGACGAGAAACTGCACACAAAATGATCGACGATCCATGCTGAATAAAGTTTGATAACTATGACGTCATAGGACACATGGTCTGGCAGCCATCTTGGATTACTCTCAAACCTGCAAGAATTTCTTCTCCAGAACGGCTGGAATATTGATGGGAAACTTAAAGACATGTTCCCCAGGAATTGTGGATATTAGGATGATAAAGAATAATTGAATGTCACATGGTTTCGTGGCCATATTGGATGAAGATAAATATCAAAATATGTTTTCTCTGAAACTGCTTATCCAATCGAAGCAAAATTTAACAAGTATCATCAAATCATGTACCTGCAAACAGTGTGGCAATGATATGTCATAGGTTCACGTGGTTGTGGCACCATATGGATAGAAAAACTACAAGGGCAAGATGGAGCAAGGGCATGTGAATCGCAGCTGGAAAGTTTGCATTGTTTGCTGTCGAGGTTTCCAAATATAATTTTAAATACTTTCCTTGAAACCAAAGTGGCTGCCACACCACGTGACTGATGACATCATTTTGAAGGCAAATGTATGCAGCAAAGGCAGTGGATCATAACTGCAAAGTCTCGTATCGATAAGTTAAACGTTTTTAGAGAAATAATTGTTTTAATTATCCCTTTAAAACCAACGTGACTGCCACGTCATGTGACTGATGAGATCATTTGTTAAATGAAATATTTGGTGGCAACAGTGGGGATCATCATTGCAAAGTCTCGCATCGAAAGGCTAAGTAGTTTTCAGAGAAATATATATTTTTAATATGATTGGCTCGGCATGGGGAATATTGGTTGAAAATGTCAAACTCATCAGTCACATGGTCTCGCAGCCCTATTCGATCAACCTGAGACTCCAAAGACGTGATCGGCCACCCATTCTGAATTTGTTTATAAAGAGACGTTGTGGGTCACATGTCCGACCGAAGCGGGGTGGCCTGTTTTTTTGCACCGTAGAAATTCACTGAAATTTTCACCGTAGATGCGACGACTCATGTAGAATGTGTTTGTGATAACTATGACGTCATCGGTCACATGTTTTGCACTTTGATTTTTTGAAGAATAAACATTTAAAATCTTTTCGCAGAATGCTTGACAGATTGAGGGAAACTTCACTTACACGTTCCCCAAGCTTGGGATACCATGTGGTTCGCAAATAATTAATAGGTCACATGGTCTGGCAGCCATATTGGTTTGAACAAAAATTATATTTTTAAATGTTTCTCTTTGACCGCTTCAATCAACCGGATGTGAACATCACAGTTATGATCGAGTAACATTGGAGATATGTTTTAACTTTTAACTTGATCGGACGCATGCTGTGGTAGCCAGAATTATTTAATATATTAAATCTGGGTCAGGGATTTAAATCAAACTTTGTACAAAGTAAGTATGATGATGTAATAATGTGGGTGGAGGCGTATCTGGCGACGTCGTTACGTCGATGATTGTTGTTTCTCTCGTTTTTGTCATGTTTGATGGCCTGCCAATATGGTCACCACAGTCAAATAGCTCCGTGAGCCACACTCAACGGCCTTGGGCCATCAATAAGATTACACTCAAAATTGATTGGTGAGGCTGATAAAAAAATGTAAAAAATGGTCCTGCTCGAATTTAGGAGCAGAGATGCTTCTGTATATCATTGGATCACAAAGCTTGCCGAAGGAGATGCCGGCATGAGACAGGTGTGTGCTGTACTCACCGTAGTGAGAAGCTGCTGCATTGTACTTGTTGCTCGATTTCCTGATAATATGATCTTGAATTTGATGCCACTCATTTTCATGATTGCACCTGTAATGCAAAGCATCCACTACTATCATGTTTACAATGTTCAAAGGACAATGTTTTTTTTGTAATGTATGGAGTTCCTGACAATATGAAACCTAATGCATCATGACAGATATGAGAAAATAACGTCATTCAACCGTTGATCAACCAACAAATTAAGTTTTGGCATAATAATTATTTAGCTGCGCTTAAAAATAAGAAAACAAACAAACAAATGAACGAGAATAGCACTTGGTAGAGCACATACCTCCGCCAGGCTGAACAGTTTACGTTTTGTATCCCATTGATAGGCCAGATCGGATCCGAACCTTGAACAAAAATCGAATCGGCTTTTTCTTGTCACCTATCCAATTCATCGACCAAGGTTTTTCATAATCTGTCCCTATCATTTTGAAATAGCATGCTATATATGAGGCGCTGCGAGGAGTGATGTAAGGACACATCGGCCATTTGGAGTTAATGCCATATAGCACTATTTTAACCCTTACCCTATCATCCGAGCCTATCATCATCATATCATCATATCATGTCGCTTAACATCACTCCTCTCGTGGGGCTCATATAGTTTTGGCCCCATTTCTCAATGGTGAAGAATCACTTGCTGAATTTAAAAAAAAATATTGTATCTGGATCCAGATTTTCACCAAATCAAACAATCGGTTCTTGTCACACACCCAACTTATTCACGCAAGTTTCCTCCAAATCCGTCCGTATCTTTTGAGATATCGTGCCATAAATTGTTTTTGGCCCTATCTCTCAATGGCGAAGAATCACTGAAAATTCTTGTATCCGGATCAGGTGAACTGATCTCAATGGCGGAAAGATACCTCCAAGCTTAAACCCAACCTGTCCACTAAATGTTGTCCAAATTCGTCCTTAACTTTTTGAGTGTCGCTGCCACAGACAGACAGACAGACAGGGGTGAAAACAAACCTCCGTTCAACTTTGGCGGCAGAGGTAACAAACGAGATACCTCAAATGCAGCGATGACACGATGTTGCAAAAGCATAATGAAACTGCACAACAAGCACCAACAAAATGTGAGCAATAAAATGCAAACAAGTCTGAAAATCTTTGAGATCACCGTCAGATAAGTCGACCGTGGGAACATGTATTATGCAAGTGCTGTGTAACAACTGCAGACATAAAACTTAGCAAAGCTAAACAGCCCATCGGCCATGTCATTTACACAACCGACTCAATACAAGTGTTACATTAAGCTGCAATTTGAAAGTTAGTGAATTGTAATGAAAGAATGCTGAACAAAATTACGTGGGTGTGACATTAGATAGGAAACGTGGGTGTGCTTACGTTACGTGTAAACTTTAAGAACAAACTCTCTCTCATCAGGGCTATCAACATGCTTTGTATCCACTCTCTGATGCCCAGGACAGCACAGCCGTAAGGTCTTCAGATAGGCGGAACTCGCGGAAGTCGTAGACGGTTTCCTTAATACATTGGTAACATGCGTCCTGTAAATAAACGACTCGATGAAGCAGAACGATATCACTTGACTTTTATCAATTTACCTTGTCGGAGAGGGAGATGGGGAGGAAAGGATTTGGGGAGAGGGTGGAAGGGGGGTGGTGGTGATGGTGACAAATTAAAAAAAAAGAATAAAATAGATGTGCTTTTCATAAAGTGATAAGAAAAAGTAAAATAAACTGTTCTTGCTTGATGATCCATACTTCGGTACAGGAAATTGATATTATAAGAACGGTATGTTGTGTCGTGTGATGTATGTGACTAGTGACAGGGAAATGATATATCTTCGAGGTGTAGTTACTACTACACAGAGGTCAAAACAGCACAAACTTTCCGATGACCCCAATTTTGTTTATTACTGGAATTAAGTTTCTAAAAAATGACTAATATAGTTTTTACATAATCAGGTCCAATAAAGATGACACTAGTTACCATTTGTTTAGCCGCCAGTACTTAAAGAAGTTATTGCATGAAGGAGGTGATGATGGTGTTTTTACATTATTGCCAAGGTTTATTAAACAGTCAAACCTGTTGAGCTTGTCTTCTTGTGAGTGAACAGAACCGTGTCCTGTTTCCTTGTGAAAATTTCAACATCAAGAATTCCTTGGTGTTTCCACCGCAATTCCTCTCCTTCCAAAATTCCAGTTTTCCCTCCTGAGAGTTTCCTTCTGTATCCATCTCGTCCACCCTATGCATCCTCTCCTGCCCGCATTCCTCCACACACTCATGTTTGTCCAAGTCTGCCTCAATATTGCCCTTCAACTCTGCTGTTGGTGTTTTCCCCCCCCCTCTCGCATCTGTTCCTTTTGTCCTGTCATGCCCTGATCCATTCAGTGTACTCAATACTCGCTCTTCCACGAGCCTCGACTATGTATAAAAAAGTGTGAGCAGCACTACATCAAGTATAGGTGGCACCGTCTTATTTTGGCTCAAAGTTGGGCCTAGACCATGGTCGTGTGGTCTCGTAAGCAAAGGACCACATATCACGTGACAGAACTGCAAATTTCTCAACCACATATTTGATCGTGCTTGTATTTGTGTGAAAGTCACACAGGGCTCTAAGTTATGTATCATTCTAAGGCCAAAAGGTAATGCTCGGTTACCTGACTGACCTTAAAAGGATGACTTGATGAATTTTAATGAATTGCAAGATTAATTTTTTTTTAACCAAAGTGAGAATGAATTGCAATTTTTTTTTTGTTTCGCCATCATTTTCATTTTATATTTGATTTACGTACCATACTCTTACAGGGCATTGGTGCTGAAAGCAGTTTCTTGGTCAGGGTTACGCTGGGTGGTTTGCCATTGCCCTCCCCAGCACGGTTTGTTGGTCGGTGCTCAATCCATTTAAATTCTGAGTGTCAAGCAAGGAGGCAGCATGTGCCATATAACGTCTTTGGAATGACTCGACCGGTTTTGAAAATTTTATGACTTTAAAAATTCTTTTTCTTTGGCTTGATCGGTTCACGAGCCTGAGATCCTGTAAATAAATAAATAATAAATAATAAACAACCAGTCATAGACTGGTACTTACGAAATCGTCAACTTGACCTCTGACCTTGTCTGATAAAGCTGTCTCTAAGAGGTAGCAACGCAAACCAGAAGTTTCTACGATGACTCTGTACCAAACCATCAAAAATGCGAATGTTTGACCTCACCGTGACCTTGACCTTTGACCGATTTTGACCAAAATCTAATCAGCGCTAGCCTCACCCTCCTGAATCACGTGGTGTAATTTGACATTGGTAGCTTCTTCCGTTCTCGAGTTATCATGCCTACAAACAAACAACACACACAAAACAAACACCAAACAAAACCACAAACAAACAAACAAACAAACACACACACACACACCACACAACAACAAACAACAAACAAACACCACAAACAAACCACAAACAAACACACAAAACAGAGGCGAAGTCATCAATAAAGATTTCGTTAGTAAAAATGGCCACTCGCAGATTCATTCATCATTAATCAGTACAGGCCCACAGGCCTCCACCACCTATAGAACCATCATTATCCTCCTCCAAAGTAAGTTAAGCATTATTATTCAGGTCAATTTTTGATCCATATATCCCAACTTAAATTGATCAATACCTCATTATTCATTTATATTAAGTTCTGGCTGTGGCATCACCTTATGCGCAAGACCTATAATCACTATGGCCATCGGTAAAGAATTAACCAGTGATGAGTTTACCCCTTGCTAAACTCTGAAGCCGGTTGCGCTCAATATCACTCGCTGACGAAAACAGCTCAGCAAGTGTGAAATTTAGTAGTCTTAAAAAAACCCCCATTACTTTTCAAAACCCACAATTTTGAACATCAACTTTGCGACTCCTGTACATATGCCCAACCACATACAATGTAACTACCTTGGTCAATGATAACATTCATTATGGAGGATCCATAAATGCGATCAACCCCTTGAAAAAGGGATAAATTGTTGGATGTAAGACATTTGACGTTGTTGTGTTTGTTGTTGTTTTGTTGTTTTGTTGTTGTTGTTAGTCAAACACTACAAACCTAAATGTCGTTTGGTACTTCAGCTAACAGGGTCCACAGGTTAATGAGAAAAAGAAAAACAATTTCCCATGGTGGATGAAACTAACAGTTTTCATCACTACTTTGTACCAGTGATGACCATTTGCAGCTGCCTTGTTGCATCTGTTTCTCCTGGTTGTGCATGGAGCACAACTCAAAATTCTGCGTTGTGGCATGAGCAAAACGCAGTGAAAGCAGAACTCATCAATGGTCACAATTGTGTGCGATGCACATGTACAAGTGGTCACACTCAAGCAAAAGCGAAACAAACTTGGGTCTGAAACCATCTCTTTCGCCTCTTCAGAACTCAGCCTGCCCTGCACATGACCTGGATTAACTCAACCTTCAATAATTAGGTCTTAATGCCGAAAAGTTAACCACAGCTTCTGACAAAACCACAGATTCTCATTGAGCTACACACAATAATTTTAAAGAACACAAAACTCGCATGCTGGCATGATTTTCAGAACAATCAAAATCACTTGCTCTTTGTCACCATCACACACAGACAATGGGCAGAGTAATGCAATACCTCTATAAACTAAGAGGCACTCGTAGAGCACGCATGCCTCCACCCACGCAATGCCTGATCCACTGAGTTAACATATCGCGCCATTACATGTTTGAAACATGCTATGCAGTAACCATATCGTTTGACCCCATCTCCAATGGTTAAGAAATCACTTTGGAAATAAAATAATTCTCGTATTCCAGATCGGATCGGATCTTCGCCAAAATCAAATCATTTCGACCTTGCCAAAACCAAACCTGTCCAGCAAGTTTCATCCGAATCCGTCCACAACTTTTGACATATCGTGCTATATATTAGTTTAGCACGATTCTCAATGCGTGAAGAATCACTAAAAATTATCAGATCGGATCCTGGATCAGATCTTCACCAAAAAATTGAATCATTCTTCCTTGTCAAAGTCCACCTGTTCTTAACAAATTTCATCTGATCCGTCAACAACTTTTTTGAATATCATGCACACAACAAACAATTACAAACAGACAAACAAAAGAAAGAAGATGTCGTGCAGAGCACTGTGTACTTGCAAAATCCAAAAACAAATTTGACCTCAAAAAAATAATTGGTTGTGAGGTGTTGAATTCCTAATGACCAAATATAATTCCTCTTCGAATTTCAAGTCCAAATCGATGGAAAATTGAGGATTTAAGAAATACCACCTTAGTTGTTGACCCGGGAACTATGTTGATCCTCTTGTCTTTGTGTTACCTCAAAAAACAATTGGCTGGTTGAATTCAGTGACCTCGGTAGTATAATTCCTCTTCAAATTCAAGAATCGGGATGAAAATTGAAAATTTTTAGAAATACCACCTAGTTGTGACCTTGGACTCTAGTTGACCTTTGCACCGTTTGACCTCAAAAAACAATAGGTTTCTTCCTCTATGAACAAACTCTACCATGTGGTGAAGTTTCGTGAAGATCGGTTTAAAATTTGTGACACCTGAAGGCGACAAATTAGACAGCCAGCCAAACAGACAGAATAACCAAATGGACTCATCAATGATACTTGAAAAAATCTTCGATTTGCAAGTAACAATATGACAGAAGGGGTTAAACCCAACCTCTTCACCTCCATTGGCAGAGATAAATATTCCACAAAAAAAAAATGGTTCCATTGAGAAGTTCCACATCAAACCAATTGCGCCTCGTTACCCTTTATTTAGTCCAACGGCCAAAGCCACAAACTAGCACGTGGTCCAAGACTAACCCCCAATTAGTACAGTGACCCAAGACTCGTGACAACTGAGTCGAACCAAGCCTCACATCTGAATGTTTGATTACCAAGTGTGTTCATGCCAGGACTCACTTAAGGTCAATCAGTCATAGATGAAAACCCACTCGCTGGGTCTAAACATTGGGGAACTGGGCATTGCTTACGAGCTGCTACATGCTATATAGTCTGTGGTTCCTTCACCTTTAGTGCAACATAGAATAAAGCAACTGGAAAATACAAATACCCTTACAAAAAGACCGCTTTCATTGAATCAAATAAAATCAGTCTACAAAATCACGTCATGTCTAAACCCGAAATCTGCACCATAAGGTGCGCCGCAGGTTTCCAAACAGGTACTTCGACATGTTGCTTCTGCAAATATTATTACTTAACTCTATTTCCTGAAAATAGACATTTCGCAAGCATAAAACCACTCCATAAATACTTTAGAGAGCATTTACTTCAATGTTTCATTTTCAGTTCACAGCCTCACAATGTTTATGACCAGAACATAAATAAATACAAAATATCTACACATCTTACTTTTGGACTTCAAAGCCCCCTTTTTCAGAGCCTGCTCATGAAACTGCATCAACTCTCATTCATCTATGGCCTGGCACTGGTCACTTGTTAGCTGGGAGCACCTTGCTAAATATACATCTGACGTTGCAAGGAGATTGGACCAATTGCATTGGTGTATGGTATTCTGCTTCCTTTGAGGGATTCGTGCAGCAAAGAATTAAAAGGCATAATTTTGTTTTCGGCCCTTGAACGGCTGACCAGGATGGCCTACAGAGGACGACACCGCTCTAACTAATCTAGCCTGGGTTAAGATCCCGACCCAGCATAAACTGTTCAAGTCCCGGGTTTCACAGGCAGTGGTGATCATCAATGTTGTGTGATGACCTAAGATGGCATGTTAGACTTGCATCCATCTGCTGCGATTAATTGGTGGATGTTAAAGGTATTCCATGTGTTCCTTCGCAAGATGTGGGCGAGCTATCATCAGTACCATGGCCATTCCTAATTCCTGCCCGAACCAGCAGAGGGGCATTGCATTCAGCAGCATAGCCAATGATGCTACCCCCACAGTCTTGGTCGCATACGAAAGAAACATGAGACAACAGGGCCAATTCTTCAGAAAGGGCGGATGGCATCCAGGTCAGCATGAAGCCTAGACTTACAGACGGGTAACCAAGTGTGGGTTTCTGAATAGTAACGTGCACCCTGGGACTGGAAATGGATACCCTGAAGAAGGACAGGTGGGCTGAGCCAATAAAGTGAGTGAATAAAAACTAAGAGTCTACCCATTCTGGTGCTGGATAGAAAGCAGACCTCAGGACTTGATGAGCACTATACTGAACTCAACGCACTTAGCCACGCAGAGCAAGAATGAAGCGGCCTGCACAATCAAAGTGGGGGAGACAAACTCCAAGAAGTTTTGATAGAACTTTTGTACCAACATGTATAAACTCGCTAAAGCTCAAAAATGGACTTTATGGGAGAATATCAAGATGATGACCAGCCCTCGAGGCCAATTTTTGACATGTTCTGTATAAAAGGTTATATGGTCCTGAGTGAGGCCCAGGAGCTCACGGAAACTGCCATGAACATTACAAGAGACCAGCAACCCGAAATAAACTGGAGGGGAAGTGTGCATGGAAGGGAGGGCGTGAGTTCAAAACGGTCGATTCCTTTATGGAGAAACAGAGAGTTAGTGTAATAGTTTCTTGGGCTGAAAGACATGTACCAGGTAGCTGATCAAACACTAACGTTTCCAAAATCTGGACAGTGAGTGTTGCAGCAGGCTACCTCTCAAATGTGTGACGGTGCCTGTTCCGTAAAAGAGTGGAATGATGCTTTTTTATTTACACTTTTTGGCATAATTACAATAACTTCTGGCAAATACCAATATGGCAGCACACAGAGCAGGTAAGACATCACGCGCTAATTGATTGAGAGGAGACGCGCTTCAGAGACATAACTCTGGCTCGGAGCAATGCCACACTCGCGGTTGCGTTTTTCTGTTGATGCGGTGCATTTAAATTTGTAATCTTTTGACTCACTTGATGGGATCCATTTTTTATTTATTTTTATTGTTAGGTTATTTAAAAATTGAAAATTCAATTAGTGCGAAAGCTGAAAAACGCAAAGCAGGTTATTCAGTTGGTGGACCACCAAGACTGCTTCTCATGGCTGTGTGCTCTCTCTCTCTCTCTCTCTCTCTCTCTCTCTCTCTCTCTCTATTGTAATCCTCTGGGATGAGAACACACAAAACAACACCATTGCATTCGGCGAGGAAGGTGTACATATTTGGCAAGGCGAAACAGTTTCCAAGATCACAGCTGACTATGTATCCTATGATCAAAGCTGTTCTAAAAAGATCGACATATATATTCCAGAATCTTAAACAAACTTTTACAATTGTCACCGACGCACCTGAAAAACTAGTGGACGAGGCTCGTCAACCGTCGCACATGGACACGATTATCAAAAACTGTCACCGACTTAGCTATCGCCGACTGACAATCTTGTTGCATTGTGTTGGCTGGTGTGTGCCAGGCTTAATACATGTGTGTTGATTCTTGTTTGGTGTACATAGTAACGGTGAGGTGTGCTGGATATATTTTGTGCAGGTGTCATCCTTTCTCTACAGCTTCTGCATGGGGAAATGGAGCATGTGCAACAGGATCCATTATTACAGACACGTGCCCTCGTAATCGTTCGCAAGCTAGGCCTCTCAGATGTCATCATGCCAGGTAAGTTTGCAAATTCATTCCTTCCTTGTCTCTAAAATTCCTGAAGCAACCTGAATGTCTCTTACATTTCCTCCAAAGTCAGTGTTGTTCATCCAGACCAATAAGTGTGTGTGTGTGTGTGTGTGTATCCTCCATAACTCCAAAAACATGGAACCTAGCAGCCTGAAACTTTGCATGCATACGAAGGAAACTCCAACGAAGTGCATGGCTGAAAATTGTGTGTTTGGGTTAATTAAAGCACCCTTTTTGAGATAATTAATGGCCTTATTTAATTATATCCTTTATCAGGCACATCCTGAGTCACCGCACTATATGGGGTCTTAAGGCGTTTCCTAGGTAACCGCGCTGGGGTCTGAAGCCACCAGTTTTTTGGCCTGCTCAACCATGCCTTGACTTGGAACAGGCCGCAACGATTTCTTCACGATAGTTTTTTTCTTCTTCACTTTACTCACTCATATTATCAAATACCTGTTCATCATAGCTATGAATCGCTGTATACATCGCTTTTGTAAGTACTATAGTTTTAAAATTAAGAGCTGGGAGCAATTTCATGCATTATATGATACAATTTTCCACGATCTACTCTCACGGACTAATTAAAATATATCATCGAAATATTATTTCGGTTTTGAGGATCGGATATTATCCAGACTAAATAAGTGTCGAAATCTGGAGTGAAATCTGATAATTTAAAGAAATAACGAGTCATAACTAAGCCGATATACCTATTTACTTTATGCAAGCAAGGCTATGGCCCCTCCTTCTCCATATGTATACACAAGAAAATGTGAAATTTCCAAAGCATTAAACTTATCTCTTTCTACTGTTTGGAGAATCATATTGAGTGAGTAAAATTAACCAGCTTCATTAAGCTAAATGATTTGATGCATTCACTGCTTGACATCATGCCCCGTCTCCCAGAGGGACTGCCTATCCATAGCGTCTGCCAGATCTGTGTCTATCTTGTCGAAGGTTTCGCGAGGTGCTCCACAAGGAGTCAAAGCGAATATGGTGAAAAACGGACCTTTTAAAATAACATTTGCGTGGACCACGAACCGATGTACCACGTGCTTCCACGGATGAGCAGGCAATCTGGCGGATTATCTGCAATGTTTATTTCATGGGTGATTAAACTTTGCGATGTCTCCAGGGTTGTTATATTTTAAATAGCAATTATTTTGTGGATAAAGTCATTATTTGAACAAATTAATTTGATTTCTTTAACTGCTGCGGGTGTGGTGAAGACCGGCTTTAAAATTGAAGGGATCCTATATGGTGTGCAGACACAGCCTGGCCAGCCATTCCTTATCAACCATTTAATTGGAGTGCTTGCTTGAGTGATTAAGCCACTTTCCGAGCGCCCTTATGGTCGAAAGCAGTACAGTTTGTGTCCCGATCGGAATGTACAGTTGGCAGTTGCTCCAAGATAGAGGTAGATGAATTACAAAGGTTATATGTTCTCTTTGTGAGTTTCAAAGCAAAATATTTGATACCACCCGATTTCCAAGCCATTTGCCGTGTTAACGTGTTTTCTAAATTACAGAGCAAAAATTTTTCCCACCCGTCACATGACGATTGGCAGCTGTTTATAAAGATTAATGTTTCTGCACATCTCCCTGAAACGTCGATAATGCAACGTTGTTTTCATATTAGTTTATTGAAATTCCTCTAAAACAAAGGTGAAAGCTATTCAAGGTTCTTGGGTTGTATACAGTACGTACTGTTGTTGGTAATCACACTGACTCCAATCTGCTGATTCCTGATGAATTGCCAATATCAGCCAAGCACTAATTGTGTGTGTGTGTGTGTGTGTGTGTGTGTGTGTGTGTGTGTTGTTCATAAAGCACAACATGTTCTCTCTGCTAACTCCCCTCCCCCCACCCACTTCTCTCTCTCCCTCGATCATCCTCGCTCCGCCCCCGCCTAATACAGAGCAGCACCCTCCCACCCATCTCTGTCTCCTCTCTTCGGACATATACAGGCGGTGATTATGTCTGGATGGTGTTTGTCTCCAGACGTGTCCAAGTGGTGTTTATGTCCAGGCGGTGTTTGTTTCCGGAAATGTCCGGGCGGTGTTTGTCTCCGGACGTGTCCAGGTGGTGTTTGTGTCTGGGCGGTGTTTGTTTCCAGAATTGTCCGGGCAGTGTTTGTTTCCGGAAGTGTCCGGGCGGTGTTTTTCTCCGGAAAGCTAAGCTCCGGACGCGTTCAGGCAGTGTTTGTCTCTGGATGTGTCCAGGCCGTGTTTGTGTCTGTGCGGAGTTTGTTTTCGGAAGTGTCCGGGCAGTGTTTGTCTCCAGAAAGCTTAAGCTCGTCGCGACAGCATCTGGCGGTCTATTTGCCTCAGAACCTGCCGCATGGCGTGTTTGTCCTCCGATGTGTTCCGAGTGGTGTTTGTCTCCAGACAGCTAGTCGGGATGCGTCACGGGTGATGTTTGTCTCTGGACGCGTTATCTGGGTGGGTGGTGTTTTTCTCTGGACATGTCTGGACTGGAGTTTGTCTCCGGATGTGTCCGAACGATGTTTGTCTCCGAAGGTGTCCGGGTGGTGTTTTTATCTGGATGGGAGTTTGTTTCCACATATGTCGAGGCGGTGTTTTTCTCCGGACCTGTCTGGGCGGTGTTTGTCTCTGCGCCATGTTTGTTTCCGGACTGCGTTTATCTCCGGACATCTCCGGGCAGTGTTTATGTCTGGGCAGTATTTGTAGTATAACCTGTACAAAATGGATTTCAGATATTATTTTGTTTCCATCTTCACTGTTATTCTTTGCATTAGCATTTTTATGAAACTATGAATCTAAATTGATGCTCCAACCACATGCCTGCCTTTCCCTTCCTCTGCACGTTCTCCTGCCTTCCTCCTCTCGAGTCTCCTGCCTCCTCTCCCATCCCTTCTCACTCTCCGCTCCCTCCTCGCTCACTCCCCCACCCTCCTCATTCTACCTCCTCCTCGCCCCCCACCCTCCTCACTTTCCTCCCTCCTCGCTTTCCCCCACGCCACTCTACTTTCTCTCCGCTCCCTCCTCCACTCTCCCCCTCTCTCTCTCCCCACCATCTCCTCACTCTCCCACTCTCTCCCCCACCATCTCCTCACTCTCCCCCTCTCTCTCCCCCACCATCTCCTCACTCTCCCCTCTCTCTCTCTCTCACTCCTTCTTTTCCTCTTCTCCCCCCCCCCCCCTGCAAAGTATTCCCATCAGCTAAGCGAAGCGTTGTATTTGCTCGTTGTAAATAAAGAAACTGGGGACAATCAAAACTTCTCCTTTTAGATTTATTTAAACATTTCTCTTCGATTTATTTTCCTTTCCTCCTCGATTTCTTATTCCAATTCATCCTCACCCTCGTCTTTTGATTCTTCTTTCTCAATCATGTCTTTGCAAATATTTTCCATCTGCACTTTTGATCCTTTTGGTTTTTTTGTGATTCATCTTGTATAATTCACTGTGAAGTGAAAATATAATTCCCTTTGAATTACCTTGCCCTTTGAACACTTGCTTTCGGAGCAGAGAAGCCACGTGTTTGTTTAAAAATACAAATCTTCCAAAAAATTCACAATCATTCTTGAAGACTGTTTTCATTGACTGTGTAAAGTGTAAACAGTTATATTTGTAACTAATTTTGCTTTAGCTTATTTACTCCTATCATGACGGTGCTGATACACAGTACCTTCAGAAAGTATTCACACCCATCGACTTTTGTCACATTTTGTTGTGTTACGGCCTGAATTTAAAATGGAATTAATTTGAATTTTTTTTGTCACCGATCTACACAAAATACCCCATAATGACAAAGTGAAAACATGTTTTTAGAAATGTTTACAAATTGATTGAAAATGAAAAGCTGAAATGTCTTGCATCAATAAAATATTTCAGACATTTCAGATTTTCATTTTTTGACAGGCCCCCGCTCTCATGAACAGGCCTTCACTGCTCCTATGGTTGGTAGTGAGTGTCCCGGAAGCAGCGGGAGAAAGAGAGTGGCATCCCTATGTGTAGGAGAATTATGTGCTCAGCCGGTGGGTCGTCTGATAGCTCAGATGGCAGAGCGCTGGTACGGTTCATCAGAGGACCTGGGTCTGATTCTCTGTCTGGACATGTAATTTTTCCATGTGCATTATACATATGTTTGTTTCCTGTTTAAATGAATAAATAAATTTAAAAAATAAAAAAATTATATATATATAGGATGGAAGTCTCGCATCAGTTACGATGAATGAGCATTGAAACAGCAGCTAAACTGGAACTGTCCAGGTGGGTCCTCAGTTGGAACGAGAGACCAATTATAGACCTGCAACCATGTCCAAAGGTACTGCTCTTGTGTACCACGGATAGAGGTTGTAGGGCCACAGCTTTCCTCTGCTGACATTTCTGTTTAAGGGCTAAGCTTCTATATTCTTCAGAGACCTTCGTCCGCAGCTACGAGGCCTTCTTCCACAACTTAATCTGCAGCCACAAGGCCTTTTTCCACCGACAAAGGCTTCATTAATAGCTTGATGGAGTACTGCTCTCCCCTTTGGGCTGGCATCCCTGCCTCATGCCTTCCTCATCTTGACGCCATTCAAACCAATGCCATCAAGATCATTGGAGTCTCCTTTGATGAAGCTGAATCTATGGGCCTATTATTTTCACATCACTGACAGGTCAGTCATCTCTCTCTCTTCCACAACCTCCTTTCTGGTCTTGCACCCTCTGCTCTTTTCATGCTTTGTCCCACCCTCCCTCCCCCTCCTCCCCATCCACCCAGGTTTATGCAGGACACATACGATGTGCCAACATCCCCTTCTGCTGAAACTCCGAAAATCCAGAATCACTGCTCAAATCCACTCATTTGTTCCTCTTTTTTCCCATCTATGGAACCAACTTCCACATCCTCTTCAATCTCATTGTTCCCTCCAGGTTTTCAAGACAGCTGTTCACCACCATCTCAGATCGTCCCCAATCCAAAACCATGATTTTTTTTCTACCCCTGTTAACTCTCCCCAAGCCCACCTCTTTCCAAATTTCCTGTTTTCCTTCCTGAGAGTTTGCTCCTGCATCATTGACACCCCCTATTCCTCCCCTAGTTCTATTCTTCTTCTTCACTCCCTTATCTTCAGTCACTTTTTCCCTCAACCTGCTGTTGTGTTTCCGCCACTCTCCATTCTGCTGTTTCATTTTAGTCTGTTCATCCTGATCCTTCTATGTTCTCGTCCTCCACGAGCCTCAAACTCAGTATAAACTTGGTAAAGCGCATACCTCCGCCCGTAATGCCTGATGCACGAGAACAGGTGCGGGCCCAATACATGTTTGAATATCATGCCTATACCAACACTAATGGTTCGCATGATTATAGGTTAACCCAACAGCAACTCGCTCCAAAGCCAGTTGCCGACTGGGAATCCTCCATCTGCAAAGTCTTCCTTCAGCCCACCTGAGCTCCTGACCACATAACAAAGCTTTTGCTGCAGGCCTGTGGAGTAGTCTCTCTCGCTCTGGGCTGCGTGCTCCTGCCTCTCACCCTTCTCGGCTTTACCGTGAAAACCAAGGCATTTAGATCATTGGGTATCTCCGAGGTAGCTGATCGTTGGGCCTCTCACTCTCCTCACCTCAGGCAGCGATCGGTGGATCTTTCTGTCTGTCTACCGTCTCCTCCCGGTCTCACCCCCCCCCCCCGTTCTGTCATGCGATATGTCCCCCCCCCCATATTTCCCACAGCGCCTCAAGTTCGCCACAACCCCTTCTAGTAGAAATCCCAAAATTACGAATCAACGCTCACCTTCACTCTTTTATTCCTCTTTTTCCCACCTTGGGAATAAACTCCCACTCTCTCTTCAATCGACATTCTTCCCTCCAGGTCTTCAAAACAGCCGTTCGACCACCACCTTTGTCATCCCCATCAAAGTCCTCGGATCTTTTCTTACCCCCGTTGATCCACCCCAAACCCACTCCTTCAAATTCCCTCATTATCCTTCGCTGAAAGTCCCTGTTAAGCTCCATCTTGTTATTCCCCATGTCCCCGCCCCATCCCTCTCCTCCACAGATCTCCTCATGTTCTCTGTTCCCACGTGTCTGTCTTTCCCGTCTCCCACCCCCTCTTGTCTCATAGCCCCCATTGCCTGGTGCGTTGTGTGTTTAGCTCTCATACGAGCCCGTCGGACAATGTATACAAAAAAAAAATGACAGTCCTATATCATTTTTGGCTCATCTCTCAATGGTGAAGAATCACTTAAAATTAAATTACGTCTCGGTATCCAGATTCCGGATTCGGATCTTCACCAAAATCGATCAATTTGTTCAGGTGACACACCCAAACCTGGTCCACCAAGGTTTTATCCAAATCCATCCACAACGGTTTTGAGATTCATGCTAATATATTTGTTTCGCCTACTTCCAATGGTGAAGAATACTTAAAAATATTTGTCAGATCTCGATTTGGATCTTCACCAAATTAGAATCAATTCTTCCTGTCCACACACCAAACCTGCCACAAAATTTTCATCCGTATCCTGTCCACACTTTTTGAGATATCCTGCAGCACATTACAAACAAAACAGACAGAAAGGGGTGAAACATTATAACCTCCTTCACCTTCGGTGGACGGAGGTTAAACAACGAAAAGAAAAAGAAGAGCCTGACGGACACCGTGGAGCAGGCACACTCTCCAGAGTCCAGTCAGCCCTTTCACAACGGTCCCTTTCAAAGTTATCAGATCATTTGCAGCATCTTGGGTTTGTCTTTCAGATTGTCCTTTGTAGCGCAAACGATGTCGGCCTAGCTGAATATGCACCTGATGTAATTGCCGAGTGTCGACTATCGGAGCTTGGGATTGACTCTCCTTATTGGACAACGGTCCAGTTTATGCGCAGGTCCTCAATGGATGATCATGCTTTCGTTTCTGTAATTGGATTCTCTGGAAGAACCTTAGTGGTTGGGTATTCTGTTCACCACTTGATTCTGCAGATGGCATCAACAGACACATTTGTGATACTGCTTTAACTGTCTTCAGTTGGTGCAACCTCACTACACAGGTCTCACACCGTCACAGCAGTATTCGGCACTATTTGCTCTATACATCTTTTCTTCGTGCTGAGAAACACACTGGTTCCTTCAGGCCCATGTGTAAGCCTAACGAAAGCGCGCTTCATTTGCCTATCCATTAGAAAAATTTAATAATCAATAAGCCCCCATTGTTCGATATCCCACTCCCTCTTCCACTCTTCCTGTATCCAGACTCCCAAACTGTAGGTGTTGGTTACAGCGTCCAGTGTTCTCATCCATCCCTGGATTCTATCTGAGACGATTGAATGGTCACTCAACGGAGAGAATTTTAATATTGTCCGTAGCAGTTTATTATGTCGACTGACCAAACATGGGGTTACGCCATTGGTCTATTGGGCCCACACCTGAAAACAAATCCCTCAAAGATGTACTTGAAGCCATCTATGTCTGCTTGCCTTAGTTGTCGCTCTACAGCTTTTGCCATCCCACCATTTCGTTCTTTATTTTTCCCTGAAACCCTGCTGCGCATCAAGCCTGCTGACTATTTGTATCCGCAAATATCTTTTAGTTGCACAATCACCCGTAGTCCAGCATATTCACAGATTGTTTGAAATGGCGGTGCAACCAAGTTGTTTAAGTTATTGGCTTGCTAGAATAGGTTTTGGTGATGCAAGATTTTCTCTGCACAGAGGGAAGAAGCAGCGACCGTTTGAGTTGGAGTTCCCACCCTCGGCAACAACAAGTGGTCTCGCAACAATATATATATATATATATATATATATAGTATATATATTATATAATTATATTGTTGCGGCCACGGGTTACGAACACCAGCTTGTTCACTCAGGGATTAATCCACCTGGATTGTCCTCAGAAGCCAGACCTGGGGCCACCGCTCACAAGTAACGCTGTGGTACGGTTGGGTTGTTTTCGACCCGAACGCCACCCAATAACCACAGAGTTCCAGGTCCGTCTAATTATTCCATTTAAACTAGAAGTCACGTGGTACCTGAGACGGGAGCGTGCCCTCGCAAACACAATTATTATCTCGATATAATGTCTTTCTCG
>CM068964.1:46494920-46505130 GCA_035128595.1 Eptatretus atami
CCTCCGCCACGTAATGCCTGATGCACGAGAACATATCGGGCCCAATACATTTTTGAAATATCATGCTATACCCAACACTAATGGTATAGCATGATATAAGGTTATACCCAACACAACCTCGCCTCCAAAGCCAGTTGCCGACTGGGAATCCTCCATCGTGCAAAGTCCTTCCTCAGCCCACCTGAGCTCCTGACCACATAACAAAGCTGTTTGCTGCAGGCCTGAAGGAAGTAGTCTCTCTCGCTCTGGGCTGGTGCTCCTGCCGTCTCACCCTTCTCGAGCTTATGACGCTGTTGAAAACCAAGGCATTTAGATGATATGTGGTGATCTCCCGAGGCTGAGGCTGACGTTGGGCCTCTCACTCTCCATCACCTCAGCAGCGTCGGTGGATCTTTCTGTCTGTCTTAACCGTCTCCTCCCGGTCTCGCGGCCCCCCCCCCCCGTTTGGTCATGCGATATGTCCCCCCCCCATATTTCCCACAGGGGCCTCAAGTTCTGCCAACAACCCGCCTTCTAGTAGAAATCCCAAAATTACGAATCAACGCTCACGCTTCACTCTTTTATTCCTATTTTTCGCGCACCTTGGGAATGAAAACTCCCAATCTCTCTTCAATTCGACATTCTTCCCTCCAGGGTCTTCAAAAACAGCCGTTCACCACCACCTCTTGTCATACCCACATCAAATCCTCGATCTTTTCTTACCCCCGTTGATCCACCCCCCAAACGCCACCGTCTCTTCAAATTCCCTCATATCCTTGCTGAAAGTCCCTGTTAATGTCCACTCTCTGTTCATTCCCCATGTCCCCGCCCCATCCCTCTCCTCCACAGATCTCCTCATGTTCTCTGTTCCCACGTGTCTGTCTTTCCCGTCTCCCACCCCCTCTTGTCTCATGCCGCCCTTGCTGTGCGTTGTGTGTTAGCTTCATACGAGCCCGTCGGACAATGTATACAAAAAAAAAATACAGTCCTATATCATTTTTGGCTCCATCTCTCAATGGTGAAGAATCACTTTAAAATTAAATACGTCTCGTATCCAGATCCGGATTTGGATCTTCACCAAAATCGAATCAATTTATCATGGTGATACACCCAACCTGTCCACCAAGTTTCATCCAAATCCATCCACAAGGTTTTGAGATATCATGCTATATATTTGTTTAGCCCTATCTCTCAATGGTGAAGAATCACTTAAAATATTGTCAGATCTCGATTTGGATCTTCACCAAAATTGAATCAATTCTTCCTTGTCACACACCAAACCTGTCCACAAAATTTCATCTGTATCCGTCCGCAACTTTTTGAGATATCCTGCGCACATACAAACAAACAGACAGAAAGGGGTGAAAACATAACCTCCTTCACCTTCGGTGGCGGAGGTAAAACAATGAAAAGAAAAGAAGAGCCTGACTGACACCTGTGGAGCAGGCACCTCTCCAGAGTCCAGTCAGCCCTATTCACAGCGGTCCCTTTCAAAGTTATCAGATCAATATTGCAGCATCTTGGGTTTGTCTTCAGATTGTCCTTGTAGCGCAAACGATGTCGGCCTGCTGAATATGTCACCTGATGTAATTGTCCTGAGTGTCGACTATCGAGCCTTGGGGATTCGACTCTCCTTTATTGGGACAACGTGTCCAGTTTATCGCAGGTCCTCATGGATGATCATGCTTTCGTTTCTGGTAATTTGGCACCTCTTAAGAACCTTAGTGTTGGGTATTCTGTTGCACCACTTGATTCTGCAGATGGACCACAGACAACATTGGTGATACTGCTTTAACTGTCTTCAGTGGTGGCAATACAGTGTATGTCTCACAACCTCACAGCAGTGATTTCGGCACTATTGCTCTATACATCTTTATCTTCGTGCTGAGAAACACACTGTGTTCCTTCCAGAGCCCATGTGTAAGCCTACCGAAAGCAGCGCTTCATTTGCCTATCCATAAAACAATTTAATAATCAATAAGCCCATTGTTCGATATCCCACTCCCTCTTCCAACTCTTCCTGTTCCAACTCCCAAACTGTAGGGTGTTGGGTTGCAGCGTCCAGTGCATTCTCATCCATCCTGGATTCTATGTTGAGACGATTGAAGTGGTCAGCTCAACGGGAGAGAATTTAATTATTGTCCGTCAGCAGTTTATTATTGTCGACTGACCAAACTGGTGGTGTAGCGCATTGGTCTTTTGCCCACACACTCGAGCAGAATCCCTCAAAGAGTGTACTTGAAGCCATGCTTGTCCTGTGCCTTATTGGGTGCTCTACAGCTTTGCCATCCCACCATTTCGTCTTTATTTTCCTGAAACCCTGCTGGCATCAACCTGCTGACATATTTGTCATCCCAGCAAATATCTTTGTGTGCACAATCACCCGTAGTCCAGCATATGCCACCAATTGTTTTGAATGGGGTGCAACCAAGTTGTTTTTAAGTTTATGGCTTGCTAGAATATGGTTTTGGTGATTGCAAGATTTTCTTCTGCACAGAGGGAGAGAAGCAGAAGACCGTTTGAGTTGGGAGTTCCCCAACCTCGGCAACAACAAGGTGTCTCGGCAACAATATATATATATATATATATATATATATATATATATATATAAATATATATATATATATTCGTTGCGGCCACGCGGTAAGAGACACCAGCTTGTCACTCGGGATTAATCCCGTTGTTCAGAAGACCAGACCTGGGGCCAGCCGCTCACAATTAACGCTGTGGTACGGTGGGTTGTTTTTAGACCACGAACGCCACCCAGTTAACCACCGAGTTCCAGTGTCCGTCTAATTATTCCATTTAACTAGAAGTCACGTTGGTACTACTGAGACGGGAGCGTGCCGTCGCCAAAGCAGAACAATATTGAATCGTTCGATAAATATTGTTTAATAGGGCGGCCGAGCGTTTAAACCCGAGTTGGTGCGTGCTGATGATTGTTTTGGTCAAATCTGTGGTAATTACCACACCCAGAGCATAATTCATAGGGTTCGGACAATGCTAGACCAATAGAAGGAAAGGACAAACACGGACAGGTTGGAAGTCTACAAATGATTCATTAATAATAAAATAAATAAATAAAAAGAACTTTATATTTTCTGAGATAAATAAATGAATAAATTCCAAAGCAAAACCAAATTAATAATTACGTCAGCGCAAAAACTGCAATCAAAATGCCCAGGAAAGAGACCAGAGAGCAGATGCTTTAATCAGGGGTTAACTTACTCTACAGCTAAAACAGACAAGCGGCAACCGGCAGAACATCGGGGGGGGGGGGGGAAGAAGAAGTTGTCTGCACTCACCAGAAGAGTTAGTTGTCAGATGAATGAAAATGTCTCTGAAATGTGTGCGGTGCGTCGTCACGGTCCGTCCGCCAAACACCCAAGCCTTTGACCGTACACCCTCTGGCGAACAGACTTGAAAGTGCCGATCGATGTTTGGGAGTGCACCTGAGATGTCTGTCGCGAGTTTAGACACCTGGTGCTGCGACACGCGGCCAGCTCCTTAACACTTTTATTTTTATATATTTGATATTTTTTTTGGTATACCTGTCGAGGCTCTGTGAGAGCTACACACAACGCAACAGCAAGGGGGCAATGAGAACAAGAGGGGTGGAGTACGAAGCAGACAAAAAAAGCTGGGGAACAGAGGACATTACGGCAAGATCTGTGGAAGGGAAGAAGGGATGGGGCGGGAACATGGGGAACAAGCTGAGACATTACAGGGACTTTCAGGAAGGAAAGCAGGGAATTTGAAGGAGTGGGCTTGGGTGGATTATCGGAGGGTAGAAAAAGACGAGAAGATGAGACATTGGCACCTTTTTATGCAGGGCAACGTAATAGTTTTTGCTGATCTCCAAGCAGATGGCAGATGACCATATGAGCAAATAGCAGGGTGATAGAACAGAGAGAGTGTGACAAGAGCAGAAGAGCAGGTTTTTTAACGGACACGTGGGCTGATGCCGTCCTGGACCCGGTTGCAGAATCTGAGTCGAGGTTTGAAAGCAAGCTTCTCCACCTTGTCAAGGAGAAAAGGCACAGGAGTCCAGGACAGTTGGCGTGCGACTGGTAAGTGGGTAGAGAAAGCCGATGTATGTTTTTTGACACAAGATTAAGCTGCAAACACAAGAGTTTAGGCATTCAGGCCTTTCACGTGCGGTCATCAGCAGTGCGCCATCTTGAGGTGAAGGGAGGCGGCATGGAGGGGGAACATACACCAGAACAGATTTGATTAACGCCACCAGGAATTTTGAGGAGGGCAGGAGAGGTTGAAAGTTCAGACTTGAGCTTATGAAAGATGTTGTTTTCTGGCTCTCCTGAGGGTAGCATACACACATGTTCGAGCTTTATGGAAGGACTTGAGATTACCCTCAGTTTGGGTTTGCTTTCATGAAGGCAAAGGCAAAGTTTGTTTCAGGAACAACCTGACTCCCAAGCTTCCAGTGAAACGGCAAGGGCGGGAGGAAGCGGTAGACAAACTGAAGACGAGAGGGGATAAATCTTGTGCATGAGGGAGAGCAAGTTTCTTTGAAAGAATCCCAGGATGAGTTGAATGGTTGGAGAAGTAGCGATAGAGATGACCAGTCTTATAAGTTTGATGCTTGGCTTGAGACGCCTGCCAGTCGGCTTGAGTGAGAATGCCAGACTCGGACGGCGGGTGACGGTGGATTCTCATGATAATTAATAGCCGAGACATCTCCACTTTGGACAAGGACGGGTCAGAAGAACTGAATTGGAGGCGGAGGAAGAGCTAACAGAAATATTGTAGGGAAATTTGTCAAAATCAGATCGAAGAGATGAAGTACCATTCGGTTTTGAGATCACCGGGTCGGAAAGTTGAACCGAATTCGAGTCACGTCCCAATGAGTCGCAGCAGAAAAAGCTTTTGGCTGAAGTGCCATGACAGGTGAGAGAGGTACCCACCTAGCCACTCGGCATGAATGATAATTGAAGTACCACATATGAGGAACGAGAGAGTTTAGGATGAAGAAGATAGAGGTTGGTCCCAATGGTTTTTCGGATAGTGAGGTGTAGATGGAGTCATCACTGTATCGGTGGACGGTACCAGAACACAAAAACATGAGGCTGGGAGTGGATGGGGAAGCCGTAGCCAGAGCTATTCCTGGGGGTGTGGGGGGTGAGGGGCAGTGCATGGAGAGTGAGGAAAAGAGTCTTATGATGAAGAGAGGCAGAACTCCTCCACCAGGATCGAGGCTCAGGTCTGTCATACGCAGAGAGGGAGTAACCAGGGAGAGAATATCTTGGGAGTCAGACACGTCTTGGGGAGGAAAGTTTCTGTTAGCACGATTATGCTCTGGTTTGTCAGTGGCAACACTGTATGGAAAGATCTGAAAGGTTTGAGCGAAGCCCGGATATTTGAGGTCCCACACATTTTAATGACAGAGGAAGAGGAGGAGGCTTTGGTGAGGGCTGGGAGGGGCAGGGTTAGGACAAAGGAGGGTTGTTTTGGGATCAGATGGGGGATTGCCAAGAAATAGCTAGGGGAGGGGCTGGAATGAGGAGGAGAAAAGCCTTGTGGTTCTAGGGCAGAGAGGGGGGACAAGAGAGGTGCGAAGAAGGCAGTTGAGGATGTTGAGGAGGTGGAGTGAGAGATTGGAAGGTGAGAGGCAAGTGGAAGGAGGCGGCGCCAGCATTTGTGGATGAGAGGGGGGACAACTTTGAGAAGGATGAGTGAGGGGTGGTTGAATGGTGGGAGAAAGAGTGAGGGGGAGTTTTTTGAGGGAGGTCGAGAGGGAGGCTGAGGGAGAAGAGTGTGATGGTTGGCGTTAAGAGTGAGGGGTGAGAGGGGTGAGTTGGCACTGAAATTGGGAAAACAAGAATGGTTGAGGAAAGAGAACATTTCATACAAACTGGGTATTTTTAAGTTTTAGGTGAGTGAGCAATTAAACACATTTCTCTGTAATGGATGCAATAAAAGGCGAATCAGTGAATGGACAGAGAAACGCTGTAACATTTCGATTTTTTAGGCAAGTATGAAAGGAAAGGTCGAATTGAGAGCAGTCTGTTTAAAAAATAGTAGACAGCAGTAGTGCATTTGAAACAGTAAAGAGTACCACATGTGTGAAAGAGGAAGATGAGCATTATAAGAGATCGTTTTTTTATTATTATTATTATTAATTGTTTGGAGAGAGTTTTCATCAATTAGGTCATGGAAGTCGTTGCGAAAAAATGGAGGTGAATGGTGAAAATGGCTCGATATAAACGGAGGGGGGTAAAACAGATCACATGGCTTATGGAGAAAGCACTTGACTCTGGGAGGTGTGTTCGTCAAAAGTGAAATTAATTTATTTACAAATAAGGTTGCGTAACATTTGAAAAGGGAAGGTTGAAGTAAAATCTGGAGTGTGTGGTGAATTTTGGAAACGATAAACGGCAGTAGTGAAGCTGCTGGGGATCGATGAAAAAGTACCAGGAAGAGTAGAGAGAGACAGGGTTACAGGATGTGTAGAGATCGAAAGGGATAACAAGGAAATTTTTAATTTTTTCATATATATTTTGCAAGAACAGGTAAGATTCGGGGAATGGAAGGTTGTAAGATCGGAAAGAAATCGTCGAAGGTAATGGCAAGAGAGGGTCAGCTCAGTATAATAAAAAGATGGTGTAGCCGGCAGGAGGAAGAAGAAGAGAAAGGATGAAAAGAAGAAGAATCGAGACTTGTGACGTGTGCAAGGAGAAAGGTAGATCTTTAATATATTTTATTTAAAGAACAAGAAATAAGAAGTATTTTAGTTGGGAAGGATGGAGGACGTTGGAAAGTGGGAAGTAGAAATTGGCAGGTAAATGAGGAGAAAATACCAAATAAACACGATCGTCACACGCAGGGGAACGATGGGTCAGGCCTCAGCACTCGGGTAAGAACAAGGTCGACGAAAACTCACAAAATAGCACGATTATTTGAAAACAAACCGAACTACGGAAAACACGCACTAACATGCAGGTGAGAAAAATAAACAAGTTAAAATGGACAGATAACGACCGAAACTAACTTTGAGATCATCAGCAGAGAAGCCTGAAGGAGACCTGCCATCACCCAACCAACCGGAACCCAGAACTTCAACAAAAAACTGGGTGAGTTCAGTGACCACACGGTCCGTCGGTGACTGACCCATGCCTCACACGTTGGTGACCGACCCGTGCCTCACTCGTTGTCGGCGTTGCGGGCTTGCATGCTTCCTCGCTTGCACGCTTCCTCTCTGGCTCGCTTCTTCCCTCGCGCGCTTCAACTCTCGCTTTCCTTTTGGCTCACTTGCCCTCTCGCTTTCTTCTCCTCTCCGAACGGACCTCCAATTAAAAAAGAGAGAAAACATAACCTCCTTCACCTTCCGGTGCGGAGGTAAAACAATGAAAAGAAAAGAAGAGCCTGACTGACACCTGTGGAGCAGGCACCTCTCCAGAGTCCAGTCAGCCCTATTCACAGCGGTCCCTTTCAAAGTTATCAGATCAATATTGCAGCATCTTGGGTTTGTCTTCAGATTGTCCTTGTAGCGCAAACGATGTCGGCCTGCTGAATATGTCACCTGATGTAATTGTCCTGAGTGTCGACTATCGAGCCTTGGGGATTCGACTCTCCTTTATGGGACAACGTGTCCATTTATCGCAGGTCCCTCTGGATGATCATGCTTTCGTTTCTGGTAATTTGGCACCTCTTAAGAACCTTAGTGTTGGGTATTCTGTTGCACCACTTGATTCTGCAGATGGACCACAGACAACATTGGTGATACTGCTTTAACTGTCTTCAGTGGTGGCAATACAGTGTATGTTCACAACCTCACAGCAGTGATTTCGGCACTATTGCTCTATACATCTTTATCTTCGTGCTGAGAAACACAACTGTGTTCCTTCCAGAGCCCATGTGTAAGCCTACGAAAGCAGCGCTTCATTTGCCTATCCATAAAACAATTTAAATAATCAATAAGCCCATTGTTCGATATCCCACTCCCTCTTCCAACTCTTCCTGTTCCAACTCCCAAACTGTAGGGTGTTGGGTTGCAGCGTCCAGTGATTCTCATCCATCCTGGATTCTTAGTTGAGACGATTGAAGTGGTCAGCTCAACGGGAGAGAATTTAATTATTGTCCGTCAGCAGTTTATTATTGTCGACTGACCAAACTGGGGTTATGCCATTGGTCTTGGCCCACACAGTGAGCAGAATCCCTCAAAGAGGTACTTGAAGCCATGCTTGTCTGTGCCTTATTGTGGCTCTATAGCTTTGCCATCCCACCATTTCGTCTTTATTTTCCTGAAACCCTGCTGACATCAACCCTGCTCAGGTAACCACATGACTTCTAGTTAAACGGAATAATTAGACGGTGGAACTGGAACTCGTGGTTAACTGGGTGGCGTTCGTGGTCCTAAAACAACCCACCGTACTACAGCGTTAATTGTGAGGGTGGCCCCCAGGTCTGGCTTTTCTGAGGACAACCGGGGGGATTAATCCCCGAGTGACAAGCTGGTGTCTCTGTACCCGTGGCCGCAACAATATATATATAATATATATATATATATATATATATATATATATATATATATATATATATATATATATATATATTGTTGCCGAGACACTTGTTGTTGCCGGGATTGGGGAACTCCAACTCAAACGGTCTTCTGCTTCTCTCCCTCTGTGCAGAAGAAAATCTTGCAATCACCAAACCATATTCTAGCAAGCCAATAAACTTAAAACAACTTGGTTGCACCCATTCAAAACAATGGTGGCATATGCTGGACTACGGGTGATTGTGCACAAAAGATATTTGTAGGATGACAAATATGTCAGCAGGGTTGATGCGTGCCCTCGGCAAAGCACCAATATTATCTCGATTATATTTTAATTAGGGCGGCCGAGCGTTTAACCGCTGGTGCGTGCTGATGATTTTTTTGGTCAAAATCTGTGGTAATTACCTCCCAGTCTATCTAGGTTCGGACAATGCTAGACCAATAGAAGGAAAGGACAAACACGGACAGGTTGGAAGTCTACAAATGATTCATTAATAATAAAATAAATAAATAAAAAGAACTTTATATTTTCTGAGATAAATAAATGAATAAATTCCAAAGCAATCGAAATGAATAGTTGATCAGGCAAAATCAATCAAATGCCAGGAAAGAGACAAAGAGCAGATGCTTATCGGGGGTTGACTTACTTACAACTAAACACAGACAAGGGACCCAGCAGATCATTCAAGGGAGGGGGGTGGGGGGGGAGAAGAGTCGTCTCGCTCACCAGAGAGTAGTTGTCCGTGAAGTGAAAACGTCCTGAAATGTATGCGTGCATGTCACGTCGTCGCCAGCACCCAACCTTGCCGTGCACCCTCTCGCGAACAGCCTTGAATGCCAGTCGACGTCTGGAGGGTACCGAGATTGTCTGTCGCGGGTTTAGACCCTGGTGCTGCGACACGGGCAGCTCCTCACTTCACGAAACTGGTGACGTCCAGTGGCCCACACGGTCCGTCGGTGACTGACCCATGCCTCACACGTTGGTGACCGACCCGTGCCTCACTCGTTGTCGGCGTTGCGGGCTTGCATGCTTCCTCGCTTGCACGCTTCCTCTCTGGCTCGCTTCTTCCCTCGCGCGCTTCAACTCTCGCTTTCTTTTGGCTCACTTTGCCCTCTCGCTTTCTTCTCCTCTCCGAACGGACCTCCAATTCATTTTTAGATATGCGGCCCATCTCGGCGGGCGCAGAGTCCCCCCCTAACTCACCCCGCCCCACTTGCACACCATTACCATGGCCACCCGTGCGCTCTCAAAAAGGCGGGCGTCGGCGCTCGCGAAAGAAATGTGTGTAAACGTGTCTGTCGTAAAGAAAAAAAGCTTCCTATAAGAGAGGGGATCTATTCTTCACCCTTCTCAACGCATCAGATTTAAAATCCCATTAGACATGGGGACGGGGCTAATCTGAACATGCATTTAAGGAAATAACTGCCTGAGGACCTGGATGTGTGGATCATTCATCAGACCGGATTCTGAAATCCATAACAGTATATATATATATATACATATATATATAATAATATTATATATATAATATTATATATATATATTGTTACGGCTGTGGAAATTCGCAATACACCATAAAGGGTCCACACCTGTTGTTTAGGGGGAAATATGTGTGATTCATCCGGGCTGCGACGCTTTGAGTTAGCCATTTTTCTTTTTCTCTATCGTTATTTTGGATCCAAAACCTCAAACCAACCCAACGACAATGAAAC
>CM068964.1:46505379-46515611 GCA_035128595.1 Eptatretus atami
AAAATTAGATTTTTATTGATGCAAGGTTTTCCGTGAGGGTTGGGGAGTATAAAAATAGTTTGCTGCAATAAGATGCCAGGATTTTAGACCAAGCATGAGCTGTGGATCAAAACATGTCAGTAGACATAAAGTGGAATTTGGTAATCATTCATACTGGAGCAGATGAAATCCCAAATATCTTCATTGGCGATCAGTGGAATGATTACAGTGACCAGGAAGATGTGGAGGAATATGGGATAGAGTCGTAATTTCTGCAGTTCTGCTTAAATTATGAAGGAGATATAGATAGGGTAGTTGGATGATTAATATTACCATTTATTTTGGACTCTGGTGAATGAGGAAAGGTGGTAGATTTATAGATCCATGAGATACATTCAAGGGTAAGGTCGAGTTTTATCCAAATACTAGACGACCCGTGAACCCGTTGTGTTCCTGTTGTGGCAGCGGTTGATGAAAAAAATAATTTCAAGAAAAACAAAAAGATATCTCCAGTGAACTATACCGCTGAGGTTGTTTGCATTGATCAAATACTCCCGAAGAGTACTTGACTGAATGCGGGAATGATTTTTTTTTATAATTTCTTTCATTACCCGATTTGAATGAAACATGATGCTGCACACCGCAGAAGAACGGTAAGGTGGCCCGAAAATTTTTGCGCTATTGTGTACCGTAAATTTATAACAGTGACTATATTGTTATAACGCAGAAGTCGAAAAGTACAATTGTGACGTTTTTGACATATTAAAAGAGAGTAAATTGGCTAATTCAGAGAAAGGACAGAATGATGCCCAGATAAGGTTCGAAAAGGATAATAGGGTAGTATAATTAGCCGAGGTGAGGGCTGGCGAAGTGGCTGGTCAGGTAGCAGAGGGGGTGGTGATCAGATTCCGGAAATTATTGATACTTGCATGGATTGGGCAAACGATTGACAGATGAAATTTATCCTGAACAAGTGTAAGGTGCTAGGGATGGGTAAGCATAATGAAAATAGAGATTACATGATGTAAGGGGAAATTTTGGAAGATATCACACAGAAGAAGGATCTGGGGGTAGTAATAAATATGGGAGGTAAGCAGACAGGACATTGTCCGGCAGCTATAGGTAAAGCAAAGAGGGTTTTAGGTTGTATTTGGAGGAGAATCATTTATAAATCAAAGGAGGTGCTTTTAACACTATATAGGAATTTGGTGAGGCCCCATCTATAATATTGTGTGCAGTTTTGGTCACCACAATTAAGGAAGGACATAGCTGCCACAGAGAGGGTTCGGCACCGGGCTACTAGATTGATTCCGGGCCGAGCTAGACTCAGCTATGAGGAGCGGCTGAAGGAGACAGGGCTTTATACATTAGAAAGGAGGCGGTTATGAGGGGATATGATAGAGACGTTTAAGATAATAAAGTGTATAGACAAAATAAGTGCAGAATAATTATTCAGCAGAGTAGAGAGTGATAGGAACAGGGGCCATTGCCTGAGAGTAAAGAAGAGTGGAGTTGAGATGGTAGTCAGGCAGGGGACTTTTACTCAGAGACGAGTTAATGCATGGACGTTCTCCCTGGAAAGGTAGTGGCAGCAGAAACAGTAGATTTGTTTAAATTGGAATTAGATCGGTATCTGGAAGTATTGGAGATAGAGGTGTATTGGGATGTTGGCAGGACTTTTAGGTGGATTGAGCATGGATGGGTGATTGTGTGCAACTGTGCAGGGTTTTATCTTTGAGGATTTTGCCAAGGGATGGTGTGGTGATTGATGTTGTGTGTCTCACTCAAGAACTGCCTTTGCCCACCCCCAAAATGAACAAACAAAAAATACAAAAAAACTACATAAAAACTACAAAAAAACATTTTCAGTTTCCTTTTTTATATAAATTTTTCTGGTGTTGATGTGACGCAAGCACGATGGGCCGAATGGCCTCCTGCATCTAATTTCCTTGTATATCCTTGCGTCGGTTTTGAGGTCATTCAAAATATTTTATACTGATCCTACAAGTTTGAATAATAACATGGTGCAATTGGAAGCAATGCTATGAAAGATATGAACCGAAGTTGCTGTCACTGCAATTTGGTTTAGTAGGGATAGACGTGAACGGAAGGGAAAATTAGAGGGGTGCAATAATTATCCAAGGTACAGGGAAAACAAGAAAGGAAGGAAGATTAGTCATTTGCATGTGAAGGAGATCATATACATAGTCAAAAGGATGTTTGTAACAGCTTGTTAGTAATGATATGATCTTGATTGAGCTTAATGATCGTAGAAATCCATAGCAAAGTGAAAATATAAGATCATTAGAGATGAGGGCAGGTAGATATTTGGAAGTGAGGTATTTCAACTTACCATTTATATGGTAGGTTATGCTACAGGTTTATAACAAATGTGAAGAACAATTCACGGCCTCGGTGAGGGATTGTTCTAATGCTCAATATTTCAACAAACATAGAAAACGTTATTCAGTTTTAAATTGATAATACAGGTAGATAATAATTTGAGAGCATGATGAACAAGTCATTTTGCAGCTCATTGTCATGATATAATTGGGGATAGGATTTTTTTAAAGTGTGTGCTGATGTTCTGTAAAGAAAATTATATTGTACTCCAGGAAGACATGCTAAGGGGATGAGACAACATCATAGTGAAATGAATTGGGATCTTGCCATCTTAGGAGAGAAATAGAAAAAATGTAGTCATAGCCTTTTACATACATAATAATAGAAAAAGTGCAGAAGCAATTTGTTTTACTGAAAAGGAAAGGTAAGAATATAAAGGTAAGTAATTGATAAAGTGCAGAAGCAATTTGTTTTACTGTAAAGGAAATGTAAGAATATTGTTGCGAATTCGTGCCGCCGGCGTGCGAACGGCCACGTGACTCGAATCGCGGCACGTCCCCACCGGACGGACAATTCTGTCGTGACCCTCTCGGACTAACGCCGGGAGCTAGTCACGGGTGGGCTTTCGGCCTCACCACGATCGTGCCAATCGGCACCCGCGTGGGATAGGGTTGTTCGCCAAACTCGACCTACCTAAGTACCACGTGGATGGTAAACCGGGCGATCGCACCTCGCCGCAGGTCGACTCCGGACGCGAGCCGCTTGGGCGGCCCGTTCCGTACTATCGGGATAACCGAGCGGTGTTATCGTCGGCCTCGACGGTTCCGATTAATTATCGGCGTATTAAGCCCACTACGAACCCTTTACGTGAAGCAGGATGGAGATTCAATTAAAGAAAAGACGAAGCGAAACGGGAAAACAGTTCAACACAATGCCATTTATTACCCGCCCACGGAAAGCACACATATACAGTCAACAGACAGAATGCACATATATCAATTAAAACAAAACAACAATGCAGAGCTACTACCGAATACGCGAACACACGGCAACACTTATACGTTTTACTTCACAGACGGCGCCAACAACATTTACTCAAAGCAAAAGAAAAGGCCACCCTCAAAGACAAGGGGGCAGACGGGGCCCGTGGGCCAATATTGTGCGCGTGACCTGAAGGAGCGGCCAGGCCCGCGAGACCGGGGGGTCCTACCCGCGTCCTCGTGACGAGCGCAAATGTGGCTGCGCGGCGGTGCCCCGACTTCGTGCTCCTTCGTGGGTTTCATTGGCACCGCTTGGAGTGGGGTGGGAACGGGGCCCCCTTTTTGCACTTTCTCAGCGCGGGGGAAAGGGGGGAAATTGTTGATGCCCTGGGGGAGGAGAATGGCTGGCTGGCTTGGGTCCGCGCGATGAGCGATCCACCGCGACCTCGTCGCCGACCGCCGTCTTCCCGCCTCGGACCCGAGCTCCTTGCCTCTTCCCCAATTCTCCTCAGCCGAGCAGAAACACCTCGGTGCCTTCGCCACCCGACTCGACTCCCGCCTCCAACCCGACTTGACTGCCCTAAAACTTCGGGCTCCACTCGGCTCTCCAGACCCGACTTGACTGCCACACTTCTGCGCCACGATTCGCCTTTTGCTCGCCGTTTTATAGGCCGGCAGGAGAAAACAGTATGCAAATTCCTGGATCAGGATCACCTCGGGGGCGGAGCCACGCTCGCCCATTGGTCGGAGGAAAGGGGGCGTGAACCTCCCCTGATCCTAGAATTTGCATATCTCGATTTCACACAGACGCGCCTGGAGCGGGGCCAAGCCGCCCCGCGCTTCTAATTGGACGGATCAGAAGTGGGCGTGTAGCATTCCTGATCCGAATTCTCCCTCGGAAAGGCCGCTATTTGCACTCGTGGCTCGGTGCGTATCGCTGAACGAGCCCAAGACAGCCCGACGCTCAGTGTTCACAGGTGCTGCCGGGAATGGCCATAGAAGGAGAGAGGTGAGGGTGGTGGAGGGTTTTTGGTGTGCTTTGATGGTCATGGTGCCGTTTGGGAATGGCATGATGCGATGATGTGGGAGCGAGTTGTGACGGTAAAGGTCGTGGCTGTTGGCGTTGTTGTTGTTGTCTGAGGGTTGGAGCGTGGTTGCAGTTGGTGACGATGGCTGGCGTGGTGGTTGCGGTGGTTGTTGTGTGATGGCGGTTGGGACGTGGTTGGTTCAAAATAAAGATAGAACAGAAAAACGGCTATCTCAAAGCGTCGCAGCCCGAATGAATCACATAAATTCCCTCTAAACAACGGGTTTGGGGCTAACTAAGCATGTAGCTTAGAGATATCTCACCTACGGGCCCTTCACGGTGGTTTGCGAATTTCCACAGCCGTAACAATATAAAGGTAAGTAATTGACAAAGTGCAGAAGCAATGTGTTTTGATGAAAGCCACGGTAAGAATAAAAATAAGCCAGTCTATTTAAGTAAAGGAATTGTGAAGTCATTAAAGAGAGGCACAAAGAGAAACCAGAACGGCACTAGTTAGAGAGCAAACCTCTGCCACACTGAACAGTTTACATTTTTTTATCCCACTGATAGGCCAGATCTGGATCTGGACCTGAACCAAAATCGAATCGGCTTGTTCTTGTCACATAACCAACTCATCCACCAAGTGTCTTCTGAATTCGTCCACAACTTTTTCAGATATGTGCTATATATCCTTTTTGGCCGCATCTCTCAATCGTGAAGAATCACTTATAAGTTTCAAGGATGCGGATCCGGATCTTCACTAAAATCAAATCAATTCGTCCTTGTCACACACCCACCTTGTCCACCAAGTTTCGGCCGAATCCGTCCATTACTTTCTGAGATATCGTGCTCACAGTCATCGTCAGACAAACAAACAAAGAGGGGTGATTACACCTTTGGTGGCGGAGCTAACGACATTGGAGATTGATTGATGGAAATATAATTGAGAAGTGAAAGCAAGTTTATAACAGTCAGGTGTACAAAAATACAGAGTGAGGTGAACGAAGCAATAACTATTAGGCAAAGTTGTTCTTCCAAGATATTGAGAGAGGGCCAGCACAGGTGTAAGACTGATTAGTTATCATAAAGAAAATTATTGAGTGACAGTTCAGTTGGCAGAGATTCTGAATGAGTATTTTACATCTTCATCAACAGAGGAAAGGATGGGGAACTCTTTTTTGGCTTTACTGGAAAAAAATGATGAGCAGATAGAGGATGTTTTGTTTGTGTAGAGGAAGTTTGGAAGCAGGTGTACATTGTGACCACCAGTTTGTCACTGCAATTCCTCCAACAGATCAATGAAATCATTTTGCTCTTTTGCAATGCAACTCCTCTTTCAACGAGTGGCACATTTCACAACTTTCACCCTTCGGTTCATAAGATTTTGTGACCTTTATGTCATGAGTTGACTATAAATGTCCAGAGACTGTGATTTATTGCAGTTGGAAGTGTTTCGACCCTGTTTGACATGCATACTGGAATGACGGTCACGGCCTCTCTGGTTCAAGCACATTTGCTTTCTCTTCCAATTCTCTGTGAAAATTCTGAAGCATCGTTTTACCAAAATGACACTTCATTTTAATGAATAGTAATGCTTTTCTTCCTACTCTTGCTCTGGTGAGAGGGGTGACCTTTAATCTCGATTCTAAAAATGCACCTAATATATTCTATCCTCCCCCTCCCTGGGGTTGATCCTGTCAGGAATATGTAGTGCCCAGGCAAGAAGCAGTAGGCTCCTCAGTCTCTTCGAAGCAGAGGTGGTTCTGGACATATGGCATGTTGTACTCCATCCTTCCAGTAATTGTTTCATGGTAGAAAATGGCTTGCTGGTGTCGTGATGAGAGTATTTCTTCTTCACCAGCAAGGGATTTTGCAGTATGAAGCACATTTACTGCAGGAGCAAAATAACCATGGTTCTCACAGATAGGTAGGCAGCAGCCTCTTGGTGTATTGCCCTGTCTGCGAAACACCAGGATTACAGTTTAAAGCTGGGCCAAGATTCAAACCCAGGGTAGACAACTCAGAGTTGTATATGCATACCTCGACGCTATCCAACCAACCCAACTACTGCTCTCCCCTTTGAGCTGATATGCTA
Source organism: Eptatretus atami (assembly GCA_035128595.1). Classification (NCBI taxonomy): domain Eukaryota; kingdom Metazoa; phylum Chordata; class Myxini; order Myxiniformes; family Myxinidae; genus Eptatretus; species Eptatretus atami. The sequence continues at coordinate 46,511,804 of CM068964.1, forward strand.
CCCCACTCCTTTTCAAATATTTATGCCGTCGAAATGAAGGCCCTTAAAGTCATGGGAATCTCCCTTGACAAAGCTGAATCTCTGGGTCTGTTGCTCTCACTTGACTGACAGGTTTGTTTCCTCTTTTCTGGTCAAGCACCCTCCGCACCCTTCTCTCTCTCTCTCTCTCTCTCTCTCTCTCTCTCTCTCTCTCTCTCTCTCTCTCTCTCTCTCTCTCTCTCTCTCTCTCTCTCTCTCTCTCTCTCTCTGTGCATGCATTCTGCCAATAACTAATTTCGAGTGAAACTCTCAAAATTCAAGCTTACTGCTCACCTCCACTCATTTTTTTTCTCTCCCACCTTGGAACAAACTTCCTCATTCTCTGTTCAATCTCATTCGTCCCTCCAGACCTTCAAAATGGTGGTTCAACTCCTCAGGTGATCCCCAACCCATACTCGTCATCTTTTCTACCCTCTTTAGCCCAACACAACCCCCACCCATTATTAGCCCCCGTTAGACTGAGTCCAAAACGGGAGCTTTATGGATTTGGTCTCGATTTTCATGTCCATGCGTGCATGCGTGCGTCCGCAACCATATCTTGGACATGTATAGACCAATTTTATTCGTACTTGGCAAAAAGACAACACATGTTGGAATACATATGCACGTCATCTTTTTCGACATCAGATCCAAGATGACCGACTGGCAACCATTTTAACTGTAAAAAAAAATAAATAAAAAAATAACCGTGGTGTTGAACACGTCCGCAACCATATCTCAGAAATGCATTTACTGATTTTATTCATGCTTGACAACCAGATAACGAATGATTGATTACATAAGCACATCATTTTTTTTAATTTTTTTTGACATCAGATCCAAGATGGCCGACTGGCAACCGTTTTAGTTGTAAAAAATATACCCCGGTGTCGAACATGTCCACAACCATATCTCGGACATGCATTTACTGATTTTATTCGTACTTGGCAAACAGATTACAAATGATGGATTACGTCAGCACATTTTTTTTTTCCACATCAGATCCAAGATGGCTGACTGCAGGCCATTTTAGTTGTACAAAAACCTGATGTTGAACAAGTCCTCTACCATTTCTCGGACATGCATTTACCGACGTTGTTCAAACATGGCATAGCTAAAGAATGATGGCTCACATAAGCACGTGATTTTTTTTTGACATCAGATCCAAGATGGCCGACTGGCGGCCAATTTGTTACTTAAACGTGTCCCCAAACCTTTCTCCGACATGCATGGTCCAATTTTGTTCAAACTTGATACAAACACAATACACAATGGCACACACTTGCACCAAACTTTATTTTGCGATCTGATCAAAGATGGCCGACTGGTAGCCTGGCGGCCATTTTAGTTGTAAAAATCCCGATGTTGAACACGTCCTCAACCATTTCCGGACATGCATTTACCGATGTTGTTCAAACTTAGCATACAGATAAAAAATGATGGCTTACATAAGCACTTCCTGTTTTTTTCTAGATCAGATGCAAGGTGGCAGACTGGTGGGCATTTTAGTTGTAAAAAAAAACCTGATGTTGAACACATCCTCAAACATTTCTCGGACAAGCATTTACCGGTGTTGTTAAAATTTGCCACATGGATAATGAATGATGGTTTACATATGCATGTCATTTTTTTTTTGAGAATAGATCCAAGATAGCCGACTGATGCCAATTTTGTTACTTAAATGTGTCCCCAACCATTTCTCAGACATGCATGGTCTGATTTTGTTCAAGCTTGGCACAAGCACAGTGTGTGATGGCATACACGTGCTCCTCACTTTATTTTGCGATCTTATCAAAGATGGCCAACTGGTAGACTGGCGGCCATTTTAGTTGTACATAAATATGGGCTAGCCCTTTAAATCCGTGCAGGAAAATTACTAAAACAATGGGGGCTATGACATTTTATGTCTTTTTAAATTGTTTTCATTGTTGTTGTTGCTCCCCCCCTCCCTCCCCCCATCTCATTGCTCTTTCTTACCCAGTTTTCTCTTTCTGTTCTTTCAGCCTCTTGATGTGCTTCAGTTAGTGTCCTGCTTTTCCATCCCCTGTGTCTTCCTTACCATACTCTCTCGTTCTTCCCCTCTGCTGTGTCTGTCTCCCATGCTGCTGGGGTGTTTCCCCACTTCCCACTGCATTCTAGCCGTTCTGTTCTGTTCTGATCTCTGTTCAAGCTCTTCCATGAGCCTCCACTCTGTATACAAAACCAAAAAAATAGCATATTGTCATGAAAAATCCGTTTATTTTTCCCCTAAATCATGTGAAGCATCTTATCGGCAATATCAGCAAAAAATTTCAGGTGTTATTGACTTATTCCCCTCAAAGTTAATGAACCCAGAATTAAACAACAATCCTTGGTGAAACTCTGAATAAGATTGAGTTGACATTGGTTCTCACTTCTTGTCTTGGAAATTAGCAATTAAGCATGACTCATTTTAAATCATGTTAGCATCTTTCCGTTGCCATATCAGGAATAAAACCTTCGACAGCTCCCTTTCCCATTCTATCACAAAATGAATATTGTGCAAATTTCATCATTTCAGATGTAGCAGAGGCATAATCAATCCACTTCAACTTCTTGTTTCCACATGTACAAATGAACACGATCAAACATTTTCCAGAAGAAATCATTTACGAGTGTAGCGTTTGTTGTGTTATTCGCAGCCTTAGTGAATGTAAATTTACACACACAAGAAACTTTCGGCTCGATTCAAATAAGTTGTTGATTATTTATTTTCAAAACTTTTGTTCCATTTGCATTCCAGTCTGTCCAGTTATTGCATTTACCTTGAAATAGTCTTCTTTTTAGTGAGTTTAAGATGACAATGATATCATCCAAATCATAGATACTATCAATTTGCTTCCATACTTGTATTTATTTAGGAAAAAAGATGTTAAAACTTTTGAAACCCTGACCCAAGTATTTGAATTATTTTCGTCGTTCTTGGGAGACAACTGAGTTTGCCTTTCTTAATTTCTTTTATTGCTTGCAATTATGAGATTCCTTTGGGCATCTTTATATCTCTATAGCACCGCTACATTTTCCCACAGCAGAAGCAGTTGAACAATTAGTCTTTATGTTTAAGAATAGTTGAACCTATACCCATTAGGTATCAATTATCCATCTCCTTTTTTCCAAATTGATGTCCGAAACCCCTCTTGTCTCTTAGGTTTATAGTATCCTCTACCAAGATACATACCTTCACCCTATAGATGGGAAAGGAAACATCCCATCCCTGTAATATTTTTATATTCCCAACTCACAATAACTCATATTTATTTTATTGGAAAACTTCACGTAGGTGAATTGATGGATATAATTTCTCCATTATAAGAATCATGCGATTATCTTGGTCGTATCCTAAATTACTCTGCATATGGTTTTTCCTGACACAGGTAATAAACCAGATTTTTGGGTCCATATTGAATTTTAAACCAATTGGGTTGAGTTATCTGAATGAAATATATTTGTTCTTATTCATCATTATAATGCCCATCAATCAATCACAGTGAATTAATACCAATTTATGCCTGAGCGTATTTGAACGACATTATCACTGTAAAACGTCCATTAGTTCAATCTTTTTTGAGAGGAAACCAATAACTCTCTAAATGAATTATCAATGTGAAATCACCACCTCCTGTAATTATTTTTAAGTTTAATCATTGATTTTGAAGTATGTTTTTGCATATCTATAACAATATTTTTTGGTTCATCACCCTATTCTTTCATAAGGCGAGCAATTTTGGAAGATATTTGAGAAATCTCATATGCTCCGGGTGAAACTGTTATC
>CM068964.1:46554298-46602251 GCA_035128595.1 Eptatretus atami
TTCTTCCTGTCAGGCGGGAGATCCTCAAAGGCATTATCTTGGCACTGTGCTTTTTCGTGTTTTTCTCATGATTCTCTCTGACTCTCTGGACAATCCTCTCCCCCCCCCTTCGCCTGTGGTCCCGTCCCCCCCCCTCTGGCCTCCCGGGCCCCTCCCACCCCCCCCCCCCTCCCCCGCCTGGTTTCGCCCTCCCCCCTGCCCCTGGCCCCCTCCCCCCTTATTATCCCCCCTTCCCCCCGCCCCCCCCCCTGCCTGCCCTGCCCCCCTGTCCCCCCCCATAGCTGCCTTTTCCCCTCCCCCCCCCTCCCTGCTGTACCCTTTCCCTCCTCCCCTCCCCTCCCTTCCCCCCTCCCCTCCCTTTTCTTCCCTCTCCTTCCTCTCCTGTTTATTCGTTTTTTTTTTTTTGCCTCCCCCCCTCCCCTGCCCTTTCCTTTCCCTGCCCCCCCTCTCCTGGCCTCCCCCTCCCCCTCCTGTCCCCCCCCTCTGCTCCCCCTCCCCTGTGCCCCCCCTCCCCCTCCCCCCCCTGCCTGGGCCTCCCCCTCTCACCCTCCCCCCCCCTCTTCCTTTCCCTCCTCACCCTCCCCTTTTACTCTCTTGTTTTTTTTTTTTTTTTTTATGCTTCCCCCTGTTATTTTTTTTTTTATCTTACTCCCCCCCCCCCTTTCCCTTGCCCTCACTGCCCTTCTCCCTCCTCCCTCCCTTTTATCTTTCTTTTTCTCTTTGCTGATGACTCCACCTCTGCTGTACCATCTGCCATCCTCAGATTGGCAAGCAGCAGCCTCTTCATACTCTGTAGATCTGGATGAATTCACAAGCTGGGTCAACACTTGGAACATGACTTTCAATCCTGACAAATCTCATACTCTCACTATGTCTCTCCGAAAGGACCGTTTGGAACTCCCCACCCCCCCCCCCAATCTACTATCTCAACAATCCTCTGGAAGAGTCCTTTCTTTCAAGCTTCTGGGTCTCACGATCTGCCATAACTCCTCCTGGGAAAGCCACATTTCCAAGCTGGCTTCCAAATCAGTCGCCAACGACTGGGCTTTCTTCATCATGCAAAGACCTTCCTTGGCACACCTGAGCTCCTGACACAAACAAAAGCTTTCATCCGCAGCCTGATGGAGTAATGCTCTCCCTCCTCTTACCTTTCCCAGCTTCATGCTGTGGAAAGCAAGGCATTTAGGATCACTGGTATCTCCCGCGATGAGGCTGAGTCTTTGGGGCTCTCACTCTCTCACCACAGGCAAGTCGGTGGTCTTTCTGTCTTCTACCATCTCCGCTCTGGCCTCCCCCCCCCCCCGCCCTGTCTGCATTCTGCCCCCTCCCCCCCATATTTCCACAGGGTGCTCAAGGTCTGCCAGCAACTCCCTTCTTGTAGAACTACTAAAATCAAGAATCACTGCTCATCTTAATTCTTTCATTCCTCTTTTTCCCACCTTTGGAACAAATTCCCACTCTCTCTTCAATCCCACTCTTCCATTCAGGTCTTCAAAACAGCTGTTCACCACCCTCTCTTTTCTTCCCCATCCAACACCATGATCTGTTCTACCCTCATTAATCTATCCCAAACCCAACTCTTTCAAATTCCCTGCTTTCCTTCCTGAAAGTCCCTGTAGTGTCCATCTTGTTTACCTTGTGTACCCCACCCCATCCCTTTCCCTTCCACAGATCTCCTAATGTCTCTATTCCCACTGTTTTTCTTCCCTCCCCACCTCTCTTGTCTCCTGCTCCCCTTGCTGTATGTCCTGTGTGTTAGCTCTTATACGAGCCTCAACATTGTATATTTTTTTAAAAGAAGAATAATAAAACCTTTATTCCACCGTGAAGAATGTCTGAAAGTGGCAATGTTGACCACATCGGAGTAAGGAGAGCATGACTCACTGGAGCAATGGCGGAACTCAAAGCGCAGGTGGCTGTTGCGAAACTTGTCTATGGGTATAGTGAGTTTGATCAACTCTCCCCAGCGTGGGTTGTTGCTGTGATACATCACATAGGAGTGGTACTCATGCAGGTTCGATTCTCCCGAGCCAGGGTGATGTAGTCCTACAGGAAGAGGATTACACAAATGTTGGAAAAATTTATGTGCTTGAAATGAGGGCATACTGTATAATTAGTGACTACAGATGATTCCCAAACTGAAAATTTTCTTAAGAATATGAAATCTTATATTTTGGAAAATATAGCAAGTATATATATATATTTATATATATATATATATATATATATTATACACTACAGTCAAAAGTTTAAGAACATGCCCATTTCTCCAGTTTTTATTGAAATTTAAGCAGTTTAATATTTCAATGTACTCTGAAATTAAAGCAGAGAACAAAGCAACAATTGCAGATAAAAAGAAATCATGGAGTCGTTTTGTGAACAAAATTTAATCTAAATTTTTGACTCATCAAAGTAGCCACCTTTTGCTGATACAACAGCCGAACATACTCGTGGCATTCTTTCGACAATGGAAATCAAATATTGTTCGGAAAGTTCTTTCCCAACACTGTTGCAGAAGTTCCCACAAATGTGTTACACTTGTAGGTTGCTTTGCTTTCACCCTTCTGTCCAGTTCATCCCAAAGCAGCTCGATGGGGTTTAAGTTTGGAGACTGTGCTGGCATTCCTTGATTTGAAGCCTACCATCTTGTTCTTTTCTGCTAGGTAGTTCTGACATAGCCTGGAGGTATGTTTTGGGTCATTATCTTGCTGTAGGATGAACCCCTGACCAACTAGGTGTAGACCAGAGGGTATTGCATGGCGCTGCAAATTGCTGTGGTAGCCCTTTTGTTCAGGGTGCCAGTCCTCTGTGCAAGTTGCCAACTCTGGATCCAGCAAAAGAGCCCCAGATCATCACGCTTCCTCCTCCATGTTTGACAGTTGGTGTCACACACTGAGGAACCATCCTTTCACCTACTCAACGGTGTACCAAAACACTGCGTGATGACCGAAGATTTCAAATTTTGATTCATCGGTCCATAAGACCTTCTTTCCAGTTCAGTAGTCCACTGGCGGTGCTTCATGCCCAGGCAAGCCTCTTTTTCTTATTGTGCCATCTTAACAATGGCGTTTATTGCCACTCGACCTGTCAAACCTGCAGCTCGAAGTCTTCTCTTCACAGTTCAAACTGAGACTTCCTTACTTCGACCAGTGTTAAGCTGTGCTTTGAAGCTGCTGTCCTGTGAGCCACCTATCACACAAGCTGTTGACTCTCAGAAACTTGTCTTCTGATTGTGTTTGTGGCTTTGGGTCTGCCAGATCTCTTCCTGTTAGAGTTTCCTCCAGTTTCCAAGTGCCTTTGTGAGTGTAGGAAACTGTACTCACTGACATCTTGGCTTCTTTGGCAATTTCTCTAAAGGAAAGACCTCACTTTTAAGGGTATCATGGGCTGTCTGTCTTCCTTTGTTAATTGTCTTTTTCTCACCATTTATGATAGCATATACTACTTCCTGCAGTGCAATATTGTCCAAATAATGCTTCAGAGGGTGTCGCAACACAGCCTGTTCCAACACTGCTTTTATACAGACAGAGGGTTTGTAACTAATCCACAAAAGTTGGAGTACCTGTAGGAATTGTTTGCATCAACTTTCAAGGCTTAATTTACTTCCATTGCTGCAGAACAGCTGCAGTTGCCAAGCCATTACTTGTTCCCTGAAAAGGGCTTTTTTAACAACTCTGAAATGTACTTTATTTTTCAGTTTTTGGTAACCTAAACTTCTTTTTAACCACTGGCAATTTACCGCTTAGCTTTGTACCATTTCAGGTTATTCACTGGACTTGAACTGCTTAAATTTCAGTAAAAACTGGAAAAATGGGGGTGTCTAAAACTTTAGACCGGTCGTGTATATATATATATATATATTATATATATTATATATATATATATATATATATATTATATATATATATATTATATATATATTATATGACCCTCATGTATATGAATATACAGCAATGACCAGAACTTGGCGGTGTAATGTTTGGAGCGTCTGCTCCGAGTGTGGGAGGTCGGCAGTTCAAACCCCTGCGGAGTTATACCAAGAAAAAATGGCTTGAAGTTTAGCATTTAAGCATCAAGAGCATGGACAATCTCCGTAGCTTGGCATCCATGGGGAGGATGAAATGCTTTGCTGAGTGTGGTGATAAAAGTGATGCCATCGTTGTGAAGTCATTGATACCCAGAGTGATGGCACTTTCCCAAACTTAGTGGCTGTGCTTGTTTGTCTTGACTAACAGTCCTGTGTTGCATCATGTATATTCATCTGTATGTCCATGTGTGCATGTGGCAGTTCTACTACGAGTGTTAGATCATGTTAAAAAAAAATCCATTTGTTGTGAGACAAATTATCAGACCTTGTGCAAATATGACCAAGTTGTTGCACCGAGCTGAATAATTTTTAATACAAATGCTTAAGCTCTTTGAAAAGTCAAACAATGGAAGGTCAAAAGACATCGTGTGAAGGAAGGTACGCAACAAATTGATGTGGAATTGACATCATGATAAAGGTGACATTGTATGCAAGATCAGAAATCAACAGAGTTAACATCGCATGATGCTGAGCTGTTCTTTTTTGAGGATTGGATGGAGTATCAGGATCAGACAAAAAGCTGAAAAGCAGTTCAAATAAAAAGAATGAGATGACCTGCCAAAGATCTCCATTGATGTCTAATGGGATCCAATGGATTCTCATCAAATTTCATAACCTCTCAGGGGAAATGCATCAGAGATTAAGTAAGGTGAAAAACCGAGATGTGCAGACATTTTGGATTTTGTCCTTCCCACATCAGGAGCTCTGGAGCAAAGTGAGTAGGAGTCATACTCATTAGTGTTTTGCGCAATCGCCTTGTGTATGACAAATAGGTGAAAATAACCAAAAATATATATGGGGCAAAGAGAGAATGTACAGGTAGTGCACTAAAAAAATGGAATACCTGGGTAAATGGGGACACCCAAGTATATTGAAAGCAACGGCCTCCACGCAAGTGTGGCCGATGTGTTAATTAAGCAAGTAACATTTCAGAATGCTTCGTGTCATGTATAAAAATGCTGCACAGGCCTGGTTGCCTGTAATTATGGCCAGCATGAAGGCTCCGTCAATATTCGATTTTTTTCGATATCGTTATTGCAGTGGGGTCATACCGGTATATAGTTATTATTTAAAGAAAATAATAACAAAAAATGAAATATTTAATCGGCCCATTGCGTATTTTTGGAACTTGAGTAAAAAAAAAGTTAAATATTTAATTTTTGACGCAAGTTCCAAAAACTACGCAATGGCCCGATGGTCCAATGGTCCATTACGTATTCATATATGATGTACATTGACGCATGGTAATTTTTCAAAGTATTCCCACACGGGGCTTGCTTTTCCCCCATGATGAGAATGAGAAACGGTTATTTTACTTCCAACTTCAACTTGAAAATAAAGCGATTTTGTTTTAAAGCGAGATCAGTATAAGTAACGGCACAGGTCGAGAATCGAGATCCATCGCTATCGCTGCATGGGATAACTATCACAGAACGCTGTACGGTATGTGGTATCAATATCGCTTTCCACCGGTATCCTTTCATACCGATGTGGTATCAATTCCGTCCTACCGGTATCACTTTCATACCGGTATGGTGGTATCAATATCGCTTTCCTACCGGTATCGCTTTCATATCGATATTGCTATCGCAGAGCACTTAATTGGCACAGGATTTTATAAAGCACACCCATTCATGTAAAATAATAAACAATTGGCAATTGCTTTAAAACCAGCACTGAGGACAAAGAAAAACGTGATTACTTGTACGGTGCTCGGCTACCAAGGTTTAAAAGTTAACACACACTGCACTTACTTCCTGGTACGTCTTAATGTCATATGTTCCACGTTTCCTGTTCCATGTTTAGCCGAGACGTCGAGTGAATCAAAGCTTTTAAATCGTGTTATGGTATTTAAAGACTGTCAAGACCTTTCTTCGATTTGTTGGTGATATACGGGTATTTTTTTTCCACATCGATTTTTTTTGGTGTTACCGGTATATTCAGAATTACAATACCGTTATATCGATATGAAAAATTATATACCAGTTATATCGATATAAGATATATTGCAAGACCCGACGAGCATGGCTGCCAAAGGAGACCTCGGTGACATTGAAATAGAGGCGATTGTTGAGGCGCATTAGGCAGGAGTTTCAGAGACAATGACAGTTGAACTTGATGATGTTTCATGAGAAATGGTGTCTCAGATGATGGTGGCATGTAACTCCAAGGTGAAGACATCATCAGCAAAGGGCAACAGTGGGCAGAAGCACATACTCCAGCATCGTGATATCCATGCATTAATTTGAAGTGCAAGGCAAAACAGGTGAGCAACTGCAGATCGATTGACTGGAAATTTCAATCTGTGGCGCGAGCAGCCAGTTTCATCAAAAACGGTTTGCCGAGAACTCCACAGAGTTGGATACCATTGTCAGGTTGCAGTGTATAAATGCTCATCACACCTGGCAATGCACGTTTGCGAGTCCAGTGGTGTAATGAGCACAGGCAATGGACTACCAAGCAGTGGAGAAATGTGATATAGTCAGTTGAATCATCCTTCACCATGTTCTCGCCAAACAAATGAGTGTGCATGTGGCACCAACCTAAAGAATTCTACATCCCTGAGTGCTTGGTTTTAAAAGTGCCAGGTTCTGGTCATTCTGTAATGTTGTGAGACATTTTTCTCCATGGTTTGGGTGCAGTCATTCCCTTAGAAGGCAATGTCAATGCCAATCGCTACTTAATGGAACTGAGTGATCATCTTCACCCCATGTTGCAGCATTTCTTCCTGCCAGAAGGGGTGTCTTCCAAGATGACAATGCTATCCACAGAGCACATGTGATTGCCCAATGATTGATGAGCGTGACACTAATGCTATCCATATGTCATGGCCTTCTCAGTCACGAAATCTGAACCCCATCGAACATTTACGGGATATTCTGGAATGATGAATGAGACAGCATTTTCCACCTCCATCAAACAGGTGTGAGTTGATTGACTTTCTCCAGGATGAATGGTGATGCATCCTCCTTCAGAATTCCAGACGCTGATGGACTCTGCCACGGTGCATATAGGCCGTACTGGCCATACATGGTGGCCTAATGCCCAAAAGGTGACTTACATTGGTGTTTCCTTTTTTTGTCCACTGCCTGTAGATGAGATTTTTTCCCCCCATCAACTCAAGCTTTGAACTTAAGTTGAAACGTGGAGATAATTTTGGTCACTTTTCCTGTACCAGTGTGGCAATCTTCAATGGAGATGGCTACCGTGGATGGAACCAAAACCTATGGTGGCCAAATCGTTTATGTATTTCAAATGAAGTTGGAGTGCAGGCGGATGGATACCGTTTAGACAAACCAAACATTATTACCCTCGCCAAGGAGAGGGTATTGCATTTGGGTCCGTTTATTTGTCTGTTTGTTTGTTTGTCCGCACAGAACTTTGTGTTTTTCTCTGCAACTCCTTCTCTGATTGAGACAAAAGTTTCACCATTGGTGTGACTACTCATGTAGAATGTTTTAATGATAATTATGACGTCATATGTCACGTGATGTGGCAAGCATATTGGAAAAACGGGGAAAAACCTTGGACCTCTATATCTCTGAACCACACCAAGGAAATAATTGAAACTTGGCATACAGCAAGTATTCCTCATGGGAAATGTTTGATTTTTTTGTGACGTCATAGGCCTTCATTATGACGTCATAATTGCATATGTAGAACGCCACATCGATCAGTATGAAAAATTTTGAGGGTCATCTAGGGATAAAATGGTCCACAGAAATTTTTTTGATGACGTCATTGGTCACGTGATTCTGCAGTTTATATTGTTTAAAAAAAAAAAAAGACCTTCGAAAAAATCTTCTTCTCTGAAGTGGCTGAACAAGATCGAGGTGAAACTTTACATGTAAACCGCCTGTCATGAGGAACAAAAGGTTCACACATATGATGTCATTGGTCACATGGTTTGGCAGCCATATTGAATTTACCATAAACCTAAAAAATACACCACTCAAAAGAAGTCCTGGCGAGGGTCTGCAATCTCTGATTGCTCTTTTCTTGTTCACCTTGGAATGTGCCCAAGGCAGCCAGTTTGCGATCATGGACATATTATGTACGTAAGGTGGAAATATGGTTGGGCAACCGGCAAATTATCGCCTCAAGAAAGACAGCACACTCTGTGGTGGAACTTACTGCATGCAGAGCATCAGGATATAACCTAATTTATAACATTAGAATCAAACCTGGAGGGACTACCAAAGACAAATCCACTTCCAAAAAAGACAAGTCCACCAAGTTAGCCTGCAATCCCTTTAGGGTCAATAGCCTGCAATCCCTTTTAGGGTCAATAAAATACTCAAATTTATACTTGAAATCTTTGTGAGGAAACGACTGCAGACTTAAATGACTCCATGATGTCTGACAGGATGGCACAGAGGTAGCGCACTTGCTTTGAATTGTTTGGTCTGGATTCAATTATTGACCCAAATTATAAACAGTCGGAATGATATTTCAAAGGCAGGGAGGGAGCTGCGCTCCATCCAAATTCAAATTATTGTGCTGGCAACTCTACAAAGTCCACCCTCTGAGTTTGAAGCTCTGGCACCCCATCATCACCATGGACCAGTGACAGAGTCTGAAACATAAGTGGGATAAGTAACAAACTCCCAATTTCCTGGTAATAGACTACATTCAGGACAATAGTTACCTTTCAAACTTCCCCCTCAGGACTCAACACGTACATTGTGACTCAATGTTCTTTGGGACACTTTTCCACCTCGTTCAAACTCCCCCTTCTCCAGTATAACATAGAGGTCATTTCGAATGTCACTGGTGAAAAAGATGAGTGCATATTATTGAAATAGCAAGCAGTTTTTGTTTCTGATTAATGAACTCTCTGTAGATCCTTTCAATACAAGTTCATATTGTGTTACTGATGTGACAATGCCACCGAGGATGTGTGCATACTAGTGAAGTTTCGCACATTTTATGCAGGAATGCAATATTTTGTTTCGTTAACATTGCTTCATATACACTACTATGACACTTGAAAAGTATTTAATTATTTCAAGCTTCAATTTTTGAAAGTTTGATGTCACATGTGAGGACGAACATATTATGTGATGCTTGAATTGCAGTGGACTGTCGAAGGGAGGAGTCACAAGCTATAGCAAGCCCTCAAGACAAAGCAATACAGTGCAGTACGGGCAGACTGAGGAATATAAGCAACAGTGCACAGCCAAGCCTGCAGGATGAAAAGCCAAAGGCAAAAAGAAAAAAGGTAAATAACAGGGCTTCCTTATACATGCCTATTGGGAACACAGTTTGAAGCCTCAAGGAAAGGGAGTGAGAGGGGTGGTGTACGGTGAATAAGGTATTGAGGCGGCAGGGAGCTATGGCCTTTCTCAAAGCAGGACAAACTAGAAAAGTTTTGCTTGCATGTGTCTCATTGGTGTGCAAGAGCATGGCACAAACTTTCAGCTTAGAGAAGAGGTCATTTGGCAAACTTACAAACTACTATCTTCTTCTCTGTGTTGGAGAAACCAGGCCAGGAACGGAAAGAAGGGAATGTTCAGATCAACAGCATGCAATAGAAATAAAAACAGGACAAAATAAAGTTAGAAAAAGGTAATTTATCATTTACCATTCCACGTAATTATATTAATGAGAATGTCTCACATAATTACTTCATGGAAAGATGTCAACTGATCGTTTAACCAACCGATCTTCATTACAGTACTCTTAAAGCTGCAACAGCTGGAAACACAGCCAGCAGCATACAATGATGAGACACCGAGGTTAACAGTAAGTGGCAGTCATGTGATTCATGACGTAGATAAGCAGAAGACTTATGGACAGGGTAGGTAAAAGAAAAAACAAGGAAAACAGTTGTGATTCAGTATGATTTTGTGGCATCAAAAGTTGTCAAAATGCAAACTGCATGATTATTAAAGAGGATATTCAACTTTCTGTGCTCATACTAACACCCAACCATGCACCAATCCGCAGCTCCCAGTCCAACACGGTGGCCCAAGCTTGCTTTCCCCACCACGGGATAGCCCACGTGGTGGAGAAAAGAGATGACAACCTCCAAAAACTAAGCTAAGACGGGCACACTCCAACTGACCACATGCAAATCGAAACAAAATATCTCACACCAATGGCAGGCCCCTACCGCCCCAGCATTCCAAATACCACGCATACCGACTTGCAAGGCCCAACTCAGGGCCTACAGGATTCAGGTCGCCTGTGTAGAAGAGTGTATCCTGAATACGAGGTCCAGCACGCAGTGTGCTTCCACTCCAACACACCGGAACCAGGTTAACATGAGCTGGATGAACTAAGCAAACTGAAAATACTTATATTTGCTGATTTCACATAACAAATTCTCCAACGGTAACTATTCCGCTCAGCAGATGTTTCTGCCATAACTATGAACAAAGCAGTTTCACTCACGTCATCCTGTACAGCAGACTCATCATAACACAAATCGTCACCACACTAATGCAATCGTCATCTGTAATTTGAAAAGGTTAATGTTTTCCTTCACCAGAAATTCCATCATCTTAATGCTCTCCACCACTCTGTAATTCATTTGCGCCATCATCATTATTCAGCAGGTGCAGTAAAAAAAGCAGGAACCGTGATTATTAGCACTGGTTGACAACACAATACACAGACAAATTCTTCTCGACTATCAATCTACGTACATTATAAAAAGTTCATTTTTCAAGCCATTTTCCAACACCAAAATTCCAGGTCAAGTTTGAACACTTTATAGAGATGTGGCATATAAGCAGTGGTTTGACATCAAGAAATATAGGGGAAAGGTGGAGGGGAGTAGTTAACCTACAGGTTATTTGCAAGTCGTGTGGTCTTCCTGTTTATTTCTACAATTATGTTTGTTTGGTAACCAAGTTGTACTAAAAACAAAAAAAAAAACTGAAAGCAGAATTTCATGGAAATTGGTCGACCAATTGGAGAAGTACAGTGAAAGTTGGAGGAAAATCAAATTTTTGAAAGAAGTACGGAAAAGTCACCGTTATAACAGGGGTTGGGGTCTTGGTTCAGGACTGACAGGTTGAATTGGAGTTTGCTAAGTAAATGACATGCTCATACCCCAATGTCCAAAAGACCTTCTCGATGTGGATAATCAATACAAGGATAGTTGAGTATATTAGTTATTATAGATTGTGACCAATTATATACCTTAACATAGGTTTACACAACAAACGAGTGCAGCATGGTTACACAGGCGTGTACAAAATTTCAAAGTCTTTCATCCGCTATCATAAGCAATATAGAGACAATCAGCTTTACCTCTCGATCTCCGCTGCAGAAAATATGAACAAATAAAAAAAAGGACAAACAAGGACAAGCTGCAAACAGAATGATGTTGAGAGCATCTTTTTGTAATTACTATCATTGCATAAAATAAGCGGCATTTTGTGAGGTTTTGAACGAACACTATTAATTGGACTGGTTTAAGGGAGAATGAGGCATAGCTCATGGCTTTGGTAAAACTGAGCAAAAATTACGTCCAATAGTGCCCGTGCAACAACCATATCTTGTGGGGGTGCGACATGGAATTAAGAATTCTCCACAGAGTATAGATTGTAACAGTATGTCTTTCACAGGACCATCCTTGAGTTTGTCTTTAGGTACAGTAGTTGAAATCAGCTGATGTCTCGACTTTTTTTCCCCCAATACTCAAATAGTCTAACGAATTAATCAACAGATGTTAATTGTAGGTATGCTAGCCACCATGGGAGATTCTATTTAAATCCATTGATTTCATCCATTTTACACCGTGTTTGCCGAGCAGATTCAACACTGACCGTCACCATCAACACAGCTTTCAGTCCATCCAATATTCTGGCTCAAGTTTTGTTTTTTTTTACAATTCACCTCCACAGTGCCACTTACTTCCACCAATCGTAGGCAACGCGTCAGGCTGTTTTCATATGGCATTTGTCTTCTGTTCCTTGTCACACAGTGAAAAACACACACCACACACACACAACACACACACATCTGCCTAGCAGATACGTAAGACATTGTCATGTATGAAGGTGTAGTGTTAGTGAGAAATTTCGGGGAATCCCAAGATTCAATAGCTCAGTTGGGCGGTCCTTGGAGTTCAGTCAGAAGTTGAGTCAGAAATTTTTCACACTGGCTCACACAGAATTTATTCTGTTTATTAAAAGTATCATATAAGTGTTATAACACCGCCAATTATTCTAGCATCGCCATTTGTTCGCTTCACACTAGTTGATGCCTACAGGCTCGGTGTACATTTAAGACTGAAACCAACGCGTCTTACTATCATAAATAATAAAGTGATGGCTGTATTGTTGCAATTAGGAGAGACGAGTGTTTCCTGAGAAATAAGTAACTAAGTGCGTGCGTTTTCTCCTGCTCCCTTTGTTATTATGTCTGGTAGGTAGCTCTTATATGAGCGCTTACAATGTATCCTCCTGCAAAAAAAAGATGCTGCATACTTATAAGGACCTCCTTTGAAAGCTCTTCCAGCCAAGGGGAAAGGAGGAGGGAGAGGAAGGAGGGGCAGGGGTGAGAGAGGGGAGAATGGAGGAGAGGAGTGGGGGAAAGAGAGGATGGGGGAGAGGGGAGAGAAGAAAGGGGAGGCAAAGTGGAGAGGAAGGAGGGGGTAAAGGTGGTGTGAAGTCTGGAGAGTGGTGGGGTGGGAGAGGAGCTTCCGGGTACCTTTGCTCATAAACGTACATGAAAGCAGCACCAGTACAAACAACAACAACAACGATGACAACAATGTGTTTATCAAAATAGTCCTTTTCTTTCTGGCTGGTTCACTTCATGTGATATCATGATTGAGACTTCATGTCGTTAATTTTTACCCTTACATTCCCCACCTGGATTGCACATGACGACCTGATAAAAATGTGTTACTAAAATACGCGGCTCTCACACTTCTGTGCAATCATCTGCACTGCTTTCTATCAATCTGTTTTCTTTCTAATTCCTCAACCCATCTATCCCCTGTCTCACCTTCCTTTTACCTGCCCATTTAACCCACAACTTAGCCACACTTCCTAAGATGGGAAGATGTTGTTGTTTGTTGTGTTTTTAACAGTTGTGCTATTAGTAAAGCACGACTCCAATCCTACTTTCTTCTTTTTCTGTACATAAGGCCGGGCTCTCTGCTAGTTGAGTCTTGTGAGCAAAAAGTTCCGGTTGCAGATACTGAACATCAGCAAAAAAACCAAGCTAAAAAGATTGATTTCACAATTATCCCACTGAGAATGACTAAACATTGAGAGCAGCAAGTCAGTGGTTAGTTAAAGGCATAATATTTGATTTAGTGGGTTGTGCTTGCATTCTGCAAATGGCTATAAATCAAGAAAAAAAAAATGAGTGATACAGAATGAGCTTTTTATTTTAACAATTGTGGTCCGTGAATGTTCATGTCTTTGTCACGATGGAGCTCCGGTGCTAGCGCTATATGAATTGATTTTATTAACTCTCGACACTTTAGGCATGAGAAGAAAGAAACAAGAATACAAGTGTCGAACATAATTTTATAGCATGATACGATATAGAACATGCATAGCAATTGAATTTTAAAAATGTATTGGCCGCCATATGTCCTTCCCCCTGATCGGCATTTACGGTGGTGGAGTATGCCGCTCACGAGTGCTCTCTCTAGTTTATGGATTGTTTCCCTTTACGGACAATTTACAGACAGTTTCATGATTTTTTTTTTCCTTCGGATTGTGGCTGTTGAATTTCATCATTATTCGAAATTTCTAATTTTTTAATCACACCTTGAACACTACTAACATTTATATGAGTGAGCGAGTCATGAGTGGTTAAAGAGCTTTATGTATTGGATCATGGTGTTCGTCCGGAGGTTAGTTCTCATGGGCTTGAATGGTCTCATGGCAAGGCGGTTTGCCATTACCATGTGTAGTCGAGGGGCAGGAATTTGGAATTTGTCAGGTGCTAGCACAATAATACCCTTAACATTACCTAAATTGTGTAGGATCTTAACCTCACCAGAAACAATGCTTGGGAAGTGGCAATTCTGCCTTTATCATCCCACCATGACGTCTGCAATACACAGATGACAAGTTACAATTTATTGATGGTCAAGAATGAAACTCAAAGGCAAGTTGAGCTAGCTACCTAACGAGTTATTCCTGCGGCCCTTATGTATTGCATTATGTTAAAGTCTCAGTCTGCCCACAGCGATAACACTTGTGCCTACTTACTGCCTAGTCACCACATTATAGAAAAGGATACACAAGTAAATGAAACGAGGGAGGTTTCATGTGAGGAAACAGCTAATAGTTTCCACAGCAGCCAGGTTTTCCCCTCAATTATGAATCAAGGCGGAAAAAGTAAAGAGATTAGATTGGAGAAGAGGTGATTGCATGGGAACCGAGTTAGTAAAGTTATAAGGAATCGACGAGTTGTTCAGGTGGATAATTTCTTATTTATGGAAGGTGAGACCAGAGAGCATAGCTGAGAATAAATATCAGCACCGACCACAAGTTTAACGCCAGGGATTGTTTCTATACTCAAAAGATACATGCGAAAAAAGATTATTTTAAAATAGGAGAAGCGTGAGAACCAAGAAAGAGTTTAAAAGCAATATATAAGTATACGTAGAAGGCAGAAAAAGAATGAAAGATGATAAAAGGCCTTAATAAGCTTAATGAGGAGGATTTGTGACAGCAGGTGTATTCTCTCTTCTTTTCCAAATGATTACGCACTCTCCATACCTCTCAGGTGATGTGCCTTCCATTTCCTTTTTTTCCATGCACCCTCAACTACCCTGCTGACTTCCAGAAAAAAATTTCAATTATATGATCTCTGGGATGAGAGAATTCCATTAAGGGCCACATGTTAGCTGCGACAGGAGAGGAAGTCTGCGAGCCATGAGTGGAGATTGCCTTAGATACCATAACAAAAGAGTTCAGTGAGCAGGGCAGGGCGCCACACCGTATCGAAAGCATGCAGTATTTCTCGGGAGATGATGGCTCTGATCTCATGTCTGGCATTGAGTACCTCCATGCATTGTTGGGAAAGCAAGAGCAACAAGTCCAGGGTAGAGTGACCTGGTCTGAATCCAAATTGATGATCAAAATCAAGCCATTGGAGAAGAGGAAGGATTTAATATCTGAAGCAATGATGGATTATATAACCTTGCTGATGATCGGGAGAAAGCTGATTGGTCTGCTGTTACAGGGATCTGTTTTTGCACCTTTTTTATGCAGGGCAGTAATGTTTGCTGATTTCCAAGCAGATGGCAGATGACCTTGAGCAAATGAGAGGGTGAATAGAACAGAGAGAGAGAGGGTGAGCAAGAGTAGCAGAACAGGTTTGTCAGACACATGGGCTGATGCCGTCTGGACCGGTTGCAGAATCCGAGTTGAGGTTTCACAGCAAAATATCCACCTTGTCGGGAGAAAAGTACTCAGAGTCCAGGAACAACTGGGTAAGGTGGGTACAGAAAGCGATGGGTTTTGGACACAAGATTTACAAGCAAGCACAGAGTTTCAGCATTCAGCCTTTTCACGTGCAGTGTCAGCTGTGTGGCCATTTGAGGTGAGGTCGGGGATGGAGGGGGAACATCCACCAGAAACCGACTTAACTACATGCCACCAGGATTTGGAGGAGGGAGACAGGTTTGAGAGTTCAAACTTGAAATTAGAAAGATGTTTCATCGTTCTCCTGAGAGTAGACACACACTTGTTCCAAGCTTTGTGGAAGGAACTGAGATTAGTTTTAGTTGTATTTGCCTTTCATGAGGCGCAGGCAATTTTTTTCAGAACAACTGCTTCGTCACAAGCTTCAGTGTACCAGAAGGGTATGACTACTGAAGACGAGATGGGATAAATGTGTTCATGAGAGAGAGCAAATTCCTTTGAAAGAATTCCCAGGATGAGTTGATGTCAGAGAAAGTAGAGATGGGAGACCATTCTAGAAGTTTGATGGCTGTTTGAAGTCCCTGCCAGTCGGCCTGAGTGAAATGCCAGAGGTGACGGCGGGTGACGGCGCTGAGTTCGTTCTATGATAAAGCCAGAGAGATGTCTACTTTGACAAGCATGTGATCATATGAACCGATTGGAGTGGAGAAGAACAGCAGATATTTTCAGGAAATTGGTCAAAATCAGATTCAGAAAGAGTAGAGTACTGTTGGTTGAGATCCGGATGGGAAGTTGAACGATTGTGTCAGTCCCAATGAGTCGCAGAAAGCTTTTGCTGAAGATGCCACAGGTGAGAGCACCCACACCCAGCCAACTGGCATGATGACAATTGAAGTCACCACATAAGAGCAAGAGAGAGTTGGGATAAGAGGATAGAAGTTGGTCCATGTTTTCGGATAGTGAGGTGTAAGCAGAGTAATCACTGTTTGGTGGATGGTGCAGTGCCACATATAAACATGAGGTGGGAATTGAGGGGAAGCCGTAGCCAAAGTGTATCCTGGAGTGTGTGTGAGTGAGGGCAGTGCATGGAGAGTGAGGAATAGAGTTTTTGATGAAGAGAGCAACTCTGCTCCAGGACAAGGCTCAGGTCTGCCATACCAGAGAGAGGGAGTAACCAGGGAGAGATATAAGGAGTCAGAGACATCTTGAAGGAGGAAAGTTTCTGTTCAGGAGATTATGTCTGGTTTGTCAGTGGCAACATGTATGAAAAGTTGTCAGGTTTGAGGAAGGCTCCGGATGTTTGAGGTCCACACTGTTAAGGAAGAGTGAGGGGAGGGGAGTAGGAGAGGGAGGGGGAGGGGGTAGGACGAGGAGGGATGGGGGGAAGTCGGGAGAGTTGTTGACAGAGCGTGGGGATTGCAGAAGAGTGAGGGGAGAGGCCAGATGAGGAGGAGAAAAGGTTCGGTGTTGATGGGTTGAGGTACAGTAGGGAGTAATAAGAGAGGGGCAGAGGAAGTTGAAGATTGGAAGAGGTGGAGGGATGAGATGGAAGAAAGAGGGCAGGGGAAGAGGCAGCTTTGTGGATGTGAGAGGGGGCAACTTCAAGAAGGGGAGTGAGAGGAGAGATTGGAAGGAGAAGGGTGAGAGGGGAGAGTGAGGGGGGAGTTTTTAGAAAGGATGAGAGGCCAGCTTGCAGGGGAATGTGAAGGTTTGCTTTGAGAGGGAGGGGTGAGAGGGAAGCTTTGAGAGGGAGGAGAGATGATGAGAGCAGGCATGGCCAAGGGCAGGAGGAAGATGAGGGGCTAGGATAAAAAGAGGGTATAACAGGTGGGGAGTTAGGAGGAGGTCGATTTTAAGGAGGTGGGGTGAATTGGCACTGAAGTTGGAAAAAAAGGACAATTGATGGAACACAAACATTCATTGTAAACTGGGATTTAAATTTTTTTAAAAGTCAGAGATGTGATTAAAGACATTATGTGAGGGATGCAATAAAGGACAATTAAGAGAATGGAGAAAAGAAACGTTTTAACAGTGGGACTTTTTAGACACAGGATGAAGGAAAGGTCAAATTGAAGTCTTTGGAAGAAGAAGAAGAAGAAGAAGAAGAAGAAGAAGAAGAAGAAGAGTAGTAGTGAAATATAATACAAAGGAAGATGGCAGGTCGGACAAAACTTACAGGAAGAAGAAGAGGGGGTAGAGAAATCACGTGGCTGTGGGAAGTGCAAGGAGGAGATTGGGACCAGACTCTGTGCAGAGCGTTGGTGCTGCTCAAGCAGTCTCCTTGGCTATTGGACACAATCCTGGACGGGTCACCACTCCGACACAGTATACCAGCATGCTGGCACTCATTTTGCCGACCTCGGAAGGATGACAGGCCGAGTTAACCCCACCTGGTATTAATTCAACAGCTGAGTGGGATTTGAACTCAGGACCCTGGGATCCAAAGCCACCACCCGAACCATTAAGCCAACGCCAAGCATGAAGTGCAAGGTGAGAAGTGAAATATATGTACTGTATATATATATATTTATTGTATGTTTTAAGATTAGGAAAGGTTCAGTAAAGGAAACGTTGAAGAAAAAATCATGAAGGTGCATGGTGAGTGTGGGTCAGCAAAAGTAGAAGGAAGATGGTAGATCGCAAAAGAGGAAGGAGGAAGGAGAGTCAGTCCAGAAAGTCATGTGGTTATGTTGAGAAGGAAAAGGCTTTTTTTGTGTTGTTGTATTTTTAACATGTTAAGACATGAAACAGATGGTATAGTTGGGAGGGATAGAAGGAGGGTGGAGGAAAGAGTGGAGAAAATAAAAAGTGATGGTAATAAGGACAAGATACAAATAAACACGATCGTGCACATAGATGGGAAGACGGGTAGGCCTCAGTGAAACCAGATATGACAAGACCGATGAAAACTCACCAAAGAGCACAGATTTTGAAACAAAACTGAACTGGGGACACACAGTAAACATAGAGGTCACAAAATAAACAGTCAAAACGCAAACCACGACCGGAAACTTATCTTTGAGAAAGTCGGCAGAGATCCCTGGAGAGAACCCAAATATATTTACATAATGGACAAAAAAAAATTGAGCAGAAATTAGTGATAATCGACAAATCTGAAATAAATGGTGAATTCTAACTAATACACCATTCTTGAAATCAAATTGGACTGGCGATTGAATCAAATTGGATTCGACTGGACTGGCACACACACAATGGCTTACTCTTTAAAACAGGCGCAGTGGGCTCTTTAATGGCTACTAGATGGATGACAATTACTGTGGGATAAAATATTCCTTTACCTGAATTCATTCACTGATGTGCCATGGCTAAATGATAGTTACATCCTTTCTGTGTGGGTGGCTCTTCTGGGCCCTGCGGCAATGCCCATATACCTGGTGTTGGCGTCATGGTTAGTGTCATGGGCTTGGGATCCTAAGATCCTTTGTTCAAATCCCGCTTTGCCGTTGAATTAATACGAAGTGGGGTTGACTCAGCCTGCCCACCTTCTGACTGAGGTTGGCAAAATGAGTACCAGCTTGCTGGGATGATTGAGCCATTCAAGTATCATGTGTTGGAATGGTGACCCATCCAGGATTGTGCCCAATAGCCCAGGAAACTGCTTCAGCAGCACCAACGCTCTGTACAGAGTATGGTCCCATTGGATGGATGGAGCAACGCCCACTGTATGCTTGGCCCAGAATTTGTAATTTTTATCAGAATGTGACACTAGTCTCTTACTCTTTGCTAAATACACAGTGGGATCTTTTACATTTAACATCCAACCAAATCTTGGTAGATGGGTCCCCAAATTAATGTCCAATCTGATTAAATACTCATTCGTTGATGCATCATCGACTTTCCTGTGAAACACCGGGGTGACATTTTATCGTCAGTTTGGGAATCTAACGAAGACTAGACATCTCAAAGGCTAGTGTGCCATTTATGAGCTATCCTGCCAACCCTTTGACAAGAATGATGAGAACCATGGGAGACAAGAGATAAATCATCAAAGTATTTGGAAACAAGGTTGTTGACTACATTCTATTGTGTTGGTTTTCAGCAAAAGAGAAAGGTGATAAAAAGCTTTTTGGCTTCTCCTTCACACCACTCATGAGAGAGGATGGCAAGACCTTGTCAGATGACATTCATGAGTTGTGCGTGTACAAGGCAAGTCCGTATAATAAACTACCCTTTATCTCTGGGAATGAGAGGTTTTCTTTTTGTGGAATTAAGTGAAAATTGCCGCTGTGAAAAAAATTTGAGCCAAAATTAGAAAATTACATATTTTTCGTCAGCAGGCATTGGAAAAAGTTTTTGATGCATTCCAGTTATATCCCCAAATTGAGTTTCAGAATCTGCAAAACATGCTTTCATTTTTACATTTAAGTTGGGGATACACATTTTGCATCTTGTGAATTAAAAAAATATATGGAGTGGCACTTGAAAGCATAATGTGGTTAGTGTTGCTCAGAGAACACATGCACATATTGTCATGCATCTTCATTGTGCTAAACTGCTGGTGAGATTGCTCAACTTTCACAGAAAAACTGGTTGTAGTTGGGAATATCCATATTAAAAACTAAGGAACAACACCAACTAGTACATTGCTGTCCAGCAGGCAAGGCTCATGCCCAATGTTTCGACTACTGAGCGGTCTTTGTCAGAGACTTTGTAGATATCTTGTGCTGGATGTTAAGTACACTCCAAAGAGGGTGTGGGCATCACATGACTACAATATGTAGATGGTGGGGCCTACCATTGTCTTCATCATTGCCTTGCGTGTAACATTGGGTGTAGTTTAACCTGTGAGCTGCCTACTTAACGAAGACACACACACGACATGCACACATCGAAGAAGCCGGTACGTAATCACTCCTTCACACAATCTCACTCGCTGCTTGGGTCCACTGATGGCGATGCCGAAACCATGACCCTGGCGACGAGGGGAAGGAAACAAAGTAGAGGGAGGAGGTGCAGTTGAGAGAGGGCTGGTGGTGTGAGCTTGATGGTGAGACTTATTAATATGTGGAGATGAGGCCCAATACGAGGCGCGTGTGGATTGAAGGCCCACATGCTCCCGAGTCGATGCTCCGAGACTGTTTGTGTCCCCGGAGTACTGTGTGGAGCCCTGGCTTCGATGATGGCAGAGTCAAGGATGATGTGGCTGGTAATTTTAGTGTGACAGAGAGGAGCCTTCGATGAACAATGAGCGGAGACGAGGCCGGCTACATGGTGAGTGTGGATTGAAGGCCCGAATACTCTGGAGACGATGCTCCATGGCTATTTGCGTGTCTGGAGGATCTGAGGAAGACTTGGCTGGGAAGGAAATGCTCAGACGGGCACAGAAAAATGCTTCCCAACGGGCTTGAAAGCCAGCAACCTAGAATGAGACCTCATGGTTGGTTACGTCTTGGACGTGCTGTGTGCAGTGTTGGACAAACGTTATGCTGAGAAGCAATCGACAAACACAATATCGACTCACTGGCATGGGTATTCCCAATGTGAGAAACTGCTACCAATGTGCCAGGGGAGGGTGGAGAAAAGGTCAGGGGAGGGAAAAAGACTTCAACAAAGCCGGGCGGTTGAGAAACTGTTGCTGAAGGGCCGGGGGAAGGGAAGAGCCTTCGACGAATGAAATTTGTCTTGGAAATAAAGTAAAATGAAATTATGGGACACAGACCCCTTATATTCAGTCTATGCAGTGGCACTGTGCATGTGGAATGCTTGCTGCAACGAATGAAGCCTGCATCGCCTCTCATGAGAAGAAAGATCATCTCACAAGGAGACAGGGATCTGCACCAAGCCAAGAGGCTGTGGACATGCTACCTGCCTCAAAAATGAGACTCAACAAGAGGAAACTAAAACACGAGTGTTGGAGAATAGAGGAAAAGGAGGCCATTCTCCACTGTAAAATCTATTCAAGGGGAATGGCTGGTAAAGTAGCTAGATTCATACACCACCTGAAGAAGACAAGATTGGCCACCAGAGCAGAGATTTTGCCACCCCACAAATTCAAAAAGGTTGTGCCAACGGCATATAAATTCCTAAATAAAAATAAAATAAAACAGATAACAGTGAAGGCCAGAAGAAAAGCAGAAGATAGGAGGATGGGAGCCGAGGGCTCTCCAGGGGGTGGACAGAGGGATAATGGAAATGTGACCGCAATGGCACAAGGAGGGGCTGTTCGATGAAGCCAGAGTTTGGAATGCAGAGTGTCACAGGGGCACAGTGGTGAAGGAGAAGTGAGACAGGGGAGGAGGAGGAGACAGAACCACCCTGATGGGGAGGAGGAACAGACCCGACTTAGTCGTGGACCGAGTGAAAACACCTACACAAATGGAGGGGATGAAAGCGAGAACAGCGGATGATAACGGGCAGTAAGACGGAGGGGAACAGAGGGGTGGATGAAAGGAGGAGGATGATGAGGAACAGCAATGACTGGAAGAACAGCTGTCAAACAAAATAGTGGAGATGAGATTGACACCACTCAGGGAAAGAACACAACTATACTGCACAAAATAGAAAACAACAAATGGACAAAAAAACTCATAAGGAGAATCAAAAAAGCATTAAAAAGATTGGTACCAAAACCATCCCCCTTAGAGGAACTCAACACTGTGAGCATTGCAGCGGCACTGCTCATACAAGAAAAAGTAACAGGAAAACAACATTGCACGGAGCAAACCAGCCCCTTTGGACAGAATCCAGGCACCACAATGGAAACGGAGACTAGAGACACAAAGGGAGCAACTGTGAAAAGAAACAGGCCAAATACTACAGTTTATAATGGGAAATTGAAATCAAATAGAAATGACTGCAAGAAAGATTTAAAAGAACTACAACTAAGTCAACAAAGGGAGAAAACAAAACCACATGTTTGATAACAACCTAAAAAGATTCTACCGCAAACCAGGGAAACAAAAGCAAAACGTATCAAATCTCCCCAAGAAAGATAAACTTGAAAATTTCTGGAAAGGAATGTACGAGGACCTAAAAGAGCATTAACAAAGAGGCAGATTGGATCCAAAACTTGGAGGTAAAAAAACATAGAAAGGAAGTGCCTCCAGTCATATTTAATGAAAAATTTTTTTTTTAAAGCTACTAGCAAAAATGCCAAGCTTTCAAAGCCCAGGCCAGGATGGAATTCCAAACTTCTGTCTGAAGCGACTCATGCTAAACACAATCACTAGACTCGAGCTAACTTATCGCTTCAACTAACTTATCCAAGGGGAGGAGGCCCTGGCTCAGTGGGTCACACAAGGTAACACCTTCCTTATCCCCAAATCTGAAGAAATCCAACTACTTCACAAGTATAAACCAATAACATGTCTACCAGCAGCATGCAAACTTCTGATGGGAATCATCACAGAAATAATGTACCACCACATAACACAAGAAGGAGGCTGAGACGCAAAACAAAAGGGATGCAAGAGAAGATGCTATGGACCTATAGTCCACCTACTACTAAATGAAGCCATACTCAAAAATTACAACACGAGAAGAACTAAATTATCCACAGCATGGATAGACTACAAAAAAGCTTTTGATATTGTCCCACATTCATGGATGGATGATAAAAGCATGCAATTGTTCAAGATCAACCCCCAAATAATCAAACTGACAGAGGAAGCAATGGAGCTTTGGAATAGCACATTGATATGACAGCAATTTCTCTACCCACCTTACCCAGTCACACCCAGCTGTTCCTCGACTCTGTGTCCTTTTCTCCTGACAAAGTGGGGAGCTTGCTGGATTCTGTGTCCTGACTCAGATTCTGCATCTGGTCCAGATGGCATCAGCTCTTTTTTTCTGGTTTTCATCATTGATCTCTCCGACTGTCTGGAAAATCCTCTTTATCTCTTTGCTGATGACTCCACCCTCTGCCGTACCATCTGTCATCCCTCAGATCGGCAAGCAGCAGCTTCTTCACTCTGCAGATCTGGATAAAAATCACAAGTTGCTAACACGTGGAACATGTCTTTCAATCTTGACAAATTTCACACTCTCACTATGTTCTCCGAAAGGACCGTCTGGACCCCCCCCCCCCCTCATCTACTTTCTCACACAATCCTCTTGAAGAAGTCCTTTTCATTCAAGCTTCTGGGTCTCACTATCTGCTATGATCTTTCCTGGGGAAGCCACATTTCCAAGGTGGCCCCCAAAGCCAGTCACCGACTGGGCGTCCTCCCTCGTGAAAAGTCCCTCCTTGGCACACCTGAGTTCCTGACCACATACAAAGCTTTCATCCACAGCCTGAATTGAGTACTGCTCTCCCCTCTGGGCTGGTGCTCCCGCCTCTCACTTTCTCAGCTTCATGCTGTGGAAACCAAGGCATTTAGGATCATTGGTATCTCCCGTGATGAGCTGAGTCTTTGGGTCCCTCACTCTCTCACCGCAGGCAGGTCGTGGTCTTTCTGTCTTCTATCGTCTCCTCTCCAGTCTCACCCCCTGCTTTGTCTGCGATATGCCCCCCCCCCGCCCCCATATTTCCACAGGGTGCTCAAGGTCTGCCAGCAACCCCCTTCTCGTAAAACCACCAAAATCAAGAATCACCGCTCACCTTCACTCTTTCATTCCTCTTTTTCCCCCCTTTGGAACAAACTCCCACACTCTGTTCAATCCCACTCTTCCCTCCAGGTCTTCAAAACAGCTGTTCACCACCACTTCTTATCTTCCACCATCCAAAACCACAATCTTTTCCGACCTCGTTAATCCACCACAAACCCACCTTCTTCAAATACCCTGCTTTCCTTCCTGAAAATCCATCGTGTAATGACCTGAAAGTCCCTGTAGTGTCCATCTTGTATACCCTGTGTTCCCTGCCCCATCCCTCTCCCTTCCACAGATCTCCTCATGTCTCTGTTCCCCTGTTTTGTCCTTCCCTCTCCCGCCCCTCTTATCTCCTGCTCCTCTTTTTGTACATTCTGTGTGTTAGCTCTCATACGAGCCTTGACATTGTATACAAAAAAAAAAAATCAAAATACCAGGAGTGAAGATATGATGTGGGATCTTCCATGTAGACCACCCTTCGCCGCTCCTAATTTGCCTGGCCCTGGACCCACTGAGCAACCTCATTAATGAACAAGTACATGGATATACCCTTATGTCAAATAAGAGAATGCCCAAAGAGACAAGAAAGGTGATACTGTTGTGGGACCGGGTTTCGGTGGTGAGTACGACCGCTAGGGGGAGCAGTAGAGTTGCTCCACCGAAACACCCGGAATTTAGGTCGTACCTTTCAGATAAATCCGAAAGGTCACGGGTCCTTATCGGACGAAGATCGCCAATAGGTCGACCACGTGGGTAGGGTCAATTGCCAATTTCAATATACCTAAATACCCACGCAGTCTAACTACCGGGCGGGGAACCACACCCTCGGCAGGATCTGCGCGATCCGGGCCGTTACCGAGCCGGATCCGAGTTGTACCCCAAGCGGAGAGTACCAGAACCCTGCCGGCCAATTGCACGATTACGGCAGCAACGGCCTTCCTAATCCCCAATACGCACCGTGGCAAACCAATGGCAGAAATGACAAAGAACGAGCTGGTAAATTCAACAATCGTGGAATTTATTTACAATAATCGGGGGAGGGGAACACAGAGCAGAGTTATCACAAATAAAGAAAGGTATCAAATATAAAAGCAATTCCTTAAACAATTTTACTTAGAGACAGGGCCCACGGACACACGCACACACAAATACCCCAGAAAGAGATGGACCTTGAGGTCTTTATTGCCCCTTCAGCTCGAAGGAAGACGAGCTGAGGGAAGAGAACGTGCTGGCTACCTGGCCGCGTTCGCACGGCTGGACGTCCGCACCTTCCCGGAGCACCAGTCGCCAAAGAACGGACCAGGGCAGCCGAACCCAGAGGAGACGAGACGAGGTGATCTCCCGTGATGAGATGGTTGACCGCTTGTAGTAATGCGCCAGACGAGATGCCTCGGATGCGCGTGATGCAGTCAGCCGCAGACCCAGACAGAAGCGCGCTCGAGCAGACGGGACGCAATCATTAATCCTTTCTTCCGTCCTTCGGGGTGCGGTCCGCTCCCCCGTGGCCTGCTCTCATTGAGTGCACGCCGTGTCACGGCTCTGCCTTCTTGCAAAGGGCCGCCCCGGCTTTTGGTCCACTTGTCGCCCATTTGGTGGAAAATGACGCATACCCTTATTTGGCACCAAGCCAGAACGAAACTCTTCGTGACCATATTCGGTGCGAAATCCACACCGCCTGGGATATGGAATTCCACCCACGCACACGCCCGCATGCTGGTGAGCGCGCAAAGAATGCCGCGAGCAGAGTGTTGTTGTTGTAAAAGCGAAGATGGGCGTTGTTGTCGTTGTTGTGGGATGTAAAAATCCACTCTATAAAAACTGCGCAGCGCACGTACACTTAATCACCCATTAAACATAGGACGAGACCATACCTAGAAACGCGTACTTACCGATATAACTGATCTATAGGACCTGGCTGTTGTGTGCAGTAAGCTTCCAAATTCGTAACAATACATCTACTTTACATGGATGATTTAAACTTATTTGCTCCAAACAACGAAAAATTGGGCAGAAACAACTAGAATGAGTGAAACAGTACTCTGACAACATTGAAATGGAATTTGGCCCAGATAAGTGTGTCAAGTGCACATTCTTACAAGGCAGACCAACAAATACGGACAACCTAAAAATTGACACAAATACAACAATGCATGAGGGAGACAACGAAGCATCATACAAATACGAGCCCGGAGTTGAAGAGGGCCACCAAATATGTCACAAACAAATGCACAAAATAATTACCAAAGAATACCTGCATAGAACGAGGCTGATCCTGAAAACATACCTGATGGAGTACTGTATTACCAGGAATACCAGTATTCCCGTTTGCGAAGATAGGAGCACGCCAATGACACCAACAAATTACAGCACATGATAGTACAGCATATTGTCAGCTAATGCAGTTTCATACTTATGTTTTGATAATTTTACCTCTTCTTTATGATATGGTGAAAAAGCTCAGATTAGTACACCCACACACAAGCTGTTAGTACACCCACACTACACCAAATGTCATAAGCAAGGCTGTGAAAATGAAATTACCTCCTTTGAATAAATGGACATCAGGTCCCACCATCTGCATATACAGTATTGCAATCACATGATGCTTCCTTGCCCTTAGGATACTTAACACTTGACAGACATGTGATGTTTGCACAGTCTCTGATGAAGACCACCCAGTGTTCAAAATGCCAGGCCGAGACCTTGCCTGCCAAGCAACTATTCAAGTTGGTGTTGTCTTCAGTTTTGAATCTGCTAAACTTTCTTTTAAACAACATTAACCTTACACATTCACTGTTGGGTATCTGAAGTATTAAACTTACAATTAAAGGTCTGTGTCTGCTGCGGCATTCTCATGAACTGCGTGCTACCTGTATTGTATTTGCTTTGCACTCATCAATTTTTCAGACCCACAATGGTGGTTAGAATCGTATAATCCACCATTTCAAAAACAGCTGGCCTGGATTTTCAGGAACGCTGAAAACCTTTGATAGCAATACATTTTTAGCTTGAAATAACCACATTTATTGTGTTTAAACTGCCACATTTTGGCAAGAAATCGATTCCTTGGTGAGCCAATTATACAGAAGTTAATGCCTTGCTCATTGTATGCTTACTGAACTACTGCATGATTGTTGACAATGATCATTGTATCGTTGTTGACCACAACATTTCACTTTGTTGGATGTGCTTTCAATGTTCTCCGTTGTGTTCACAGTGCGAAGATCCTGGGTGCCTAACAGGGGTTCCTTCATACCTGGATCTGCCAAGTTCCCGCAACGGGACTCTTTCACCAGCTATTTCTTGCTCCCCTGCTTCCAGTGTCTTCACTCGAAACTCCAAGGAGTCACTATGGATCAGCGTCCTATTGTGTTCCACAAAGCTGACCCAAAATGGTGCAATATGGTGTAGAAATGAATCCATTATAGCTCGTAAATGTTTATCCTGTAGAACTTCATCTCATAAATACGTGTTCTAAAATGTCGAATTTCAGGCAACCCCCTGTTTTAAGTATTGCAGAGACTACCTTTCTTTGTTAATAACAATAAATACAGGGGATTAAACTATGCTACCTTAGGTTAAAGAACTTTGGATGAAGAAACAACTGTTTTTTCGATAATTAAACAAGTAATACGTGTCTACAACAACCATCCTTGACCATGTTGTGGAATGTCGGCCGAGTCCCTCACTTTTTTGTTTCCTCCGTCCTCACGTTTAAATCTTAATTCGCCTTTAAATCCTTTTTTTCCGCAACCGCTTGAACGATTGACACAAAATGTTCAACATCGGAACACATACCCATACATATATATTTTAACAAAGGTACATGGTGTTGAAAAAAACCTGGTGTTGGCTTCGCGGTTAGAGTGGTGGCCTGGGATCCGAGGGTCCTGAGTTCAAGCCCCGTTGGCTGCTGAATTAACACCAGGGGGTTGACTCAGCCTGTCATCCTTCTGAGGTCGGTGAAATGAGTACCAGTGTAGCAGCCAGAGGCTGCACATGAAGGGACAGGGTATCAACGGATTGATTAAATTTGGTATTGGTGTGGCATCGGCATGATGGTCCGAATGGCCTGCTCCTGCTCCTTAATTCCTTGTAAATCCTTGTAAATTCTTGTACATAATGATTGAATGAAAAATGGGGCCAGTGTTCCAAAAAGTCTGTTTTCTGTTGGCATGGGTCGCAGTGTGTTTCCCGTATCAGGAACTAGTAATAGGCGTCGACAACCATCCTCAATCATGTTGTGGAAGGTCGGCCGAGGCCCTCTTTATTATATATTTATTTTCTTTCCACCCTCACCCTTTTCACTTTTAAATTATTTTTCTCTGCAACCGCTTGAGTGACTGACACAGACCTTTCAACGTAAGGTGTCTACCCATGGAGAACATAGGCTGAGTTTAAAACAGTCATCCATGAGACAGCAAGGGCTGCTTTTGGGGAGAACAGATCATCAAATATTGGTCTGAATAAAATGCTGACGAGCTATTACCCCTCATTGATAAGAAGAAGAAAGCAGTATATTGAGAGAACAACAAGAATCCAACATATAACACCAAAGCAAAACTCTGTCATGCAGGGAGCGAAGTACAGAAAGCAACCCAACACTGTGCAAACCAATTCTGGGACAAACTCTGTGATGACATGGACAGCTTCAGACACAGAAATCCTGAAAGTCATGTGCAATGGTCTGGAGAAAGCTTAATGGCCTGCTGTCAAAAAAATTGCTCCCCTCAAATCCAATGGTGGTGAGATAATCATAGATAGAGGCCAGCAGATGACTCATTGGGTTGACCATTATTCCCAGCTATACTCAAAAGAAAGGAACACCACCAGCAAGGCAACAGACCAGATTCCATGCATAATAATCATGACAGAATTAGATAAGATGCCAACTGTTAAAGAACTGAGCAAGGCTATTGACTCGTTGTCAAGTGGCAAGGCTTCGGAAAAGTACAGTATCCCAGGTGAAATACTAACGTGCAGGAAAGAAAGTCTCCCTCCACATCTTCACCATTTGCTCCTAAAGTGTTGGAGAGAAGATGTACCACAATATATGTGGGATGCCAACATCATAATATTGCATAGGAATAATGGCATCAAGGCCGATCTGTGAGAAAATAAACTTATTCGGTGACAGAACAATTGGATATAAAATGCCTGATTCATCTTTCTAGATTGCCAATGTTGTGTGTGTGTGTGTGTGTGTGTGTGTGTGTGTGTGTGTGTGTGTGTGTGTGTGTGTACACATAACATTGGCAATCTAGAAAGATGAATCAGGCATTTTATATCCAATTGTTCTGTCACCGAAGAAGTTTATGTCCTCACAGGTATACATACAACTCTATCACGTAACATCTTGCAATTGATGCTGTTGGCATTTGTTATGTCTTGTGTTGGAGCTTTCGTTTTAACATGAGATTCTCAAGGAAGCAATTAAGAAAAGTCTTTCGGAAATGCTACATGTACACGAAAGGATTTTGAGAAATTGCTATCTGTTAATCAGATGTTTGATTTTCCACCCGAGGGTGTTTGTCATTTCTGGAATGTTAAAAAAAACATTTCCCAAAGACTAAATTTTGATCACAGGTGTTGGAAACGGCGCTGAGTTGACAATGAAATTTGGATGTTAGAGTTTCGTCGTGTTTTGTTTTCATGAAATGAACACCTTGTTTTTACCCCTACAGAGGATTTGCTCGCTTTGCTCAAGTGGAAATCGCATTCCGAAACCATCCAGGAGGTCCTGGGTAAACTGAGACAGGTCAAAGGAGAAGAGATTGTGAAGGTAATATGTTATCATTTTCTAGATCAGCAACACAACCAATTCCAAACTTCTAAACTCCTGCTTGTATGTTATTAAGTAAATCTTCATGAGATCATTTTCTTCAAATCTATTTTACAAAACCAGTGGCATTTCCACTATTCTCCACTCCCCACTAATGGCAAATTTCCTCTGCTCTAATATATAATTTTTATATAAAATATATATCTCATTGTTTTTTTTTTAAATAAAAATTATATATCGGAAGAGAAGATCATGCATTTACACATTACAAACAGGTAATTTTAACTTTAAGAACCATTTCTCTGAAGAAGAGACAATTGAGAATATAAAATGTTTTCTGTAGTTCCTGCAGGACATCCTGGATGCGCTGTTTGCTATTCTTGATGACAACACAGAGAAATACGGACCTCTGGTGTTCCAATCACTGGTGAGAAATTCTTCTTCTCCCACCAGCACACCTGTCATTAAAATTTTGTCGGAGAACATAATGTAAGCCATCTTCCAGAATTTATTCAGATGCAGATACGAACCCAGCACATGTCACCAGCCAGTGTTGGAAAAGACAAAATGGCATTTCTTGCTTCGTTACAGGTTTTTGTCATCAACCTATTGAGGGCCACCAAGTTTCTCCACTTTAAACCTGTCATCGATACGTACATCAACAAGCATTTTGCTGGAGCTTTGGCATACAGGTATTGACTACACTTCTGATGCTCCATTCATTGACTTGGTGCCATCGCATTTTCCTGATCTGCCTGATCTGCTAAACCAATTAGCGATTTCAACTTTTTTGCCTCATAATTGTCCAATTTAATGCTGAATATTGATTGATTGATTGATTAATTTAATTAATCAATTAATTAATTAACTAACATTTTCTATTTGCACCTCTTGTCTGATATAACAAAAACATTTGGGGATGTTTTGGGGTGTTTTCATGTGAATGGCCAACATCAATGTTATTTAATTGCCTATTTCTTGGCTTTAAATTATAAAACTATTATTATTATTATTATCATTATCATTTCTCATTGCCTTCAGGGGGTGGATTCTTTTTCCTTTGTTTGTTGTTTCTTTCCTTTTCTGTCTTTCTTTCTTTCCAACATTTACAATCCCACACCATTCCTTCATTTTTTGGCATTTTTACCTTGGTTTACTCCACCCAGAACCAATATTTAAGATGGAGGCACCTTGTTCCAATGCATCCAAGACCCTTTTTTATAATTTCGGCCCTGTTTCAATATTACGGTGTCAAAGATGAAACACTAACAAGCCGGTAGGCGACATGGGTGGTCGCTAGACGAAGGCGAATTTGAAATATGTAGATAAGAGAACACATCAGATGGCATTTTTGCCGTTCGTTGTTCCATATAGGAATGTGACAAGCAACTCTCCATTCATCATTTGTGTTCGATTCCCTAACCCTACGTTAGGGAATCTCAACACGAACGTTGGGGTGAAAGCATATATTAATATTTAATTGCATACTAGTCATACAGTTTTTGATGAATCGGGCTGAAAATTATTGACAAAGAGGTTGATTATAGTGCGCATAAAGTGCCGAAGCCGATTTTTGATTTTCGAAAAAAAAATTTTCGGATTTTTTCATAAATTTCAAAGTCCCGTTGCTAGGCAACGGTGGCGTCCATAGCAACATTGCTCAAAAGCATACAACTAGATCCTGGTATGAACCTACCAGTCAAGTTTCATCAAAATCGGTTGACTCCTCTGGCCTCCAGAGCTGTCCATTACATACAAACAAACAGACAGACATACAGACAAGCCAGTAGGCGGACATGGGTAGTCGCCTACCCAATAGAACCTGACGCGATGGGCCCGTTCGATGGGGGATGACCTGAGGATTAAGCACAAGAAAATTCATGATTCCAGCTTCAAAGGGTTAATGCTGAAGATTGTTTTTTCGTTAAAATACCCCCACATTTAGAGGTTTTTCGGCCGTTGCTAGGCAACAGAGGGGTCCATAGCAACGGTTCTTCTCACACATAACTAGGACATACATGAACCTATCATACCAGTTTCATGTATATCTGACTCATAGTCTCTGAGATATAACGAACTTCGTTTTTTTATTGTTTTCGACCAGGGTTCATTCAAAGTCTATCTTCTCCGACAGTTTTCATAGGATCCGGCTGGAAATTTTTGACAATATGGCTGAATGTACTGCCCACAGTCGCTCGTGACCCGATTTTTGATTTTCGAAAAAATAATTTTTTTTATGATTTTTCAAAAATTTCAATGTCCCGTTGCTCGGCAACGGTGGTGTCCATAGCAACGGTTCTCATTTGCACACAACTAGGTCATGGTATGAACCTACCCACCAAGTTTCATCGAAAATCACCATTGTATTAACGGAGCACTGGACCGAACAGAGGGACAGACAGCCAAACATATCGACGGAAAAACTGATAATAAGGGTAGAATAAATTTCAAAAAAAATTAATTTTGTTTTTTTTTTCGACTGGATCGACTGACTACCCAACAGACGGAAACCTGACAATAAGGGTAGTCTAGCGACCACCCAATAATTAGACATGTTGACTTTCCATTCTGTTGTATTTGAGTCAACATCTTGAAATTTGGCACAATGGTGCTTTTAAACAGCCCCTATAAGGGTACATAGAAAATAATTGTATTCATCGTTTTGGGGATCTTATCAGGGTCAAAGGTCAAAATCAGTCACAAAATTAAGATTTTCGCATGCTATCCCTTTCTATTTCACCAAATGCAGCCAATAATTATGTACCCTTGGCAAATTATACAGTATGTGACATCCGTTCTGGGTAAAGCATTCTGGGTTCAACCAAGATGGTGGCCAATATAGTCAACTGTACTGTTGAACAGAGGTGCATCCTTAGGTTCCTTTGATGGAGAACATCAAATCAGCTTAGATTGGTGATGCATGTCTTTCATGTACTTGTGTTTAAATCATGCAATGAGTTAAATAAAAATGGTCATTAATTGATCGATCTTGAGCATTCTCACATGCAACCAAGGACTGTCACCCAAACAAACATTAAACATGTTTAACTGCTAATTTTGGAGAATTGTGAACTAGACATGAAATTGCACACAAATTTGGATTTGCCAACTGAAAGTGTGGGGACAATCATTCATTCTCTCTTGATATTCAATAAGGCATTGCAAGGTGGACACTGAAAGAGCTCGTGTTTGAGCAAAAGGCAACTCACATGGCCATTATAACAAAATTAATTGACTGATCTATATCTTGGGACCATACTCTGTACAGAGTATTGGTGCTGCCAAAGCAGTCTCCAGGGCTATTGGGCACAATCCTGGATGGGTCACCATTCCAATGCAGGATACTTGAATGGCTCAATCGTCCCAGCAAGCTGGTACTCATTTTGCCAACCTTGTAAGGATGACAGGCTGAGTCAACCCCACCTGGTATTAATTCAATGAGAAAGCAGGATTTAAACTCATGATCCTAGGATCCCAATCCATTACCCTAACCATTAAGCCAACACCAGGCATATGGACTAATACTTACAGGGAAAGAGCTGATTTATTGTATGGGATTGCAACTTGATGAGACTGAGGTCCATCATTTCCTGCCATGAAAGTCAAAGTAAGCCAGCATGGAATGGAGGCATTCTTCATCCCACCACCAAAAAAACAATCCAGGTTCATCCATCAGCCAACAAGCTTGTGGCAATAGTGTTTTCACAACTTAATGGTTTAATCCATGAGGAATTTATTGGAGTTGGAAAAAAACATGAATGTACTGCACTACTACCTTGATTGATTTGTTGTGCAATGAAGTGAGATAATAAGTTTGCAGACGATGGACAGGTATGCTGTCTCAGAGTGTGACTTTACTGCATGACAATGGCCCATTGCTACTTGAGTGGAGATTGGTTGAAAATTTCAAAAGAACACTTCCCACACTCCAACTCCTAGAACCCTTAAAATAATATTTAGGTATCATTAATGTTATGATTGATTGAAGACATCAAAGTCCATTTCCAGAAATGGTTATATAACCTGTCGCAAAGATTTCCAAGCATATAGCATCAAAATGCTGCCACTTCCATGGGACAAGTTTATTTGGGTCACAGGGCAATACATTGAGAAACTAGAACGGCATTCGGTAGAGTGCATACCTCCACCAGGCTGAACAGTTTGCGTTTTGTATCCCACTGATCCCACAGATCTGCATCTGGGCCTTAACCAAAATCTAATTGGCTTGTTCTTGTCACCTAACCAACTCATCTACCAAGTTTTGTTATAATCCGTCAACAGTGTTTTGAAATATCAGGCTATCTGTCGTTTTTGTCCCTATCTTTCAGTGGTGAAGAATCACTTAAAAAAAATAGTATCTGGATCCGGATCTTCACAAAAATCTAATCAATTCATCCATGTCACACACCCAACCTGTCCACAAAGTTTCATCCGAATGCGTCTCCAACTTTTTGAGATATCCTCCTCACAGACAAACAGACAGACAAGGGTAAAAACATAACGTCCATCGGTGGCAGTGGTAAATACGTTTCAGCATTCCCCCTGTAGTTTTAATTTTGTTGAATAAAATGTCCACGTAAACATTAAAGTACCTTTCTATAATAAGATAGATGCCACAAGTTACAGTGACCTTATCCAATAATTTAATGATGTGCGTGTGCATTTGGCTCAGATCCACACAGAGCCTGCCGTGCGGCAGCCACGTAGGAGACGTCTTTGCAGAAAAAGCATTAACTTGCTGTTAACTGTGGTTTCTCAAGTTAAGAGAAGCGATACAAAAGGACACCTTAGTTTTACACACCATGTGGCACAATGAAAATACTCTATTCTTTCATGTTCGCTGTGCGAGGTGCACACGCACTACTATGCATGCTCATTGCAAGAGGTGAGATATACACCTTGCGTCATTGTCCTCCTTAAGGTACAAGACTAAATATTTTAAAACATAATCACACTACATCATATAGCACACATTAGGTAAATCCAGCACCTTATAAAAATCACACCATTTTTGAAGTTTAATATGAGTCACTTGATATCAGCATTTTAAGACTGATACGGCGCATGAGTTCACTGTGATTATTTTCTTTGTTTTTTTTTATTATTCAGTGCCTACTTGTATTTCTGACTTGCTTATAGCAAGAATGTCCTTTTGCAGAGAGTTGATGCGCTGCCTAAAGTGGTACCTGGAATGTGCGGCTGATGGGGTAGTACATGGAAACATCCTGGAGGTCCTCCAGGTACACAGTGTTTACTCACATTGTTTTTTGCTTTGGCCTTTCTCTATTCATTGCTTCATATACAGTACAAAGGCATGTTTGGGATTTTTATAAGGTGGAGAAGGAAGTTGGAGGAAAGATGTGCGGTCCAGTTATATATGGGTCATCATATGTGCATAATGCAAATTACAAGTCTCTGTCCAAAGCCTTTGAGAAAAACTCATTAAAAGTATTAGTAAAATAAAGGTGTAATAATGTTTTCCCCCCAAAAAGAGATGAGGGGTGTCTAAATCCCGCTGACACATCTGCTTATGATCTTCCCGACAGGCATTCGAGTACCTAGTGAAGTTCATCATCCAATCGCGCTGTTTGTACTGCCGAGCTACCGGTGGCTTTGATGAAGAAGGATTCTTGATTGATATTCGTGAATTATTCGGCTCCATCAAACTCATCATTTTACAAGAACAACGGGACCGAGACACAATGGTAACACCAGCAGAGGGAACCTCTGACTCTTTTAATCATTGGCTGTACCATTTTCCTTTTTCCTCCATCAATCTGGACTTCAAACATTCCTACACCCCTTCTGTAAGGACCGAAAACAACATTCTAAAACCACAACCCCTACTCAAAACCTCTCTATACTTCATCCCCCCCCCCACCCCCTCCCCTTCTGTAAAGACTGAAACCACATTCCTGAAACCATAAAACTCCAAACCTTCCTCTACCCTCCTCCTGCAATGATTGAAACCGCCATCCTGAAACTACAGGTTTTTTACATTTCCTCTTTTTTCACACAGACAAGTTCTTCCTGGTTACACCATTTTGGCGAGTCGCATGTTAAACCAATTTCTTTATCCACAAGTTCTTTATGTTGTTCATTTCTGGCACAAATTACAGAATTCATAACCTTGATGAAGTCTGTTTGATTCAGATTTAATATCTTCTTAGTACATCATCCTTTTCAATCTAATTCTCCCCTGCATATACACTCACCAATTTAACTTTAGGCATTTGGTTTTACTAAACAGGACCAGGACTGGTTTCAGGAAAACAGCACTAACGTGGCAGGAAATCAACCAGTCTGGACAAATGACAAGGAATCAAACCCTAAGTAACAATCACATGGTGACGTAAGTTCGCCTGGTGTTGGCTTAGCAGTTAAGCTGGCTCGCTTGGGAGCTTAGGGTCCTGAGCTCAAGCCCCTGTCAATCGTTGAATTAACACCAGGTGTGGTTGACTCAGCCTATCATACTTCTGAGGTTGGTGAAATGAAGACCAGCGTACTGGTAATAGGGTCACTGCATCAGCAGCATAGCTGCATCCCTAACCAATGATGCAGCCAGCAGCCACAAAGGAGAGAGAGAGAGGAGAGAGAGAGAGAGAGAGAGAGAGAGAGAGAGGAGAGAAGAAAGAGAGAGAGAGAGAGGAAGAGAGAGAGGAGAGAGAGAGTGAGGAGGATGAGGATGATGATGTAAGTGTATGCAACCATACTGTAGGTTTATCGGTCCCAATAAAGTTGCCATTCAGTGTCTGTCTTGATATATTACACATGAAGTTTCTGCAAAAGATCATTGCTTGACAATATGATTAAGCAAATATGAACATTCTACAAAGTACTTCCACTCAACCTTGAATTAGCAACTGATTGGTTCATTCATTCATTTACCATGGTTTATACAGAGCATAGATTCTGCCGAAGCAGTTTCATTGGCTCGGGGGTTACAATTATGAATGGGTCGCCAGTCACCACTCCAATGAAAGATGCTCGACTCGGTGGGCAGAAATTTGTAATCTGTTCAGGGTGCCAGCGATAACTCACCTCCTGTTTGTAAAGGACACTGTGACATATGTAACGTCCATCAACTAATGGCGGCAGACTGGACACCTAGTTTAACACCCATCTGAGGAACGATGCGTTGATGCCTCTCCCTGCCTGCAGAACAACAAAATGGCAGTTTATAGCCGGGTCGAGATTTGAACCTAGGCTAGACAGCTCAGAGCTATGTACACATACCTCGAGACTAGGCATGGGCGACCCACGGCCCACAGAACGCATGCTTTCCATGACGTGATTTTGTGCAGCTCGAGGTGCGATTCAAAAATTCTATTTAATGCGGCCTGTGCCACGCTCTTACCACCTGGAGATCATACCGAATCACACACGCAGTGCGTCTTGCCATTACGTCATGCTGTTAGTCTAGTGGCATCACTCATTCAGCCAATGCAACCCTGCGATCGTTACGAAGCTACATCTGATCATGGTGACCTCGGGTTAGGTGAGGAAGATCGGTGAAGAAGGCCGGGTGTTGGCTGAAAAATGAAAGAAAAATGGCTGAAAGAGTTGTACTTCGTCGAACAGAAAGGTTCTTCCCTGTGTTTGATATGCTTGGAGAGTGTCGCGTGTTTCAAGGAGTACAATCTCAAGAGACATTCCGACTCAAAACACTCGACCTACAGTACAACAAATTTGGGGTACAAGCACCGAAAGATGGGATACAGAAATTAAAAAAATATGTGACTTGGGAAGCAGACGCTGTTCAAGAACATGAAGGACAACGCTGACAATATTGTCCGAGCCAATTATGTTCTGTGTCACAAATTGGCCGAATTTTCAGAACCGTATTCCCATGGTAAGTTTGTAAGGGATAGTATCAATGACATTATGAAAATACTCTCCCTGGATAAGTGTAAAGAAGTGGAGAAAATTAGTCTCTGTGATGAGAAGAATTGATGAAATTGCAAATGACATCAGTACATCTTTGGGCAAGGAGGCGTCAGATTTCAGTGCTTTTTCGATAGTTGTTGACAAAAGCTCTGATAAAACGGATACAGCCCAACTGGCCATCTTCATCCGAGCAGTCGATTATGATTTCAGTGTCAATGAGGAACTACCAGCCCTTCAATCAATGAAAGGGACGACGACGAGAGAAGATCTTTTCTCTAAGGTGAAAGCTGCATTCGAGCTCAAGTGGGAGAAATTAAGTGGTATTTCAACTGGCAGGTCAAAGGCTATGGTGGGCTCTAACACTGGCCTAGTTGTGCGGGCGGATTAAAGCAGAGATCACCGATCGATCCTTAAGAGCTGACTGCCTTCCACTGTGTTGTACACAAGGAGAACCTCTACTCCAAGGCACTTGATTTCAAGCATGTTATTGGCCCAATCATTAACTGCATCCATTTCATTAAGTCTCAGGCTTTGAATCATTGCCCGCTCCGAGATTTCCTTGATGACCTGGATTCAAATGAGGGAGATTTCCTCTGTCATTTTGACATATGCTGACTCAACAAGGGTAAAATGTTGAAACGACTCTATGATCTCAGTGATGATGTATCAACGGTCATGGACATGAAAGGGAAGTCAATGCTGGAATGACAAGATGAAGAGTGGCTGATTTGGCATTGCCCATCAACATTACGCCACATCTCAATGACTTGAACATCAAGTTGCAGAAACGAGGCCAACTGATTCACGAGTGGTGCAACCACATCAAATCTTTTCAAACCAATCTGTAGTCGTGGCAAATGCAGCTACAGTGAGAGGATGCATCTCACTTGCCAACCCTACTCAAAGTCCTTAGGAACGGACTCCCAGGCAAAAGAAACAGAATTGCTTCTGAGCTTGATGGCTTGACCCAGGAATTCCAATCCCTTTTTTCTGATTTCAGAAGAGAAGAAACCAGCCTGAGCATCTTCTCTGCATCATTCCATGTTGATGTTGAAGGCTCTCCAAATCATCTACAGATGGAGGTGACAGAACTACAGGAGGACCTTGATCTGAAGTTGAAGTTTCAAGACAGCAGATTCAGTATTTTTATGGCAAATACTTCCCAAAGAACAAATATCCAAGTCAAACAGCATTTGCACTGAAGATTTCACTGTTTGGCTACACTTATGCATGTGAGCAGTTCTTCTCAAGGATGAAGTTCATAAAGTCTAGCCACAGATCCACGCTCACTGATGACCATCTGGAGAGTTGCCTGAGATTCGTGATTTCAGATATTTCTCCAAATCTTGAATGCCTCCTGATCGGCATCCAAACTCAATTAGAGATGGACTTCATGAACTTGGAAGTCTCTGCTTGCACTCGCATATTCTGTGACATATGTCACCATTCTTGACAATGACGGTGTCTCAATTTTCCATCCACTTTCTGAAGCACTGTGAGTTCAAGTTTTCACTTTTGGTTGCAATTGGTCGAAATTTTCCAGGTTTTTGTCTGTAAACTTTTTCCTGATGTGCTGAAGTTGAGTAAAATATCATCGGTGCCGCTATAATTGCAAGTGTTGTCCATTGTTCCTACCACATCTGCTCATGCACCGAGATCACATTATTTTGGAACATTATTTTCATGGATGGGGGTCATTCTCTCGGGAATGCGGCCCATCGGCATATACCAAAATATTAGTGTGGCCCATGACTCGGAAAAGGTTGCCCATGCCTGCTCTGGGCCATTCATCCAGTGCCAACTGTTCCAGAAGAAGATTTATTTTTGGTGAAAGAAATAATGACAAGACATTTTTGTTACTCCCAGGTTCTCTAAATTTGTCAGCCATGTGAAAGTTTAAAGAAAAGAAAAGAAACTTGCTCTTTGCAAAAAGTTTGAACTTTTAAAGTTTCTGAAAATGTCCAAAAAAAAAAGGTTTTATCTGAGTTGTTAGTGAG
This sequence comes from Eptatretus atami, assembly GCA_035128595.1. Lineage (NCBI taxonomy): Eukaryota > Metazoa > Chordata > Myxini > Myxiniformes > Myxinidae > Eptatretus > Eptatretus atami. The sequence goes on from CM068964.1 coordinate 46,593,950, forward strand.
TTGTTAAACTTAAGCAGGAAAATGTCATGGCACACATTTTCTGAAAATCTCTGCTGCAGTCAGTCGATAATGGTGCGAACATCCTTTGCTTTGTGCATTGAACGGGATTTGTACACAAATGCTGAATTTTCAGTTGATTGCCTCCATTTTGCACATGATGAGCATTGCCAATTGTCTGTGGTCTAGTGTTGTAGAAATCCATCGTTGCTATATATGCTACCATACGGCGTAGCATTTTTCTAATTTACCTATGTATAGTGAAGACATTCACCGAGTAGCAGTACGTACCATGATGGTGGATGAGTTCAGTGAAGCTCAGTACGGTATAATAGTTGTGAGTTGAAACTTCTTTGCAATATTGCATCATTTAGAACTGCTGACCTTACCTCATCGTGATTTATATAACCTCAAGATAAAACTTCAGGATAAAGTAAGTTGTTATCGTTATTATTGTTATCGTGTGGTTGTTGCTTTTAATTACAGATATTGATTCAACTCTTAAAAACTGCAGCATATTCGTTACCTTTTTACCTCATGGAAACAGATGAATGGCATGTTTGAAACCGAATTATCAGGAGATCGCCATCATTTCTAAACACAGCTGTATATAGCTGTATCTCCTCTATCCTTCTTTCTTTAAAGTCAATGCATTTCTCCATTTTGCTTATTATTTCTCCGACCTATTCGCCATGCGCCTTTGTTTTGTAAAGAGCTTCTTTTCTTCTTTCCGTTGGTCTTCTGGTGGTTATGCAGATCATAGTCGGATTCCTTATATCTAAAAATGAAGGCAATTGATTTTTAAATGTTAAAAGCAATCTGAAAATAGTTTCTAAACAGTCTTGAGGTATGGAATCCGAATTTTCATGTTGGCAACGCTGATTTTTGGGGGAAAACCATTTAATCAAACTTGCTACCTGACATTAAACGTACAAATGTTGGCCTGTCAAGTGGCTAACATCTTGTTAAAATGGTCGAGGGACACCAGCGAGTATCTTGTATCACCGTTTAATTGATTGGTATGTCAAGTTTGGATTTGGTACCCATTTTTCAAATGGGTCCTAAATCAGATAAAATCCTCCCAAAAAATTCAGCGGACAAAATGGCAGCAAAAGTCGACCATGTAAAGGGACAATGTGTAAACATGTTTATTAGATCACTAATACTCACAAGTTGCCGTGTCCACATGGGATTCCAAACGGGGTACGGATGACGGCGGCAAAAATGCAAATGGAATCTTCTGTCATCAAGCTGGCAAGCTGGGAGAAACAATTTGCATTTATTGCCACATCTGATGCAATTTAAATGCTTAATGGTGGTGAGGTGCTCCATTTGAAACTGTTTGTTTGATATATGTAGCTTTTTGTTGCCTATATAGGGTCCGTAATAAAAATTGTATTGGTGTCAAAGCCAGTGACCAATTGTAAATTAATAGTCGGATTAGTTTCATATATGTAGTTCACTTATAATATGGATAAGGTGGCCATTCAGGTCCATTTTTTAGAATGACTGCCGGACACATGTACGTGTCATTTAATGCCATAAGCTGGTTGTCAGACTACATTATCATTTGCAGTTTATGGACCAACGACAGCAAAAGCAATTCAGATTGCCTCTTATATTTAGTGCAGTATGCAGGCTCACAAAGACAATGTCATTGTTCTAACACAGCTCGTGCTTGAGATGTACAAGGAGACACTGAATTTGGAAACACGGGTTCAGAGGAAGTGTGAAAGATTCTCAATCAGCAATGGAATCGAATGCAGTGAAATTCACACAGAACTGAAATAAATGCACTTCCAGTCACATATGTACTCAATTGTCACAATCAAAATGCAAACGCCATTCATGTTTGCAGTGAAGTACATGGAAATGATCCGCAGAAGTAAGAACTATGCGTTTGCCACCAGAAATTGAGACTGTCTTGGCCATCCAGCAGCATCAGAAGAACCGTGCAGTGATCTATTTTCACAGGACACGATCAAGTACATGCATATGATGTCACTCCACAATACATCACAGTACGCATTGCAAGAGTCCGATCATGAAACCTGGAGAGCCCTTGAGTCGGGAGATATTTGTGTCACTAAATCTGACTTGCCACATGTATCCATTGGTGTGGATCATGCAGGTGAGCAAGAAAACAAAATCCTCAAGGTTGTTGGTGGAATTACTGGCATCACAAGCCATGAAAATGCAAACAATCGTTGCTGCTTCACATCACCAATTATCTCGAAAATGGTGGGACAAATGGCAGATTATATATTATCTGCCACTACCAAAGAACATAATGAGCATCACCAAGTAGTCTCTTCAGATGTGCGGAAACAGGTAGAACGTGCTGGCAAAATAAAGTCCACAATCAGGTGGCATCTAAATCCATTTGCCAAACAATCAGATCCGCAGCTGTGCAACATAGGAATAAGTAAAGTTGTTCCAAATGAGCTCACAGAGAGAATTCTGAATGTGTATGTTGAAGGAAAAGGTGAACAGAGACTGTAAAAAAGCATCTATAAAAACAGACAACCAGGCTGTGGGTGAAAGTCAGTAGGAACAACTTGCCATATTTGCCAAACCTAACCCCAAAGCCAAACATACAACTGGATTTCAGTCCGTGAGCTACCCGAAGCAGGGAAGAGCTGCGTCCAGATTTCACCTTAGCTCACCTTTACCAGTCAGTTACCTTCCGGATTGGGGTAGCTCTACGTGCAGGTTGAATCTGCAACTGCTACTTTCACCTCAAGCAAAGCTAAGTTTTCCAAACCGGATTGGTCATGTTTTTTCTGTTCGTCCCTGTGTTGCGGTTTGTGTTTTCATCCAATTTTCCATGTTAAATCGTACCTTGTTGTGCTATATTGTAGAATGTTTTTTAAAATGTAGCTCAAGCCTATTCCTTGGATAGCCAGAGAGTAAAATTGTCTCGGTCTTAAGATTGTTTCTCATTCCGCTCCCCCCCCCCCAATTTTTTTTTCCTTTCTGCCTCTTCAACGGTATGCTATTCCCCCTCCTCACTTGAAAAAATCAAACAATTTTTCACCCCAAAAACATGATCTCATTCTGCCTTCTACCTTAACTGTACTACTTGTACCTCATTTTTTATCTCTCCCTTTTCTGAATATCTCCAAACTGCATCGAAAATGTTTGAAAAGCTTTTACAGAGAGAGGAAGAAACATTTCTCCAATGAAAATTCAGTTTGAAGAAACACTTGTTTCTTCTTCCTTTAAAAGCTTTAAAAACATTTTTAAAAGCTTCACTTTCCTTATTTCTCCATTAAAAGTAGGCTACCCCATGCGAAGGTTGTTCTTCATCACGATCTGTTCCTCTTCTTCTTATTCTTATTATTCACAAGGAATATTTTACAAACCCATCTCTCACCGAACCTCTTGGTCCATTAACCTTCCTCCCGTTCCTACAGCACGACCTTTATCCATGCCTTCATCAAAAATTCCTTCTACCCATCCCATGATCTTTATCTCCGCATGTCACGTTTGGGAATCTTGAGACGTCCAGTTTGCAGAGGTTGTCTGCTCATGACAGTCATATCCCCTTCATGTATCTTTACGTTGTCAAACTCCTCTGTGTCAGTACCCTCCACTACATCTCCTAAAAGCCTGCGTAATTCCACCCCCACCCCACCCCTTTCCATGTGTCTCCCTCATTAGCATCCCTCTGCTTCATGTCCCTCTTTCTGCATCACAGCTCACCCACCCTCTTCAAGCTTCCCTCACCCTGCTCTCAAAGCTTCCCTCTCATCACACCTCAAAGTTCCCCCTCACCCTCTCCCCCTCAACTTGCCCCTCAAAACTTCCCCCTCACCCACCCCCTCAAATCCCCTCTTCCCACCCTGTCTCAGCTTCCCCCTTGTCCTGCCTCCTCTCAGCTTCCCTCATCCCACCCCCTCTCAGCTGCCTCCTGTCCCACGGCCTTCCACCCATCCCGCACCTTCCCAGTCTCCTCCTCACACCCCCCAGTCCCTCACTCTCCCAGCTTCCTCCTGTCCCATACGCCTCCTCCAAGTCCCTCACTGTATGGACCTCAAACATCCGAGGACTTTGCTCCAACGGATGGAATCTCTCAATCCTGTCCGCTGCTGATAAACCGGACATAATTTGTTTAAAAGAATCTTTCCTTTCAAGGGACGTTCACTCCTTAACATCTCTCCTCGGCTATTGTCTCCTCCAATTTTATCGGCCTCAATCGTGCCCTGGCTGCGGAGTTGCACTTTACATTAATAACTCACTTTCTCACTGTCCCTGTACACTGTACAGATCTTACATCTCCTAACTCCCAGTCGTACCTTTGGCTATGACGTCCCCTCTGCTCCCTCCTCTAATTTGGCTGTGTGTTGTACTGTCCTCCAAAAAATGATGACTTTATCTACATCTCTCTCTCTCTCAAACAACATCGACCAACTTTTAACCACTCATCCCAACTCTCTCTTCCTCATACGTGGAGATTTCAATTGTCACCATACAGCTAAGCTGGGTCTTGGTACCTCTCTCACCAGCCACGGCATTTCAGCAAAGGAATTCCGTGACTCCATCGGACTAACAAAATCTGTGGACTTTCTAACCTGGATTTCTCCCAATGGCAAATCCTCCCTTCTGTACTTCATGATGACAAACTTCCCTGCAAATGTCTCCTGCTTTTCCTCTGCTTCAATTGGTTTATCTGAACATATGCTTGTGAAGGTCAACATCTCTTTGGCTATTCTCAGAGAACTGCTGCAGTGCTGGTGAGTCTGACAGTTCACTCAGGCAGATTGGCAGGGACTAGAAGCAGCCATCAGTTCAGGACTGGTCTTCTATATCTACCACCACTGATGTTAACTCATCCTGGAAATTCTTCCACAGAAACCTACTCTCTCTCTCTCTCTCTCTCTTATGCACAGATTCATCCCATCTCGTCTTCAGTTATCCCAGCCTTCTTCCCACCCATGGTACGCTGAATTCTGTGGTGAGGCAGTTACTCTGAAACAACTTGCCTTCTCTTCCTGGATTAGTGGGGCAACTTAGCTAAATATAGCATAACAATTGTGCATTTTGTGAGGAAAGCACCAAATTTGGCACACTAGTAGCCTATCATATTATGAACAGATTTGGATATTGGGCCATCTCAAATCCAGCTGCTGATGGCTGTGGCAGCCATTTTCCACTGCCATCAAAAATTTTGAGATGGCCCAATATCCAAATCTGTTCATAATATGATAGGCTACTAGTGTGCCAAATTTGGTGCTTTCCTCACAAAATGCACAATTGTTATGCTAAGTTGCCCCACTAGATAGCAAACCCAACTGAAGGCAATCTCAGATCATTCCACAAAGTTTGCAGTAAGTGTGTGTCCCCTTTCAGGAGAGTCAGAAGACAGCATCTGTCAGCATGAAACAGCATGAAGGGGTTTCTGGCAACCCTTGACTGGTTCCGCAACTGGACCGGACGGCATGAGCTCACGTGTCCTAAAAAACATGCTCTTCTGCTCTTGCACATCCTCTTTCTGCTTGCTTTTCACCCTGTCATTTGCCCTCGGTCATCTTCCATCTCCTTGTAAATCAGCCAGCATCACCACATTACATAAAAAGGTGCAAAAACTATTCCCCTTAAGTACAAATATATCGGCTTACTTCCAATCATCAGCAAGGTCATGGAATCCATCATCACAGTTGATATGAAATCCTTCCTTTTATCCAACGGCTTTATCTCAGATAACCAATTCGGATTCAGACCAGTGCACTCTCTCCCTAGGACATGCTGTTTCTACTCTCCCAACAATGGATGGAGGTTTGTGTTCTGATTCATGTCCTGATTCGTGTTCTACTGTGTTCAAAATATAAAATTGAATTGAAATTAAGTGGTTCCTCGATCATGTAAATCGATTGACAGACAGAGTGAACCAATTGCTTAACCCTGCTTTGCACTCCACACGTGGGGTAACAACCTGATATGTTTGTTCATTTGCACCATGCTTCATCCAATCTCCCCCTCCAAGGTGGAGCTTCTTGCAGCCTTGCCTGCCGTCCTGGAGGAACTTTTGCAAATGTTTGCTGCTCATGACGTTGCGAGCCTCGCTCAAGGTGTTCTCGAAGGATTGAAAGAGGTCCTTCAAAGTGGCAATGCAGTGGGAAGAGCATTCCTTCAGTGTGCTTGCAGTCTTGTTGAAGGCCCATTGTTTTCCAACACAGGTACCATTACGTCAAACCTCTTTTGTGCAATTTTTCTTGTTCTTAACCCTCTTTTCCTCTACATTTGCTTTTGATGTAGAATGTTTAGATTACAGGATAGCATAGTTGGTAAATATATGTGAATTTGACTGTCTGCTTTAATTTAGTAAAAAATGTGCATTGGTGGTGGTGGGGGGGGGGGGGAAGGGGGAGATGTGTCAGTCTTTGTTTTTATTCCTTTTCTTGTGGTGAGGCAGTTTCTCTGAAGGTCAGCATCTCTCTGTGCCTTGAGGATATTGACGAACGCCTTGAGGATATGGCCTACTGTTGACTGGGGCAAACTGAATAAATGGAGGACATATGGGTTATACTCCTCAAAGATGGGTGATAGCATGATTTGTGATTTTATGAGATGGGATGGCCATAGAACAACCACAAACACCACCACCACCACCACCATTCCATGATGGAATGGTGCCAGAAGTGACATAAATGTAGCTGAGATGCCTTCGAGGACAGATTATGAGATTGTATGGGATTTGATAGGAAAGGAGAACCACAGAGCAACAACAACGACAACAATCCCTTGACGAAATGGTACCAGAAGAGCCACTCATTACTCTTTGAGAGAAGTATACTTTTGACTGGCCTTCTCAAAATAAATGGAGGACTTGTAAGTAAATGTAGACTCCATAAGAAGAATTGTAACACATTTGTGACTCAACCAAGTGAGATCTGCTGAAGAACTTAACAACACAGGCATTGGGTGTCCACTATTTATTGTCACGCAATAGTATACGGCAATTCTATTTTATTTTTACACTGTCGAGGCTGGTATGAGAGCTAACACACAAACACACAGCAAAGGGAGCAAGAGACAAGAGGAGTGGGAGAGGGAAGGAAAAAACAGTGGGGAACAGAGACATGAGGATATCTGTGGAAGGGAGAGTGATGGGATGGGGTTGGGTACACAGGGTAAACAAAATGAACACTACAGGGACTTTCAGGAAGGAAAGCAGGGAATTTGAAGAGGGTGGGTTTGGGGTGGATTAATGGGGGTAGAAAAGATCATGGTTTTGGATGGGGGATGGTGGTGAACAGCTGTTTTGAAGACCTGGAGGGAAGAGTGGGATTGAAGAGAGTGTGGGAGTTTGTTCCAAAGGCAGGAAAATAGAGGAATGGAAGAGTGAATGGATGGGAAAAAGAATCAAACCCCTCAACAGGATTTACAGCCAGCAGTGGAACGGCACTCGGTCGAGTGCATACCTTCGACAGGATGAACACTTTACATTTTGTCTCCCACCAATAGGACAGATCTGCATCCAGACCTTCACCAAAATGTAATCGGCTTGTTCTTGTCTCCTTCGCAACTCATCCACCAAGTTTTCCCATAATCTGTTGACAACTTTTTGAGATATCATGCCATACAGTATATCGTTTTTGGCCCAATCTCTCAATGATGAAGAATCACTTAAAAAATTTAAAACTTCTTGCATCCGGATCCGGATCTTCACCAAAATCCAATCAATTCGTCCTTGTCACACACCCATGCTGTCCATTAAGTGTCGTCCGAATCCGTCCATAACGTTTTGAGATATTCTGCGCACAGACAAACAGACAGGCAGAGGTGAAAACATTACCTCAGTCCACCTTCAGTGGTGGAGGTAACAATACCAGGCCAGTCAAAGGGAAGTTACAAGCGCCTACCTCTTGTCATCTTGATGAACAGCATTACCAACACACTACGAGACAATATAGCGACCCACAGACGATGCCGCTAAACATGTGTTTGGTGCTGGCATTAACAGATCTGATTAATTATTTTTATTTGGTTACTTACATAACTTCCAATCTAGGTTTAAGTAGTCATTGTACACAATGGTACAAAACAAATTGATAACTCTAAACTCATATCCGCCCAGCCATGCTCAGCAAAACACGAAATCAGCTGTACCATGAATTACAGTAAAATTGCATCATCCAACTGGTGATTGCAGTGTGCAGTAAATTAGAGAGGATCCGTTCAGGTTACCATCTCACACATTGTTAATTATGCTGATGAAGTTTATTGACAATGCACAAAGTGGGAGAGAGAGGAAACAGAAAACAGAAAGATAATATGCAGACAGACACTTTCCCTTTGATTT
>CM068964.1:46602261-46612805 GCA_035128595.1 Eptatretus atami
CATAATTCCTCCTGGAATATCTGTCCACTTGGTTTGAATTACACCTACTCTGTAACAATCTGTAAACCTTTTCATTGTGCATTATATATTAACCAGGTGTAAACATCTTTGTTGAGTAATGATGCTGCAAATGGGGGTCGTTGCCCACAGACTCCAGAGCTGTCCTACTCATGCCGGTTCTGAACCTCTTACGAGCACACCTGGAGATGCAGAAAGAACGTTTGCTCTGTGCTAACATCCTCAGCAATGTATTGATCATCACCAACCAGAGCGTGGTGAGTCAAAGATGATTTTTTATAATTACCTGTCCTTTCGTATCTCTGATACTGTATATGAGGGGCATTCAAACAGCTATATGAACGAGATACTGACAACAATCCAAGACATGCCTCGGCTCCTCGCTCCTCCCTCCTCCTCTCATGTAAACAAACGATGTGTGTATATGTATATGTATGTATATGTATATGTATATATATATATATATATGTTGTTCGTCTTTCGACTGCTCCGTTAGGGGTCGCCACAGCGGATCATCCGTATGATCCGCATAATGATTTGGCATAGGTTTTACGCCGGATGCCCTTCCTGACGCAACCCTGGTCGCCTCTTACGACACAGGGATAAGGATTGGGTTTCGTCATGATTCTGGGCTGCCCTACACTCTCATAAGCGCGGCCCAGCGCAGATCTCCCGTCCTCAAGCGATCCTCCAACCCAAGCCTCCGAGTAGCCGTTTTACAGGCGCACGCCACAGCCCGGTATATATATATTATATATATGATATATATATATATTTATATATATTATATATATAGTTACCTCTGCACCGATGGTTGATAGGGGTTATGTTTTCATCTCTGTCTATATGTTTGTCTGTGAGCAGGACATCTCAAAAAGTTATGGAGTTACGTACATGCTATAGCAGCCGAAGAGAGAAATTAAGAACTTGTCTGGAATCAAATCACATCTGCAAGCTTACAAGTCAGCATCTTTATCCACTCGACCATGGCGATTTTTACACAATAAATGTTTTTTGTGTTATTACAAAGTGTGTGTGTGTGTGTGTGTGTGTGGTGTGTGTGTGTGTGGTGTAAAGGGGGGTAGGGGGGTGGAGTCGCCACAGATCTACTGTAATCGATAAACATCAGTGATTCTCTACATTGTTAAATACCCAGTGTTGTTACCTATGAATATACTTTTCAGCCTGGTTTTGGCTTGGTGGTTCGGGTGGCTTGGCTTGGGATCTTAGGGTCCTGAGTTTGAGCCCTGTTTGCCACTGAATTAACACCAGGTGGGGTTGTCTCAGCCTGTCATCCTCCTGAGGTCGGCAAAATGAGTTCTCGTGTACTAGTTTTGGGGCACAGCATCAGCGGCATAGTCGCACCCCAACAAAATGATAGTTACCCAGCAGTCAAGCAGCCATATACAAGAATAATAATAATAATAATAATAAGAATACACTTTGACTGGAAAGATTCAGGTTTACGATAGCACCTACATCTTGCGATCTTGGTTATGCCTGCTGTGAGAGCACACTATTATTCCCAGGTTGAAATCAATCAATCTATATCCTTTGAAACATTATTTTCTTCATCCAATTTAATCCGCCCTGTTCGGTAATCCTCTTTGCGTTAAGTTTATGTCCACCTCACCTGTATATCTTGAACCCGTTTTCTCTCATGCTCACCATTCAGGAGACTCAAACAGCAGGAGAAATGGAGCTCATCGTGGAGACCTTGATGGCTGTTTTACTCAAAACCGTTGCTGCCGTGATATTCAAAGGGCAACAACCAGATCATGCAGTGAGTCCCACATTGCTACTTTAAATTTCCCACTTTGTCTCTGGTCCCCATTCTACCAAGACTGTTCGTTACTTATAAAGAAGCTCCCAAACCCATTTTACAGCAAAGGCATTGTCGTAGGAAATCCTCTGCGTGCATGTACAATTTTGTACATCTGCTCTCTTTTTTCAAAATAGGATCGTAAGTCAATGATACTTTGAAACACTTCGATTTTTAGGTCGTCTACGACAAAGTCGAGATGTCCTGTTCAAGCCATAACGATGTCCTTCAGTCAGTCAGTCCCTCATTCCGGTAATGGGTACATTCAAATGTTTTTCTTTTTTTTCCCGACTCTTCCGATGCCGCTCAACGGATCATTTTGAAACTCGACATTATGATTCATGACGGCAATGTACACAAAACTAAAATTAGCACTTTTTTTCAAAATTTGTTTCCAGGTGGTGAGATAATAATTGGTTAGTTCACTCAAAATGTAATCTATATGTTTGTACATCCATCATATATCGTGAGATTCTGTTATCTCAAGAGTTGTTTCTTGGTGTTTTATTTAAACCTCTTCATTTAACCTCTTAATTTAATTTGATCTTAATCACAATTTCATTTAACCTCTTGATTACATTTTAACCTCTTAATGCCATGACTTCCCTCTTGATTTGACGAACGGGAAAGAAAGGGGGAGGGGAGGACAGAGAGTTGGGGTGGCAGCTGAGAGGGGACAGTCCTTTCGGTCTATTTCAGGCCTTTTACCTTTTCAGTCCTTTGAAGACCCTTTCGACACTTCATATCCAATTTAGACCCCTTAAGAGCCTCTAGATCCCTTAAGACCCTATAGACCCCTTCATACTCCAACTACTATTAGAATGTACCTTTTGGACCTTTAGACCCCAGAGCGGCATAGACCCTTTTTACTATTAGACCAATTAAGACCCCTTTAGGCACTTTACACCTCTTCAACATTTTAGACCCTCTAGACCCATTCGACTGCTTAGACCCCTTGATCCTTTTTCCCTTTGAGACCCTTTAAACCCTAACTACTATTGGGACATGCCCTTTAGACCCCATCAACCTTTAGACTTTTAGACCCTTTAAAACCCTAGACTTTTTAAGACCCTTTAGATACCTTTATACATTTACATCACTTAGACCCTTTTAGACCAGAACTACTTTTGGAATGTACACTTTAGACCTTTAGACCCCTTATGATCCTTTAAACCCCTATATATCCTATGGACCCCTTACACTTGTATTCCCTTTTAACGTTTAGACTCTAGATCTCTTAAGACCCTTTTGACACTTTTAAAACTTTCGACCCTATAAACCCTTTAGATCCTTAAGAACACTTAGACCCTAACTACTAAAGTAATGTACCCTTTTAGACCCCTTAGATTCCTGTGGACCCCATAGACCTTCAAATAATTTAGACCCTATAGACCTTTTTAGTCTTTTTAATACCTTTTTAGTTATTTTATGATCCTTTTAGTCCTTTTCAGACCCTTTCCACACTTTAGACCTCATACCCTTTAGACCACATGAGACCCTACGACCCTTTCCACCCCTTTTGGATTTAAAAAGGGGTTTTTTATCACTTGCATTGTTGCTTGCACTTTGACTTCTCTTTAATGCGTTTCTTTACTCGTGTAGTTTTGCCTTCCCCTTAGGTTTGTGGCAAATTATTTTAGTAATGGTCCAATGTTCAAGTACTTTGGTTCAGGTACTGTACATAAAAAAATATTTTCTCGTTTATTTTGTCTTTGGTTTGGAAATTGACTTTCTTTGGCTTCCAGATTTTATCATGGCTACCTCCACTTCTCTGTGTTCCAGGGAGAGTTTGTCTCCTGCCTGTTGGCAATGCTACGTCAGATGTCCAGCACACATTTCCAGAAGTTATTGAAGGGCATTCCTAGCAGGGACGGCTTGAAGGTAAAATTAATAACACTTTTCCTGCAAATACATGCTTGTACACTCAACATTTAGTCGAGCAGAGATGACCAAATGGTATTGGTGGCAAAGAGATGCTGTTATATGATGGGTAGACATTAAGAAATGCCGACAGCACTGTTATCCACCATTCAAAACAATATAATATAATAATTATTTGTTATAATTATTGAGGTGTGTGTGTGTATGTGTGTGGGGGGGGGGTGTTATTACTTAGAAATCTTTAGATTTGCGTAAGTATATGATGACTTCCATCCTCTGTGTGTTTGTGTGTTTGTGTGTTGTTTGTTGTGTGCGTGTGTTTGTTTGTGTGTTGTTTGTAGGCACGATAACTCGAGAAGAAGAAGCTACCAATGTCAAATTACACCACGTGATTCAGGAGGGTGATGGCTACGCTGATTAGATTTTGGTCAAAATCGTCAAAGGTCAAGGTCAGTGAGGTCAAACATTCATTTTTGATGGTTTGGTACAGAATCATCGTAGAAACTTCTGGTTTGCGTCGCTACCTTCTCTAAGACAGCTTATTAGACAAGGTCAGAGGTCAAGTTGACGATTTCGTAAGTACCAGTCTATGACTGCTTGTTCATTTATTTGTTTATTTTTGTCTGACTTCTATGCACTGCTGACCTGCAAGACGAAATTAATTGAAAACTGCCAGTTGCACTCAAGCACAAACATTCTATTATCTGTGAAGAATTTATCTAGCCTGTATCAGACGAGTATCGATTTATGGAAGCAAAACGTGGACAATGCAGATCGAAGATGTGAAAAGAATGGAAAGAACAGAGATGAGAATGATAGTACGGATGAATGGCCAATTATCTCTGAAAGAAAGAATTCCAAACTCAGAAATCAGGAAGAGATTAAGAACCAATATGAGTAAAGAAGACTTGGTTAGTATAGTCATGAAGAGTTGGTTAATAGGTTGGTTTGTTTCATGAGGAAGAGAAGATTAAGTTGGTATATTCATGTGCAACGAAGGTCACAAGATGAATCTGCAAAGTGTAAAGAAAGCAATAATAGTCGTGGTGGAAGGAAGAAAGCTGATAGGACATCCCATGGATTGAAACTGTCAAGACATATATGGAATGCTTGGGTTTGCATGAAACTGATGCAATGTATAGATCCATATGGATCCAAGGAATGCCAGTATTAGACCAACACACTGAAAAAAGGGGAAAATGGTTGGAAAACGCAAATGTTTGTAATTTTTTTTAATATATTATTAATAAAAAGGTTCTTCTTCTTGTTGTTCTCAGGTGTGCATGGAACGTTTTAGATAGTAAAAATTAATTCATAGTCCAGGGGTTCAGCATGGGGTGGGGGGGGGGGGTTAGATTGGAGGACCATAGTTCTCTCAATGTAAATGTATGGCACAGCACCATTTCCAGGGAGGGGTATTACAAGTCATAATAAAATACGCCAATTCTGGGGGAATGAACCCATCCGTAATTCTGGGAGGGATTAACCCATCTGTAATTACAAGTTCTTCGCTGATACCATATAAATTAAGATTTGTATTCATTGCATTGGGATTCTATGTTTATTTCCCATGCAAGATAATTCACACAGCTACTTCCATGACAAGTTCCTGCCTCAATTACAAGCTTGGACCTCAACCACTGCCTCACATCTGAGCCACTGTTTCGTCCGATGTACAAAATCGATGTTACCCCGACTGGTGACAAGTTTGGGCAGATTGTGATCCCTCATACACCAGGAACTTGCACAACTCATTGAGTGGGAATTAAAATGTGGTTAAAGCATATTTCGATGCTAAAGAGGCTGAAGGAAATCACAGCCTGCACAAAGTCCAGATATTTGATGTTATTGAGGCTTTATGGCCAACCAGAAAAAGTAATATGAGATGGCAAGCAAACGACTTGGCTGAATTATTGAGGAGTACTGCAGGACAGGGCTGGTAGGATGTCCTGGAGGAACGTATACACATATCTAAGCCTTCTCATCTGGGTTTGAATCTCGGCCGAGCTATAAATTGTCATCCCAGTGTTTCACAGACAGGGTGATTCATCAATGTGTATGCCATCCCTTGGATGGACCGAAACCGGTAATATCTCATAACTGCCAGAATTACTTGGTGGATATTAAAGACCCCACGTTGTCCTTCATGAAGAGTAGGCGAGCTATCGCCAGCACCCTGAACAAATTCCAAATTGTTGCCCCAACGACTGCTGGGAAGGCGATGGCAAACCGCCCAGTATAACCCTTGCCAAGAAACTGCTTCGGCAACACCAACACTCTGCAGCAGACTGTGGTAGATCAGACCAGATCAGTGCAAGACATGTCGACCAATATTCCATATTTGTACATTGATCAACTGCAGAACACCATAAAATGAGGATGTCGTGATTGGTGTATAAAACAAAGCTCTCAAGTAGAAAATATACCAGTACATTCATTGTACATCTTATTCATTATTCCTTTGTATGAACTGTTATAATTAATTTATTATATCACTCAGAGAGAGATCTCATTTATCTCTTTTTTTCCACATGGTGGATCACTCGACATCCTCTTCAATCTTATTGTTCCTCCAGGTCTCAAGACAGCTGTCACCATCCCATCTCAGATCATCCCCATCTGTACCTATCATTTTACGACCATCGTTACCCCACCATGAATCCCTCCTTCCTTCTAATTTTCAGTTTTCTCTCCTTGAGTTCCTTCTTTTCCCATTGGTCCACACCATGACATGCATGTTTTATGTCCTGCTTTTGTTGTCTCCTTCTGATCTGTTCATGACTATCTCTGCCACGAGCTTCGCGACTATGCAACCCAATAACAACAATAGTAACAGAGCTTCTGAATAATGTCTGTCCTGTGATATAGTACAATATTTACAAATTTCCAGAAGCCTTCGTTCAATAGGAGAAAAGAAGACATGTTCTATCTGTACCAGCTTCATTTTTGCAGCCATAATTCCAATCGTCTCAGCGATGGATAATATAGTTATAATATTATATATATTATATATACTTATTTCCTTAATAATAATGTATATATGAGGGACCAGTGTGTTGTTGTGCTAAGATTTCATCTACTCCTCAGGAGGATTTTGATTGGAAACGTGAGTTTTCTACAGAATTTGTTGAGAGCATCATAACTGTGTTAGCTGTGCTTTCCATTTAGATACTCAGGAGTTTTGAAGAATTTTAATATTCTATTTTTCCTATCTTGGCATTTTCTTTCCTTTTTCGGGAGAACGAGGTGCATATTGGATCTATGCTGATGCCTATTATAACAAATGTAATATACATGCACATAAGCAGTACATACTTTGTTTGCTTCATATGCATAAACCAGGGTTGTTAAATTTTCTTTATGCTGGATCAATCGAGGCAGCAGTCTTGTTGCCTTATACACCGTCCAAATAAGGGATGTGTGAGAAGAATGTGTTGCCATGCTTTGGAACCAGACTGCCATGGAACAAGAACACTGCTGCTATGGTTTTACTATCATAATCATAAACGATAACAACATTGACCATACAACGAACACACATAACTATTGAGCAATACTCTGAACACCTGCTCCATCAGGAAGCGCCGTCTTCTCGTGGTGCTCAACCATTAATATGGACCATTCTATTTTGCTGATCTCTCTGAACTATGTGATCATCCCAAATATACCTATCACGTTACCTCCATGATCCATAGTGCACTATCAAAACTTCGTTCATGTCAGTTATTCAACATCACTCTTCAATGTCACCTCTCAATGTACAAAGCAGTATCAGCCCACTTTCATCCAGCATAGATGGAATTTTATGTGTATTTTTATTATGGTTGCTAGAGAGTTTTAACGAGAGTTGGAACGTCTTTTTTTGCCAACTTTCCTGCATAGCTATGTCTTTGAAAAGCAAATAGTGTGAGATTTCTTTATATTTACCAAATAGTGATTATGAGAAGTTAGACAATACATTTTGTGATCACCGAGACTTTTGACTTCAAAAATTATACATGCAAGGTGACCTCGTAGAGTTGTATTCTTCTTTCTTTGTGTAAATTATTTTTACAAGGTGTGGAAGTGTATACAAAACCGAGTGACTCAATCCTGTTGTAACCATCCTCATGTCATCCAGTTCTTTAGGGAAGATCTCTGGTTTCATAAGTTGCTGAACACAGAAACATCTGTACTAGCAACCGCTGTATGAACAAAGACAAACTCTCCCTAGAACACACATTAAAAATCATTCATCACATTTAGTATGAAACCACACACACACACACACACACACACACTTGACACTTGTGCATTCAGTCTGAATATCATTTGGCTGCCTTGACTGCAAATGGCCGTGGTTAGTATTCTGGTCCATCCCTCCACTTATAATGTTCAGCTGCATTGAGCTCCACTGGGCTCTGTCTGAATGTAGTCCTCTTGTCATTCCTGTTTGCTTCCACTCAAAGCCTTACAAGGATAGGTAACTTTGAAAATGCATTGTACATAGATTTGCCTCACCAGATATGAGCATATCAAAGAGATTTTTACTCGATTTTCTTCTTTTTTTTTCCCCTCAAAAGCACAAGCTCATTCTGCTTCTTAATATTATGGGAATAATATTATGGAACGCAGAGGTGAAACGCCTACGGGATTCACAAATGACATGCATTTGTAAGTTGTTGGGAATGTCATGGAAAGCAAACCCAACTGAGGGTAATCTCATGTTCATTCCAGAAAGCTCAGAACAAGTGTGTATTACCCTCAGGAGAGCCAGAATACAACATCTTTCAAATCTCAAGTCTGAACTCTCAAACTTTTGCTCCCTCCTCCCAATCCTGGTGAAATCTAATAAAATCTGTTTCTGGTGTATGTTCCCCCTCCATCCCCTCCCTTACCTCAAATGCCACACTGCTGATACCGACGTGAAAAGGGTGAATGCCTAAACTCGGTGTTTGCATCTAAAACTTGTGTGCCAAACCCTCGCTTTCTGTACCCACCTTACCCAGTCGCACCCAACTGTGCTTGGACTCTGTGTCTTTTCTTCTGACCAAGTGGAGAGTTTGCTGTCAAACCTCGACTCATTTCTGCAACCCGTCCAGACAGCATCAGCCCACGTGTCCTAAAAACCTGCTCCTCTGCTCTTGCTCACCCTCTCTCTGTCCTACTCACCCTCTCATTTGCTCAAGGTCATCTGCCATCTGCTTGGAATCAGGAACATTACCGCCCTGCATAAAAAAGGTGCAAAAACAGATTCCTGCAACTACAGACCAATAGCCTTCTCCAATCATCAGCAAGGTTATGGAATCAATCATCGCTTCAGACATTAAATCCTTCATCTTCTCCAATGGCTTGATTTCCGATCATCAATTTGGTTTCAGACCAGGTCACTCTACCCTGGATATGCTGCTTCTGCCTCCCATCAATGGATGGAGGTACTCAATGCCAGACATGAAATCAGAGCCATTTCCCTCGACATATTGCGTACTTTTACACGGTCTGGCCCCTGCCTCTGCTCACCAAACTCTCTTCCTATGGTATCCAAGCCATCTCCACTCATGGCTCACAGACTTCCTCTCCTGTCACAGCAACGTGTGGCCCTAAATGGATGTTCTCTCATCCCTCTTGCTGTCCAGGCTGAGCTCCTCAAGGTAGCATTCTGGGCTCTGTTCTTTTTCTGGTTTTTCATCAATGATCTCTCCTTCTCTGGAAATCCTCTTATTTCCTTGCTGATGACTCCACCCCTCTGTCGTACCATCTGTCATCCCTCAGACCGGCAAACAGCATCTTCTTCGCTCTCTGCAGATCTGGCCAAAATCAAAAACTGGTCCAACACGTGGAACATGTCTTTCAATCCTGACAAATCTCACACTCTCACTGTGTCTTCTAAAAGGAGCGTTTAGACCCCCCCCCCCCGACAATCTCCTTCCTCAACAATCCTCTGGAAGAAAGTCCTTTCATTCAAGCTTCTGGGTCTCATTTCTGCCATGATCTGTCCTGGGAAAGCCACATTTCCAACCTCGGCCTCCAAAGCCAGTCGCTGACTGGGGATCCTCCGTTTTGCAAATCCTTCCTCAGCCCACCTGAGCTCCTGACCACATACAAAGCTTTCGTCCACAGCCTGATGGAGTACTGCTCTCCCTCTGGGCTGGTGCTCCTGCCTCTCACCTTTCTCGGCTTCATGCTGTGGAAACCAAGGAATTTAGGATTATTGGTATCTCCTGCGATGAGGCGAGTCTTGGGCCTCTCACTCTCTCACCGCAGGCAGGTGGGTCTTCTCTGTATTCTTCTGTCTCCTCTCGGTCTTGCCCCCCTGCTTTGTCTGCGATATGCCCCCCCCGCCCCATATTTCCACAGGGCGCTCAAGGTCCCCCAACAACCCCCTTTGGTAAAACTACCATAATGACGAATCACTGCTCACCTTCACTCCTTCGTTCCTCTTTTTCCCGCCTTTGGAATAAACTCCCACACTCTCTTCAATCCCATTCTTCCCTCCAGGTCTTCAAAACAGCCTTTCACCACTTTCCTTATCTTCCCCATCCAAAACGTCGATCCTTTCTACCTCCGTTAATCCACCCCAAACCCACCTCCTTCAAATTGCCTGCTTTCCTTCCTGAAAGTCCCTGTAATGTCCATCTTGTTTTCCCGTGTTCCCCGCCCCACCCTCTCCCTTCCACAGATCTCCTAATGTCTCTGCTCCCCACTTGTTTTGTTATCCCCCTCTCCCCTCTTCTCTTGTCTCATGCCCCCCTCCCCTTCTTGCTGTGCGTTGTGTGTTAGCTCTCATACGAGCATCTGGCAATGTATACAAAAAAAAAAGAAAAGAAAGCGAAATGTTATTAGG
>CM068964.1:46616580-46631524 GCA_035128595.1 Eptatretus atami
TCGAGTAAAATCTCTTTGATATGCTCATATCTGGTGAGGCAAATCTATGTACAATGCATTTTCAAAGTTACCTATCCCTTGTAAGGCTTTGAGTGGAAGCAAACAGGATGACAAGGACTACATTCCAGACAGAGCCCAGTGGAGCTCAATGCAGCTGAACATTATAAGTGGAGGGATGGAGCAGAATACTAACCAGCCATTTGCAGTCAAGGCAGCCAAATGATATTCAGCTGAATGCACAAGTGTCAAGTGTGTGTGTGTGTGTGTGTGTGTGGTTTCATACTCAAATGTGATGAATGATTTTTAATGTGTGTTCTAGGGAGAGTTTGTCTTTGTTTCATACAGGCGTTGCTAGTACAGATGTTTTCTGTGTTCAGCAACTTAATGAAACCAGAGATCTTCCCTAAAGACTGGATGGACATGAGGATGGTTACCAACAGGTATTGACGTCACTCGGTTTTGTATACACTTCCCACACCTTGTAAAATAATTTACACAAAAGAAAGAAGAGATACAAAACTCTACGAGGTCACCTTGCATGTATATTTTGAAGTCAAAAGTCTCGGTGATCACAAAATGTATTTGTCTACTGTCTCATAATTCACTATTTGGTAAATATAAAGAATCTCACACTATTTGCTTTTCAAAGACATGGCTATGGCAGAAAGCTTTGGCAAAAAAGACGTTCCAACTCTCGTTAAACTCTTAGCAACCCATAATAAAAATACATTTTCAGAAGCTCTGGTGTACTATTGTTGTTATTGGGTATGCATAGTCGAAGCTCGTGGCAGAGATAGTCCAATGAACAGATCAGGATGTAACAGACAAAAGCAGGACATAAAACATGCATGCATGGTGTGGACAAAATGGATAAAGAAGGAAACTCCAAGGAGAGAAAACTGTAAAATTAGAAGGAGGAGGGATTTTGGGTGGGGTTAACGAGGGTAAAATGATCAGGGTACAGGATTGGCGATGATCTGAGATGGTGGTGAACAGCTGTCTTGAAGACCTGGAGGGAATAATAAGATTGAAGAGGATGTCGAAGTTGATTCCACAGGTGGGAAAAAAGAGGAATAAATGAGCAGAGTTCAGCAGTGATTCTGAATTTAGCTAGTTTTACCAGAAGGGGGTTGATGGTGGACCATGTGAGGACTGCAGAAACCTGTGGGGGACAAAGCATGAAAGAGCAGAGCGTGCAAGATCAGAAATGAGGTGGCAGAAGACAGAGTCCGCAGACCTGTCTGCAATGACAAAGTGACAGACACATGGACTCATCTGCAGCATGGGAGATTCCAATGATCTTGAAGGCCTTCATTTCCACGACATAAAGCTGAGTAAGATGTGAGGCAGTGGAGCCAACACAGAAAGGAGAGCAGTAATCCATCAAGTTGTGGATGAAGGCCTTGTAGGTGGATAGAAATTCAGGTGTGCCAAGGAAGGACTTTGTACGACAGAGGATGCCTAGTCAGTGGCTGGCTTTGAACGCCAACTTTGAAATGTGGTTTGCCCAAGAAAGATCATGGCTGATAGTGAGACCCAGGAGTATGAATGACTGAACTTCCTCAAGAGGATCGTTGAGAGAGTAGATAGGAGGGTTTGCCAAATGATCCTTTTGGAGAGAGCCAGTGAGAGTGTGTGATATGTCAAGGTTGAAAGACATATTCCAAGTGTTTAGCCAGCTTGTAATTTTTTATTTAAGGTTTGAAGAGAGAGAAGAGGCTGCAGCCTGCCTGTCTGAAGGATGAGGGATGTCACGACAGATGGTGGAGTCATCAGCAAAGAGATAAAGAGGACTTTCCAGAGTCAAAGAGATCATTGATGATTATCAGGAATAGGACTGGGTCCAGAACTCTGCCTTGGGGCACACCAGCCTTGACAGGGAGAGGAGATGAAAAGATTTCATTGATTGCCACACATTGGCTATGAGAGTAGAGGAAGTCAGTAAGCCATGTGTTGAGTTCGCCTTGGATGCCACAGACAAACAGTTTGGAGAGCAAGGCGGGATGCCGACTCCATCAAAAGCAGGAGATATATCCAGAGACGGCCCTGCTCTCATGTCTGACATTGAGGGCCTCCATCCATTGTTGGGTGAGTAGAAGCAGCATGTCCAAGGTGGAGTGACCTGGTCTGAAACCTAATTGGATATCTTTTGGATGAGGTTGTTGGAGAAGAGTAAGGATTTCATATCAACTGCGATGATGGATTCCATAATCTTGCTGATGATTGGAAGTAAGCTGATGGGTCTGGAATTGAGGGGATTGTTTTTTTTCTTCTTTTTTTATATGGTGCAGTGATGTTGGCTGATTTCCAAGCAGATAGAAGATGATCTAGGTTAAATGACAGGGTGAAAAGGGCAGAGAGAGGAAGTGCAAGAGCAGCAGAGCAGAACTTTTAGGACACATGAGCTGATGCCCTCCGGTCCAGTAGCGGAGTCAGAGTTGAAGGTTAAAAGAATCTTCTCCACCTTCTCAGGTGTAAAAGATACGGAGTCCAGGAGCATTTGGGTATGACAGGGAAGGATGGGTACAGAGAGTGAGGGGTTGGGGACACAATATTTGGAAGCAATCACAGAATTGAGGCATTCGGCCTTTCTTGTGAATGCAACCCGTTGATTTGCCATTTGAAGAGATTGACGGGATGGAAGGGGAGCATACTCCAGAGACAGATTTAACAAGGCACCACCAGGTTTTGGAGGAGGGAGACAAGTTTGAAAGTTCATTCTTGAGGTTGGACAGATGTTGTGTTTACCTCTCCTGAGAGTGGACACATGCTTGTTGTGTACTTTTTGGAATGCACTGAGATTGCCTTCGGTTGGATTTTCCTTCCAGGAAGAGAAGGCAAGTTGCTTCAGAGCAAATTCAGGTAATGGTTTCAGAGCAAACCATTACCTGAATTAGTTTACACTAAATCCACCATTGTGAGTTGAAGATTTTATTTGAACCTGAGGTCACAGCATACTTGGTGAGCTATGGGCTGAGATTGTAAACCAAACGAGGTAGTTTGATATTTTATGCTGCTCAGAGATCACCTTGAAGGTCTTCATAAGAGTGCAATGACTTGAGAAGTTAGCTAGAAGATGGTCATTGAAGAAAAAAATTGTTCATGTGTATGGACTATTCGGGAAACAAATATCTGAGCTCACAATATGGAAAATAATTAAGTTCCACAGTCGGCATCTTTTGTGGAATGGCAGAGTGACATTGATGATATCACAAATAATGTGAAGTTCTCTTCTATTTTACCATGAAGGACATTTCATTACCCTTGCATTGCTTTGCAAAATTTCCACCTCAAATATTTGACATGTGTGCTGGTTGTCTGCAGAGTGATTGTGAAAGCTCTTCAACATCTCTCGACTGTTCTGCACCAGAATTTCATGAATGACGACTTTGACTTCCAGGTATAAGGTCTTTTGTTTATTTTGATAAACTTGAAGCTTGTTTGCCAAGTTAACTGGCACATTACCCATAGGTAATTGCGTCACCTCCCCACTCCCCATCCGACAGTGATAAGGTGATTACGTCGGCCACTCTACAGTGACAGGGTACCCTTTCTCACCCCCCTACAGTTACACGGCACCATTTCTAAGATCATATCATGACCCAGTGGTTGGTTGTTAAACCCTAATGAACGACAACAATGGTCTGTCTTAAAGTGGACATTAACCAAGTGAGACAGATATGGAGAGACAGACAGAGGCACAGACAGAGAGACAGAGAGACAGACAGACAGACATATATGTTGTTGTTTGTTTTTTTTCAAAAGAAGAAGAAGGCGCTTCCAACCAAAAGTAAAAAACTAGATCGACTCCGCTAATTTGAGCAAAAAAGCGAGGGCAGACCCGGTCTCAGGAAACGTTTCACCGGCTTTGCAGCCGGCTTCATCAGGCACAGTAGACTCCGAGCCTCGGCACGTGTCCAGTTTTTTTATTTCGATGTGACCACTCATTTCCGGTCATGTGCTGGTGCTCGAGGTCAATTGGAAGAGTGCTTTTTTATTTTTCAAATGCAAAAACTAAGTCAAATCACATCAATGAAGGGGTGCTCTGCTCTTTTTTGTTTTTACTTACATGTGATCTGGTGTTGCATGTGTGTGGGTGAGCCCGTGTGTGCGCGCTTGTTGTCTTTGTGTTTCCGGGGCACGAACATGGCTGGTTTCGTGTCCGGGTTGGGCATGATGAGGTGATGGTTGTGTGAGTGTTGGGGTTCTCGTTGGGTGTTGTGCACATGTGGATGTGGTGTTTGGGATTGAGTGTTGTTTGTTGCTCACCTGTTCCAGCCGTTTGTACCATCCAGTTTTCTCCATTTGCATCATAGGTGTGTATTGCGTGGGTATGTCCACCATCTCCCCAGTTAGGCCACCCTCTCGGCTCTTCAGGTGCCACGCTTCCAAAATCGATCTGTGTCATTTGTTCGAAGTAGTGTCTCGGACATGGGTCCCATCAAAGTCAAATTTATGGCCAGATTGCAGGCAATTACGTGCTATGGCTGACTGGGTCACCTTTCCAAGCCAAATTGCTCTCTCATGTTCATCTAGCCGTTGTTTCAAATTTCTTCCAGTTTGTGTCACCAATGGAGAATTGGCCACAGTCTTTGTATCATGAATGGTAAACTACTCCAGATTTATCACCAGTTGGTATTGGGTCCTTCAGTTTTCAGATGACATTACGGATGGTGTGTAGAGGCTTGTAGGCTACATCAATCTGTGTGATGCGTACTATCCTGCCAATCCTTTCAGAAAGGCCTGGGTAGTATGGCAGTACACAGTGCCCAAGTGTGTCTGGCTCCTTCCGTTCTGTCCTTTTTGGTTCTTCGAAGGTGGGCAGTATCCCATTGTTTTACCTATTTTTGAGCAGGACTCTTCTAACTAATCTGAATTCTTTAATTTCCTCGGCTTTGGAAGATGACAGTGCCATACCCGAGTTGCTAAGGTCAGTGCTTCACTGCGTTTGTGGGAGTTTGGGTTGTAGGAATTAAAATCCAGTAATCTGCTGGTGTGGGTTGGTTTCCTGTAAACCGAGGTCTTCAGGGAGCCATCAGGCTTACGGTGAACCTCCACATCCAAAAAGGCCAATTTGCTTTCTTTTTCAATTTAGATTGTGAAGTTAATGCTGGGGAATACCTGGCCAAGTTGTGCCAGTCGGTGGTCTACCATGTTTGTGTGCACAATGGTGAAGGTGTCATCTACATATCTGTTCTAGTACCATGGGAGCCAATTATCATGAGAATAAAATATCCTTAGTTCGAGTTCCTCCATCACCAAATTAGCTACAACAGCAGAGACCGGTGAACCCATAGTTGTGCCAAATATTTGTCGGTGGTGTGCACCGTCATAGATGAAGGCCATGCTGTTCAGACACATCTCCAGCACATCTCCATTTATGTTCCCCAAAAAAGCACTCCTCCATTTGACCTCGAGCACCAGCACGTGACCGGAAATGAGTGGTCGTATCGAAATTTCAAAAAACCGGACGCATGCCAAGGCTTGGGGTCTATTGTGCCTGATGAAGCCGGCGAAATGTTGACTGAGACTGGGTCTGCTCTCGCTTTGTTGCTCAAATTAGCGGAGTCAATCTAGGTTTTAGAAACATGTTGTTTTAGAAACAATCCAGAAACATGTTGTTAATCTCACTTCTGATATGTGGTCAATTGGTCAAAGCAGAAAGCAATTCATACAGAACTAGAAGGGCACTCTTTGATGTCGCGACGTCGCCAGATATGCCTCCACCCACATTATTACATCATTATAATATTTGGTACCAAGTTTGATGTAAATCCCTGAACCCAGATTCAGAATATTAAATAATGTTTTGTTTGTGGGATAGATTGAGGAATTTCATAGAAAAGGTAGGATTGTACAGAGTAGCTTGGTCCGTGGTCGTGTAGGAGAGATCGTGATGTAAATTAAGTAGGGAAAGTGTGAGCTTAAGTGTTACGTGTCACCACATGGGGGGGTGGTTGTGCTATGTTAATTAGGTAGGGATTAAGGCTAATTTCTCCCAGTATGAGATTGCCCCCCTGTGACCTTTTCCTTTGTCTGTTCATTTCCAAGACCGGTGATAAAAAGGGATCACGTCCTTAAAACAACAACAACCGAACTGCATGTTCCAAGCAGGCAAGAAACCCTGCCTCCAGGAATGACAACTAGAAAACCATGCCCCTGGAGTGGATGATTAATCGGCGTGACGTCAGAGAGGAGAGTAGAGGATAGAGTTAAGATCAGGAGTCGGAGGAACAAGGAGCAAAAAGGGAGGTTCTGTGAGGTACGCACTTGGAGATGGAGGTCTCGTTTTCCGGCTTCCCCTCGACACGGTAAAGAACGCTGCATGATTCTCGTGTTGGTGCTGAGGCGGATTTGCCCGCGTGATTGAGCAAGGTGCTGGCCATTGACTGTAAGGCTGGGTTGTGTGAGACCGCGCCTTGGAGCCTCATGTTGTGCCATTGGGGAAGAAGGCAGCACCATCTTGCAGAGGAGCGGCATTGGCAAGTGCGGTCGTGAGAAGAAGCTGCATGGTGGTTTCTGAGCCCTGGTGTCGAATATCATCGCCCAAATTGCCTTCTTATCTGTACATTTCCCGCCGAGAGAGCGGCTTGGCACCATTTTGGGGTGCGTTTTCTCATGCAGTGACGATGTGGTTTGGCGAACCTCAAGCTCCAGAAACTCATCCCTGAGCACACAGCTAAGTGCCGGGAGAAAGGGAGGATTTTTCTTTTATTTATTCTGTCCCCTTGCCTGTATTAAAGTCTGTGCGGAGGCACCTCAAATAGGAATTTCGTTTTACCTCACGTTCTGTTTTTATTATTACACTTTGAATTATTACCATTGTAAATATTTGGTTTATTTTCATAAAACCCCCATATTTATTTAAGTTGCTTGTGTTGTGTATTTGTTGTGGGTTCAAGTATAAACCCTTGTCCTCCGTCCGGGTGACCCCATCTGTGACGCATCCTTGCCGCCCTCCCATCCCGCACGCACTAGAATCTCCAAGGATCATGTGTTCGCCTCCAAGGGAGAACTGTTTGACTATCTGTCCAGGAAGGGGCTTTAACCCCCCCTGGACACGACAATAACTCTGGCTGCTGGACCATGCTTCTGATCAGTATGAAATTTAAAACCTATATTCCCATGACAACTACATCATAATTGTGACATTTCATATCGATTGAAGAAGCGGTTCAAGAGAAACCATTTTTTTTCATATTTACATTCAATCCAATATGGCTGCCAGACCATGTTACCTATTAATTAGTTGTAAACACCCTGGTATCCCCAAGGCTGGGGGAACATGTGGGTGAAGTCTTCCCTCGATCTGTCAAGCCGTTCTGGAGAAGAGGATTTTTAAAGTTTTACTCTTCAAAAAACAATCATAGCTTCTGAACCACGTGACTGATGTCGTCATCAACCCCACCCCCCCCCACCCAATACAATGTAGCCCGAGATGACCCTCAAAAATGTTCATGCTGATCGTATAAAGTGATCGATGTACTAAATCATGATGTCCTAACAAAGCCACCTATGACATCATCAAAAAAATCACATTGTTTCCCCTGAGGAGTACGTGACATGTGCCAAGTTTCAATTTTTTCCATGGAGCGGTTTCGGAGATACAGGTCCAAAGTTTTTCCTTTTTTCCATCGTGGCTGCCACACC
The DNA here is from genome assembly GCA_035128595.1 of Eptatretus atami. Classification (NCBI taxonomy): domain Eukaryota; kingdom Metazoa; phylum Chordata; class Myxini; order Myxiniformes; family Myxinidae; genus Eptatretus; species Eptatretus atami. The sequence continues at coordinate 46,624,231 of CM068964.1, forward strand.
ACGTGACCTATGACATAATTATCATTTAAACATCCTACATGAATCGTCACGCCTATGGTGAAAATTTCATGTCAATCAGATAAGCAGTTGAAGAGAAAACAGAGAAAATTAGCATGGACGTACGTATGCACGTACGGATGGACTTATGGATGACAACCCAAAAACATAATGCCTCTGGCGACTTTGTCAGCGGAGGCATAAAAAGTATCAAATGTGGCTTTTGGAGATGTATAGCACAGTATTAGGCATCTGAATACAGTGCTGTAGTACACACGGAGCAGATGGATGGACTCATTTTTGCATGGTCCGATTGGAGTATGGAACTGCTACTCACCAATTACTCACAGGAGGCATGGCTTAGTACAGGGAAAGAGTGGTGGAAGGGACATTTCCGCTATGTCGGACGGATTCACTCACTCTTGCATGGCCCGATCAGAATATAGAAGATATAGCATATCTATCTGTGTCTCAATGGGGATGTATATCGAAGTGAAACACGTGAATTTTTTTTATTTATAACACGTAATAGTTGTTATTGTTGTTACAGTTGTCGTGCTGTAGTTGTGGGATGTGTGCTCCTGTGTCCATCACACTTTATTCCAAAGGATTCCTGCTGTCGTAGAATAATAAAATGGCACCATTGAAACTGCGATGTTAAGCTCCATGTTTTTGTGATTAAATGGACACTATGTTTTACAACTTCAAAAATGTTGTTCCAAGTAAATTGATTATTAGTTTTCCAACGATACCATTTTTATTATTCTCAAACAGTGGGAACCCTTTAAATAAAGTGTGACACCCATGGGTGGACGGATGCATGCATGGCACCTTTTATAGTATCGATAGAATAGTCATAAATACTAGCAAGGACCAGTGTAACCTCCATGGTAAAAGCCCTGCTTGAGAAAATTCCACATCGTTATTTGAGCAGTGTATAGACAACAGACCACTGCCTCAATCGCTGAGGCCGATCTTCACAATGATGCCTTATCGGCTCAAAATCCTTTTCACTTTAGTCATTTTATACTGAAGGGAAAACTTATAGGGAAGGCATGACATTTGTGAATGTGACAGCTCTGAAGACGTCTTTGACTTCGCATAGCAGTAAGCACCAAAATGGCGGCCTTAGTATAGACATTGTGGGTAGAGTCAAGTGAACTGTTCAACCAATGGGTATATCACAGACGCACACTCCTTTTATAGCATAGATTTTTGGTTCTTTGCTCAAAAACACCCTCCTTCCTGGACTTCTTTTTCTTTTCCTTTTTCTCTTTGTCGGATGTAGGTTTGGAGTTTGTACTTCTCCTTGGCTGTGCTGTTCATTAGTCAGCCAAGCTTACAGCTTGAGAGCTTTTCTGCCAGCAAAAGGAAACCGTATTTCATCAGGTTAGATAATCTCGAAATTGTCCTTTACTTACATTTACCTAATTTGCCATTCCTCCACCAGTATGTTGACCTATGCTGTTTTTCAGGTATAGTGACTTGAGAGTGACCATGGGCCAGGATATTCGCCATATGTGGCAACAGCTTGGTGAGGCAATGCCACGGTCTCCCTCTCGCCCTCTCTCCCTCTCTCCCTCTCTCTCTCTCTCCCTTCTCCCTTCTCTCCCTCTCCCTCTCTCCCTCTCTCGTGGCCCTATAGCATTTTATCCAAATTCAGGAAGTCGACTTCATTGTTTCTAGAAAAGCAAGAAATTATGCATTTCAATGCTAAAGTACAGAATGGAATATATATTCTAAAGATAGAGGAAAAGGTTAAAGTTTGGGAGTGTTTTGAAAAATAAAAATGGCCTATGAACCCCAAAATATAGGTTATTAGACTCACTTTTTGGCTGGCTCCTCATAATGGTTTGTTTTCCACAGGAGACAAGAAGTCACACTTTGTTCCAGGATTCCTTGGGCCCTTCCTAGAAGTCACTCTGGTTCCACAAGCTGAACTCCGGGCACTGTTAATTCCCATCTTCCATGACATTATGGATTGTGAGCAGCAGCGAAATGGCGCCTTCAAACAGGTCACGTCTCACTTTCTTCCCATCACACATTAGCAATATCTTCAAAAAAGTCACACCTGACTACCTTTCTCACCATAAGCTGAATATCTTTCGGCATTTTGTTTTATTCTTTGTTTTGTTTTGCCTTCTTTTTACCTGTGTGATGTATAAAGATTCCGAGTTTCCTTGGAATGGGGTTCTAATATATATATTATATATATATATATATATATATATATATAATATATATATATATATATATATATATATACACCCCACACAAAAAGATCAGGGCAGAGTTTCCAATCTTCCTTCTTTAATGTTAAAATTGTGCTATGTTATGGAAGGTCTTACCCAATTTGACTGCTCAGAATTTCTCCTGTTGGTTCATGGATATACTCGTATGATGTCTGTTTTTGGTGGCGAGCAACAGTGTTTGTGATTGTAGTTATAATTACTGTAACTTTATTTCCCATACGAGAAATACCCGTTCCCTATGGGAGCGTAACCCCCTTCCTCTAGCAGGGGTCAATAAAGCAATTGCACCACACCATGTGTACAATACAAAATTGCAAGTCATCTCCACAGCTGACTTGTAATACCATCTCCCCCCCCCCCCCCAATTGGATGGCACTCTGCAGTGTACATCTTTGCATAGAGAATTTGCGTCGTCATGCGTTCCCAGTGACTGAAAAGGATTATTTGCATGCAAAATCGACTAACCCACGGGCATCGTGGCAGAACGTTGCATTTTTGAAATTCAGAGATGTCATCTTTCTAATGAATGATGACATCTCTAAAGTAGTGAGTGGTTGTTAATGATCCTATGGTATCTTTCACGATGAGAAGGCAATTTATCACCAGCACCCAGAACAAATTACAAATTCCTGCCGCCTCCAGTCAAATAACAGGCCTGGTCAACCAGTTTGTGAATGACTTGGGCCAAAAGCCTTCCACTTCTGACCCCACACATATGTGGGAATAATTGGGGCTGGTAACGTAGTAGTAGTAGTAGTAGTCTGCAATAGTATCAGCAGTAGTCCACTTTGTTAGGTTATCAGTACTGATCAGCTAACCCCTTGCTGCACTTCCTCTTGTTTCTGCATGATACGGCAATGTTTGTGCCAATTGGACCGATTTTTCTATTGCCCAAAAGCATGCAGTAAGTGGAAACCAATTTTCTGCAGGTGGAGGCAGAACTCATTGACAAGCTGGATGGGCTTCTCTCTGAGGGCCGTGGTGATGCTGATTATCGTGAACTCTTCAGCCTCATGTAGGTTTGTGCAGAGCTTGGTTCTGGCCGCATGCCTTGGTAGTGAGTTATATCCAGACTCGTTTTGCTTCATTCATGACCACGAGCCACGACTTTAGCAGATGCTGCCAGGCAATGTGAGTGGTGATATTGTGAAAAGTAGTCTTGATTTGGCAAAAAAATATTGCAGAGTAAAAAAAAAATTGGTATACTTTATAAGAGTGGGGTACTTGAGGACTTGAGAAGGTTTCTGATCATCATTACCATCTCTATAGAATAAGCTTTGAAGGTTATTGTACTCCTGATTTTGGAATCGGAGCCTTCATAATATAGCTGGATGATGCTGCATCAGCATCTTAGGCCATGAGGCATGGCAGTTTTTCTTGCCTAGAAAATGATTTTTGTTGGAAACCTCTGGAGAATACATGAAAATATGATTTTACAAACAAATTCAATGTTCTGAATCCGAATATGAATGTTGTCAGTGCAGCAAAGTGGCACATAGGCTGTGATGTAACCAAGTTTGAATGTATAACTTATATTCATGCTCTGCCCATGTTTTGCCTTATGCATATTCATGTTTTGCCTCACTCATATTTATGCTTCGCCCATGTGTGGCGTCATCTCCGCTGCAAGTGGGCGAGAGTGACTCTTCCCCGGTCTGGCGGGACAACGTGGTTTTGCGCGAAAGACACGGTTTTTACCGTCGCACTTAGGGAGTTAAAAAAAAAAAGTGATTTCAACCTCTGCAAGTGTTGGTTAAACTGCCTGGAGCATTCTTATTCAAGAATCGGGGCACGTAGGCCGTTCCAGGATATAGGCCTCTATTTTGCTCTAAAAGTGGGGACTTCGCCAACTTTGTAATGCAGGTATTGGTGACTGTAAAATATACTTTTCTGAATGAATTCCATGCACCTATTCCAAAAACGAATGCTGGCGGTATGGTAAAGGGGCAAATATGCCTACATTTTTCCATTAAAGGTGCACCTTCACCAACCTTGTATACCACGGGAGACCTTGCCCACAAGCTAACTTACGTGATATTTGTCATTATTATTAATTCCAGTGGGCATAAACAATGCTACTTCAGTACTCGTAGCATGAAAATGCCCACATGTAGGGTCAAAGTCGCTTTGAAAGTGTCCGTCGGCTTGGCATCAAATCAATGTAAAGGTGTACAGGGCTTCGTGATGAATACAATAAGAACAGAATTGCAAAATTCATCATTTATTGATGAACATTTATCTGGATACTGTGTGAAGCATATGATGGAGAATGAGGATCGGTTAGCTTGGCCGATAATTATTTCATTAAAGGTGTAGGCCCTCTCACACATTCGAGAATTGAGATAACTCAGAAAAGTTTCTGAATAAAAGCTTAGTACCACTCTTGCGTACCACTACTATTACTTGCTCACACCGGTCTGCATAAGTACAAGTTTAAACACCACAAGGTAAATGTGAATCGTTTACCATATTTTTTGGTCTCTGGGTAGTTGTGGAGTATAAGGTGAATTGGCTAGTTTCCCCATTTTTCTTTCCTGCATTCATAGATAAGTCAATTTGGAATACAATACAAAGGAAAATCAACTACGGTAGTTCACAAAACCGTCGGTTAGACCATTATATACCAACAGGTATCATTCTTGAAGCAACATGATTGTCTATAACATAGACATTTTTTTCTTCCTTGCTTTTACCCGTGTTGAGCATTGTCTCATGATAAAACGTTGTGACAGAGATTGCAAAATGAGTTGTGTTCTAACGAATCCTTGGATGACCCAATTCAGGAGGCTGTATGTCACAGTGCTTATTGTGTCAAGAATGTTATGCTGCCCTGACACTTCAGTGGAGTTCTTGACAGAGTGGAGGAGATGTGTTGATGACTGAGTAATGCTCTTTCATGAATGGTGTTTTATCTGTTTTGTTTTGTTTTGTTTGTTTTATGCTTCCTGGAACTAGAACTCCATTGTTTGGCCCGTACCCAAGGTATGCACAAATTGCTTCACTGTTGAGGATCTCATTGTGAAATGTTTCATTTGGTCTGTTAAATCACTTACACCTATGGTTCAAGTTCTTATATAAATGGAATTTTAACATTGTTAAAGTGTTCCTATGAACCATGATAGATATTAATGTGTTTCCATTGATCATGGGAGATATTAATGTGTTTCCATGAACAATGATAGAAGTATGCTAGCACGAAATATTTGGAGATTTCCTGAAGTGTCCACGAGCTTGAGTTTAGAACACCATTAATTTGGTGCTATGGTTCGTTCCACTGGCAGTTTGCTGGAGCGCATTGAGCAAGAGACATGGCGAGAAAGTGGCACATCGTTCATCCATTCTGTGACGCGTCTTATGGAGCGACTACTCAATTACAGGCATGAGAATGGAATCGTTGCATTGCATCTCGACTGTGATTTCTTAAAAGCTAACTGTTGTTTTCTGCATTCGAAAATGTTGAGGAACCATTCACATTTTGTGACTCGTGAAATTCCTTGTGGGCTCTGAGCCCATCTGTAGGTTATTTTACATGACTAGCAAATACCACCCGTCGCTTCACTGGCGGGAACACTGAGATGAGGGGAAAAAAGTGGGGGGAGCTAGAGAGGGGTGAGGGGAGAGTGACAGTAGAGAGAGGAGGGAGGGGAAGAGAGAGGAGGAGGGGAAGAGAGGAGGCAGGGGGAAAGAGAGAGGAGCAGGGGAGTGAGGGAGAGTGAGGAAGTGGGGAGGGGGAAGGAGGGCAGACATGTGGTGGAGCATCAATTAAGATTCATACCATCTTATCAAAATGATTCTGCATAGAATAACAGTGAAAATGGAAACAAAATATTTTCTGAAATCCATTTTCTATAAATACCACCCAGAAAACACACCGACCGGATATGTCTGAGATGAACAGAGTCCAGAGACAAACACCACTCAGGCACGTCAAGAGACAAACTCCCATCTGGACATAAACACTGCCCAGATACATCTGGAGATGAACTCCCATCGGGGCACGTCGGAGACGAACTCCCATCGGGACACGTCCGGAGACAAAGTCCCATCGGGACACGTCTGGAGATAAATACCATCAGGACACGTTTGGAGACAAACCCCGTCCTGACATAACCACCATCCAGACATGTGTGGAGATACGTGTATGGAGACAAACTACCAACCAGACATAAATACCGCCCGGACGCATCCAGAGCCAAGCTGTCTGGAGCATATACCGCCCAGACACGTCCGGAGCCAAGCTGTCCGCAGACAAACAACGCCCGGACGCGTCTGGAGACAAACTCCCGTCAGGACATAAACACACTTTGACCCGTCCAGACATAAACGTCCGGAAATAAATACCATCCGACACGTCTGGAGACAAACCCACCCAGACATAACCACCGGCCCGACACATATGGAGATAACCACCGTCCAGACATAACGACCATCTGGATACGTCCGAGAGAGAGAGAGAGAGAGAGAGAGAGAGAGAGAGAGAGAGAGAGAGGTGGGGATAGTGGAGTTATCAGAGAGAATGTATACTTTCTGAAACACACACACACACACACACACACACACACACACACACACACACACACACACACACACACCACACAACGCTTGACCTACATCAGCAATTTTTCTGGAATCAGCAGGTTTGAGTCAATGTGATTACCGACTAGAGTACGTACTGTATACAACCCAGAAACCTTGAGTAACTTTCACCGAAAAACAACATTACATTTACATAGACGTTTCAGGGGATGTTCACAAACATTATTCTTTACTAGATGACCCGTGAACCCGTTGGGTTCCCGTTGTGACAGCGGTTGATGAAAAAAATAATTTCAAGAAAAAAATAAAGATAGCTCTAGCGAACTACACCGCTGAGGTTGTTTGCATTGATCAAATTCTCTCGAAGAGTACTTGACTGAATCAGGAATTGATTTTTTTATGTTTTTCGTTGCCTGATTTGAACGAAACTTGATACTGCACACCACAAGCGAATGGTGCGTAAGGTGGCCCTAAAATTTTTGCGCTATCGTGTACCGCTTTGGCTGTAT
>CM068964.1:46668312-46684522 GCA_035128595.1 Eptatretus atami
TTGTGCACTGTACTCTTGTGCTCAAAATGTTTCACAATATGTTGAATGGCACACTTTGTGGGTCCATCACGTGTTCTGAGGTCATATTCCCGGTAGAACCTCCAGCGGGTGTCTACATATAATTTAGTCTCATACCATAGAGCCACCACTTTTGTCTTCTGCTTCACTGTATATGGGCTACTTGAGCTGTGGAGCTAGAAATCCCAGGGAACAAACACCACGATAACACCACCAAAGCCTGAAAAGGAAAACAGTATAGGTCAAAAAACAAAAAATGGCAGGAAGTCAAAGTTGTATAAATATTTTTGAAACACCCTGTAAACACCACCAGGACACGACCAGAGACAACCTCCCATCTGGACACGTCCAGAGACGAACACCGCCCTGACATAACCACCATTCAGACGTGTATGGAGATAACCACCATCCAGACATAAACACCATCTAGATACGTAGAGAGAGAGAGAGAGAGAGAGAGAGAGAGAGAGAGGAGAGAGAGAGAGAGAGAGAGAGAGAGAGGTTTGGGAGGAGGGTACTGCACTGCATCGGGAGGGAGTAGAGCAAGGATGGGACAAAGTGAAGGAGGGGTGGGGTTAGGGAGTTGGAAGAGAAATATGTTATGCTTTATGAACACACACACAACACAAACATTACACACACACACACACAAACACACACACATTAGTGCTTGGCTGATATCGACAATTTTTCAGGGCTTGGCAGATTGGAGTCAGTGTGATTACTGACTACAGTACATACTGTATACAACCCAAAACCTTGAGTATCTTTCAGTGAAAAACAAAGTTGCATTTATTTGGATGTTTCAAGGAGATGTGCACAAACATTAATGTTCATAAATAACTGCATGTGACAGGTGGAAAAAAATTGGCTCAATAATTTTAAAAACACGTTAATATGGCAAATAGTTCGGAAATTGGGTATTGTCAAATATATTTTGCTTTGAAACTCACAAAGAGAAACGAGTAAACATTGTAAAGCACACCCAGTTATCAAATGCTTTAGAAACAGTCACGCGACAAAAGAAAACCTGATAAAACCTCCATAAGATACGGGATCATACTTTGCCACCACAGCGCCCATAACAGGCATGGCATTCCCACACACCCACGGAGAATTCCTACAGATCCAAATCTTCCCATATGCACCATGTCCGTGTGTGCTGTATATGTACTTCTACATTGTAGTAACTGTCGACAATACATACTAATCGGGACACAAACTGTACTGCTATCGACTGACAGGCGCACGAAAGTGGCTTGAGCACTCAAGCAAGCACTCCAACGGAATGCCTGGCTAGGCAAGCGATTACCATTTGCTGTTGATATACCCATGCACCCGGAAATGCCCAAGCAATGTCCGAATTGGACAAATTAACACTTTCTTAGGAGTCGGAACTGCTGCTAAGTTCAAATCTGGAACTTAAATTTTGTAATTCTTCTTAGTTTAAGAGATTCACGAGGTTATGGCATGGGCTGAAATGAAATAAAGCCACGAACACTGGCATCTCCGGGCGTTTATAAGCATTGCAATGTATCCAGCGATTCGTAGCTATGATGAACAGGCATTCGATAATATGATTGAGGAAAGTGGGAAAAAAAAACTTTAACGTTCAGAAATCGTTGCGGCCTGTTCCGTCAGGGCATGGTTGAGCAGCCCAAAAAACATGGCGGCTTCAAACCACAGTTAGGTAACCCAGGATACACCTTCAGACCCCCAGAGAGTGAGGTGACAAGGAGCGCCTGATAAAGGATGTAATTAAATGAAGAGTTGGGTTGGGGGTGGAGGGCAGAGAGGGGACAGAGTTAGGATCGAGCGGTTTGAGGCTTTGGGGGGGGGGGAGAGTTGAGGACATTGGGTTTAGAGGGGGTTTGAGGATTTGAAGAAAGAGTGAGGGGAGCACAGTTTTGATGTGGTTTATAGGGGGGGGGGCAGATGGAGGACAGAGTTGAGAGGAAGGGGGGGGGGGTTGACGAATTTGGATTGTATGTGTGTGTTAAAAAATGGGTTCTCTTGGGTCCGTTCGGTATTTTGGGTCCTCTTGGTCTTTTGCATCCCCTGGTTATTATGGGTGTTCAGGGTCTTTTGCATCCTCTGGGTCCTTGGGGTCTTTTGGATCCTCTGGGTCCTTTGGGTATTTTAGGTCTTTTGGTTCCTCAGGGTCTTTTGGGTCCTTGGGGTCTTTTCAGTCTTTTGGGTCTTTGGGTTATTTTTGGATCTTTGGGTTATTTTGGGGTCTTTGGGGTATTTTTGGTCTTTTGGGTATTTTGGGTCTTCAGGTTATTTTCTGTCTTCAAGGTCTTTTGGGTCCTCGGGGTGATTTAGGTCCCAAAGGGTCCTTTGGGTCCTCGTAGTCATTTGGGTTCTCGGGGTGAGGGGGGATCTTTTGGGTCCTCTGGGTACTTTAAGTTCAGTATTTCACGCTACAGTTGTGGGTGACGTCAGGTCAGCTGTCTAACCAATGGGTGAAGAGTGGATATACACACATACATACATACATATATACATACATACATACAAGATGAGAGTTTTAGTAATATATAATGGAGCAAGTTTATGTGATTATGTATGTATGTATGTATGTACGTACATACATACATACATACATAATCACATAAACTTGCTCCATTATATATTACTAAAACTCTCATCTTGTATGTATGTATGTATGTATGTATGTATATATGTTCCCGAAATATAGCCAAAATGGTACACGATAGCGCAAAATTTTTAGGGCCACCTTACTCACCATTCGCCTGCGGTGTGCAGTATCAAGTTTCGTTCAAATCGTGCAACGAAAAAAATTATTAAAAAATCAATTCCCTATTCAGTCAAGTACTCTTCGGGATTATTTGATCAATGAAAACAACCTCAGCAGTATAGTTCGCTGGAGCTATTTTTTTTTTCTTGAAATGATTTTTTTCATCAACCACTGTTACAACGGGAACCCAACTGGTTCACGGGTCGTCTAGTATGTAGATGTATGTACATATATATATATATATATATATATATATATATATATATATATATATATATATATATATATTGATGTCGAATTGTAGTTCTAAAAAAGAAACGGAAGTGGGAGTTTGGTTTTCCTTTTTTAATTCGAGTTATTTTGGATATATATGATCATGATGCTGATCAAATACAAATCTATCATTAATTGTTCATAATCATCAATGAATCTCAAGATGTTTCCACACCTTCGTGCAGTTCTTAGTTTATTCCTGCACATGTTCTGGACCCATTCAGACTCATACATGTGCAGGAAGAAATTTGCAAAGAAAGGGGCCACATCTGAACCCATGGGTTCACTGGCTGTTGGAGTATCTTGTTGCCAAATGTAAATAAACTGTTTCGGAGAAATCGAATACTTTCTTTAAGTTTATTTTTTGAAAAACTACATGAATATTGATTTTCTTTCATAGATAAGTTCGCTCTTTTGATAAATTTTAATGTATACTTTATTACCTCTTACAAATGCTTTATCTACCGCTCTGTCCAATGCAGTTATGAGTTTGTCATGTGGAATGTTTGTGTAAAATGTTGAAAAATCACAAGTTGATAGACGTTTAGCCTTACCCGTGTTATTAATGTTGTGGATACTGTCGATTACAGGTTTGGAATTATCAATGATCTAGAATTTCCTCATACCAGAATAAAACCTCACCTTTTCATGGTAGTTTTTCAAGCATTTATAAATTCGTTTCATCGCCCCTATAATCCTACCTGACAATGGTTTCAAACTGCATTCTCTACTTGCGATGATGAACCTCATCTTACAAGGGGTTTTGTGCATTTTTGGGATCCAGTAAATGAATGGTAATGTATGGTGTTTATCTGGAATTAAGTCTTCTCGCTTTTTGATTGATTTATAATTTATATGGTGTTGTGTCAAGTCTATTTTATTATCGTTACTTATTTTGTAGGTCTTTGAGAGTCCAGTCTCTAAGCCCAATCCTTCCAAAAGTGTTTGAATGTAGAATGGTTTGTATACAAATGCAATGTTATTATTTGCTTTGTCAAATGGAACAATAACATATTGTTTTTGAAGCTGTTTTAAATAATCACTTGTCTCTAAATTGTTTAAAATTACTTTTGGATTATTGATCAAATCACCAATTCTCCTTTTTACATGTTTCTCCACATCCTCCAACTGTAAAGCCATTTGTGTGTTTGGAACTTTGTGTTTATCAATTTGTTCTCTCATCCATTCCATCAGTCCTATCATTGTAAGTTCCATTGCTTTATTCCAGTTAAACCTTTTATTTTCTCTATAATTGGTCCTTTTGTAAGTAATGCACGTAATTCACCATCCTTCACGATTATGAGATCACCTGTGATGATGTGTTTATGATGTGGATCTTTAAATACGGAATGTTCACACTTACAACGATGCGTGTTATTTAACCATTCCTCCACGTCTATTGATTGTACTATTTACTTGTCGTTGAAGATTTCCCCCTAATTGCATTACACAAAGTGTACACAACCCATGGTGGCTCTCTCTGTTGTATTATTTCTGGAAGTTTACTTCACACTTCTGTTGTAGTATTTCCTCAATATTGAACACTAGCAAATTCCACCCGTCGCTTCGCTGACGGGAATACAAAGGGAGGGGGTAGTGAGTGAGGTTGAGAGAGGTGGGCGTGAGAGGAGTGGGAGAGAGAGAGGAAGAGACAGACAGACAGACAGACAGACAGACAGAGAGGAGACAAAGTGAGAAAGGTGAGGGGGAAGGAGAGTTAGCAAAGAGAATATGTTATGCTTTATGACTGTCCGCACGCACGCATACAATATATATTTGTGCTGGACCGATATCAGAATCAGCAATTGGCATGTGCGTGCCAATTACCGGTTACAATACTGTGCTGTGTACAACCCAAACACCTTGAGTAGCTATCACCCTTGTTTGGGGTGAATTTCAAGAAACATTTTTTTTTAAAAACATTGAATTATTGACGTTTCAGGATGTACATAAACGACATGATTTGTTATAAAGAGCTGCCAATCATCATATGATGGGTGGAGAAAATTTGGCTCTGTAATTTAGAAAACATGTTAATATGGCAAACGGCTCAGAAATTGGGTGTTATCTATATTATAAGGCAGGAGTGTCTGTCCGTCTGTCCGACCCTGAACTACTTCCTCAGTTTTGGAGCTAGCCCCATCAAACCTTCTGTGGAACTTTTTGGGGTCCCAGCGGACGTCCTAAGGTGGGTGGGAGGTTTCATAAATACCTCAACACAATTATGATTTTGAGTTTTGATCTGTACGAAGCTCCTCTCGATCCGGATGTTACGTCAAAATGACGTTTCATTTTGTTTACCTCACGAGTGTTTGTAATATTGTATTTTGTTAAATTAATGGTGTATTAATTAGTGATCGGAATGATGCTGTTTGTAATGAAGATATAGAGAGTTTGAGTTTAAAGCAGAATGAGAAAATAATGTGATCGGTTTCCACCCGTGACATTCACGGATTAGGAATTTTCAGATTCACAATATTGTGACCTATAAATATCACCACGGGTACCTCGCTAGTCAAATATATTTTGCTTTGAAACTCACAAAGAGAAACCATAGAACCTTTGTAAAGCGCAACCGGTTCGATTTACTTTCTGTATGAATGATTGTTCGGAACCCAGGGACTCCCTGTCCTGTATTTTGTATAAAACTTGTTTTTCACATGACCAGACAAGTGTGAAATGCTTCATTTTATATCCGTCAATAGCTTATTGAATGAGCACACAGTCACTCATCATTCGTTTAAAGATGACACGATGCTGTGCCGCTCAATGTACCAATCGATTAGAGAAGGGATTTAAAATGGATCGATTCACAGGTTCCGTACGAAGTTCTGCACAGATAAAACACATGAAAATTACACCCGTGCGGGAGTGACGGTCATCTCTGCGAGAAAATATATAGCCTCCTGAAGGTAGGGCAGTTTTTGCAAACTTTGAAGTCACGTGACGCAAAAACGAAAGCGAATATCGAAAATCCGGCCTGACAAAATTTAGATATTGTCCCATAGATTTATATGCCACAATCAAATTCAAGATTGCTTGAGAAATGTAGGAGGAGATAGATTTTGAAAATCGTCATTTCCACATGAAAATCGTCATTTTCGCATTTTTTGCCAACTTTGAAGTCACCTGACACGAAAACGAAAGCGAATATCGAAAATCCGGCCTGACCAAATTTAGATATTGTCCCATAGATTCATATGCCACAATCAAATTCAAGATCACTTGAGAAATGTAGGAGGAGATAGATTTTGAAAATCGTCATTTTCAAATGAAAATCGTCATTTTCGCAACTTCAAAGGCCTCGTACCTTGACCTTGACCTTCGGTGACCTTGAAAGTCATACCATCGTGTACGTCTCATCGACCTCTATCAGGATCACTAATGACCAAGATCTCCGCTTCAACTTCATTGTGAACGGACGGACGGACGGACGGATCGTCACCTCCCTCTCAACACCAATATTATTAGGTCATGCTCGAAGAGATGACCTAAAAAGGAGAACCACAAAGGCTTCCCTTTAAATTAAGTTTTTTAAATGTGGAATTCAAGTGAAAAATTTGCAAAATTCAATTCCCACAGAACACACAAAATGTCTGCCAGGGCCCTGCAAGGTCACACCAACATGGTGAAATCTGGAGCACGAGGTTTGATTCAATGGGGGAAGTTTTTTTTGTTGTTATTATCAGTATATATTTATAGGTTTATATTAATCTTTTATGAAGAAAGCAAATCACCCAAAAAGGTGAAAAAACAAATAAACCAATGTCACCCGCAGGGTGACCCCGTATCTTGCCAAAAGGTGACCACGTGTGACTTCTTTAAGGTCACACTGAGGTGAACAGAGCTGCTATCCACCAGGAGCGACTCCTTGAGGAATATTGTACTTGTACTTGCTGAAAAAGGACTCCTGTTGACTATTTCGCCATCGCGTTCAAAATAGCTTCAATCCCACTGGTTAATTATTTTTGTTTTGCTCTACGAAGTTCCACTTTATGCACATTCCTTAATCTTTTCTTCATTCAATATAACCGTCCAAACAGTAGAAAAAGTTCGTTTCATGTTTTGCTTCAATAAATATTATACACTTAGTCATAAAAAAATCGCTATATTGTTAAAAAAAATTCAGATTTCACTCTCGATTTTGACAGGTATTTAGTCCATCAGATCCGATTTTCAAATCAGACATAATATTTCAATGATATACTTAAATTGGTCCCTTAGAGTAGATCGTGTTTCCAAGGCAAGGCATGTTTGAATAGGCCAAATTAAGACCCCTGCGAGGCAAATTGGGCTGACCAAGGATGAGCCGTTCATGGAGGTAAGCCGTTAATTATCTTCAAAAAGGGTGTTTAAATTAACCCAAACACACAATTTTCATTCATGCACTTCCTTGGAGGTACCTTAGGTATGTATGCAAAGTTTCAGGCTGCTAGGTTTCATGGTTTTGTAGTTATGGAGGAGACACACTGACACACACACACACACACACACACACACACACACACACATTTATTCACATAAATTTCCACCCCATTGTTATCAAACATAATTTTGATGATGTCGTTGTCTTTTCTATGATTAACTTTCAGTTTCTCTTTGTACATTCTATGGTCAATCATGTCCAGAATTGCTTCCATGTGTTGGATTGGGAGTTCCTCTTGATCATCCTCTTCCATTAATCTGTTGATGATTTGCCAACCTTGTTTCAGTTGTTTGTTTTTTTAAAGCATTGATTTTTTTTTACTGCTGTTAAGTAATTGAGATATTCGATTTGTTAAGATTTAAGCACTCATTTACGATTTGTTGTGGTGTATCTTTGGACTATAACTGGATGTTTACGTCCGCAATTATGTACAGAGGCGATTATGCTTTGGCCATAATGTTGTTTGTATGTATGTATCATTAATTATTTCATTTAATCCGTATGGATAAGCAGTTCTTTACGTGTATACAATTGTGTGTTTGGTTTATTTTTTTATTTTAATCTTCCATTCCATACCTTTTTCAGCCATTACCACTTATCTTTTTGACAACCTGAATACGAAAGCTCGCATTTTCACAATACCCATAAGTAAAGTGATGAGTGAGTAGTGGACAACCAGTTGTTTTATATGGGTTTCTCGTACCGCTCCTGTGTGCATTCATTCTTACATTACATCTCTGCATTGTTTCACCAACATATTGCACAGCACATTTGCTACAAGTCAATAAGTAAACTATGTTTGAGGTTTTACATGTAATTAATTCCTTGGTTTTATTGAACTTGTAAGATCTAGTCATTACTGGACAATTAATTAGATTGCTTCTGGCAAATATGGGACAAGTTTGCAATTGTAAATCCCACATTTATGCACTTTGCATTTGGATAAGTGTTCTCCATTGGTTAACCCAGAATGGCCACCTCCTACAGCCAGGATATCTGAGTTAACTACAGCATTACTTTATCGAGGAACACAAATCCTTTGAGGAGGGTTACTCTCCAGGGATGCCAGTTCAGCCTGGGGCTGCTCTACTACACCTTTCATTTTGTGTAGTGGCATCATTTTCATAGTGATTTCCATATGTGCGTGCGTGCTCTCTCTCTCCTTCTCTCTTCTCCACACACACACACAAACCACACACACACAACACACACACACACACACACACACACACACACACACACACACACACACGCCAATGCCACATGGCATATCTGTGAAGTAAATGGCAGTTTATCTTCTTGGTTAAAAATTATTCGCTCTCCATCCCCCACCCACTTTAGTTATTCATGTTGTGGTGTTCAGATGAAAAAAGAAAGTGTCCCAAGCTCCTTTTCCTCGGAATGTAATTACCTCCACCACCTGAAGTAGACGAAGTTATGTTTTCACCCCTGTCTGTCTGTGATCAGGATATCTAACAAAGTTAAAGATGAATTTGGATGAAATTTAGTGTACAGGTTGGGTATGTGACAAGGATGAATTGATTCAATTTTGGTGAAAATCCAGATCCGCATGCGACAATTTTTTTTAATTCCAGTGATTCTTCACCATTGAGAGATATGGCCAAAAACGATATATAGAACGATATTTCAAAAAGTTGTGTGTGGGGTTATCACAAAACGTGGTGGACGAGTTGGTAGGTGACGAGAACAAGCTGATTAGATTTTGGTTTAGGTCCGGATGCAGATCTGGCCTATCAGTGGGATACAAAACGTAAACTGTTCAGCCTGGCGGAGGTATGCACTTCACCGAGGGCCATTCTAATTCCCAAATGAATCTTATGGGTACGTTCTCTTTAAGGTTCAAGTCTAAATGATGCAGAGTAAAGTTTTTTTTAATTAACCTACAAAGAAGTTATGCAATTACATCTTTCATTTCTGTTGTTTCATCATTCAAACTAAATGTCCTTGGACTCTTTTTTTCCTTTCCTATCCTCTTTATTTATTATAATGCATCATCAGCTGGACGTGCTTGCCTTGGGTCTAAGCCTTCATGAACGCATCGTTCACCCTGAGATGCGACCACTGCATCACAAGTTATTGGAGCAGTTCCATATGCTGCGTATCACCCTGCTCGGCCAGGTTTGCAATGCACACTTGCATTTGATCCACTACGCAATGAGGATATATTTGTGTTTGTACCTGTTCGAAAGTTACACATATATAGATAGATCAATATGACAGTATTGTGTTGAAATTGAAAGTTGAAAGCTGTGATTGGTTCCAAGTATCCAAAGACAGCTATTTTCCAGAATCCATAATGAGTTACAGGAGGAAGAAGGATTTTGACTAGTTTGAGTTGCTCAGAAGAGTAGAAGGGGGGTTGAGAGAGGTAAAGGGTTGATGAGCCACAATAATGTAGAAAATGTATGAAAATAAAATTCTCTATTGTGAGTATCTTGGTCACAGAACAATTTGAACGCACCACATTTCATGTACCATATGATAATTGTTAATGTTGGATGTATGTGCCACCTCATCTGTTAAGATTTTCCTTTAACTTTGAACATTGCCATCTGTGCCATCTGTGGTTGATGATTCACAAAGCAAGGAAATACGTAAAATCTCACGCTTAACTAATTTAATAAAGTGAATGAATGTTCAGTCAAATGAAGGGACAAAACTCAAAGTTTATTTACACTATGACAGTGTTAATGTGTATAATCTTGAAATGGGTGCTCGCATTCCACTTCTGTTGGCATTACTATAATTTTTGTGATAAAGGAGTGCATATTAACTTATCTGCACAAATCAATCTGTGGAAAGTCAGCTCAACTGGTTTATTATCATTTACTATCACTAGAATTGCCCAATCCCTATGGGTGTAGCAAAGGGGGGAGGGGGAGGGTGGGGTTGGCGGGCATTTTTAAGTTGGAGATGGCCATCCCAACTCAGTAAAATATTCGATGCCAGAATACGACCACCGAATTTCAATGCATGTCTTCCCACAAACAAACAAACAAGAAAAAGACATCATGCAGAGCACGATACTTGCAAAATCCACCCCCTCTTCAAAGGTTTCCATGGATACATCAAATTGTCTCTTTCATTAAGATTAAAATTGACAATCTTAAACAAAGCTCAGGTTAATCGGAAAAAAATTGATTATAATTTATCTGATTGAAATTGATTTTAGAAGTTTGACCTTGAGATGACCTTTAGACCTCAAAAATAGTTAGGTTTCCCAATTCAGTAATGCACTATGCAATTGCTGTTTAATTCCCAAGTCAATCAGATGAAAATTGACGATTTTTCAGATAAAAATTGATGATTTTAGAAGTTTGACCTCGAGTTCACCTTTGACCTCAAAAATCGTTGGTTTCCCAATCCCGTGATGCAATATGCAAATCCTGTTCAAATTTCAAGTCAATCGGATGAAAATGACGATTTTAGAAATTTGACCTCAATATGACCTTTGACCACAAAAGCAATATGCTTCTCAGTTGAGACTATCTGTACAACTTGGTGAAGTTTCATGAAGATTGGTTTAGAATTATGACCTGTAGGCGATAAACAGACAAACAGACAAACAGACAGACAGAATAACAAACCGACTGACCAATATACTGGACAAATCTTAAATTTTGCAAGTAACAAGCAAACACGTATGTTTCAACGCCTTCACCCCACATGTACGATGACTATAGTTTTCATCACATTATAATACAGAGAATTGACTTATTTTCGAATGATTTGTACAACTTCCAGGAGATTGATTAACTTTTTTAGCGATAACATCGTTTTCAAGTTATTCTGTCCAGCGGTGCAGGAGTGCATTGGCAGGTATGATAATTCCCCTTTTTTATATACAATGTCAAGGCTCATATAAGAGCCAACACACATAACATTAAACAAGGGGAGCAGGAGACAAGAGGGGCAGGAGAGAGAGAAGCACAAACCAGTGGGGAACAGAGACATTAGATCTGTGGAAGGGAGAGGGTTGGGGTGGGGTACATGGGGAAAACAAGATGGACAGTACAGGGACTTTCAGGAAGGAAAGCAGGGAATTTGAAGGTGGGTTTGGGGTGGATTAACGGGGGGGTGGAAAAAATAGTGGTTTTGGATGGCAGAAGATAAGAGATGGTGGTGAACAGCTGTTTTGAAGACCTGGAGGGAAGAGTGGGATTGAAGAGAGTGTGGGAGTTTGTTCCAAAGGTGAGAAAAAAGAGGAATGAAAGAATGAATATACATTAAAGTAAAAAAATAATATTAATGAACATTTTAACATGAAAGTAAAAATCTAAGTTGGAGGTGGCCATCCCAACTTAGTAGAATATTTATATGCACACCCAGAGTACAACCACCACTTTGAAACCAAGTCCGTCCAGTCGTTTATCCGTGCATAAAATACAGAGCACGTGTGTAAATTGACCAAGTAGTTTTCGCTTCTATAAGGTTTTCATGCTGAGATCATTATTATTATTACCACCACCACCGAAGATGGGCGGGGGTTATGTTTTCACCCCTTTCTGTCTGTTTGTCTGTTATGGTACTTGTATTATGGGATTGAACATTTGCTAGTATATTTGTTGGTCTGGTCTGTGATTCTGTCTGTCTGTCTGTTTATCTGCATGTCAATCGCTTACAGGTCACAATTTTAAACCGATCTTCACGAAATGGTAGAGTTGGTCACAAGCAAAAAGCCTACTGATTTTGAGGTCAATAGGTCAACATAGGCTCAAGGTCAACAACTAAGGTGGTATTCCTAAAATCTTCAATTTTCATCTGATTGACTTGAAATTTGAACAGGATTTGCATTTCATGTCACTGAATTCAACCACACATTATTTTTGAGATCAACATCCGCCAATAGGTCAAAATAGGCCATAGATCAGCAACTTCGGTGAATTTTCTAAAATCCTCAATTTTCATCTGATTGACTTGAAATTTGAAGAGGATTTGCATATCAGGTCATTGATTAACTTGAAATTTGAAGAGGATGCTCTGCACGATGTCTTTCTTGCTTGTTTGTTTGTTTGGCTTTGAACAAGATATGTCAAAAAGTTGTTGACGGATTCTGACGAAATTTGGTGGACAGGTCGGGTGTGTGACAAGGACGAAATGATTAGATTTTCGTGAAGGTCAGAATCCGGATCCAGACACTAGAATTTTTTTAAATGACTCCTCACAATTGAGAGATTGGGACAAACATAATTTATAGCACGGTATCTCAAAAAGTTATGGACAGGTTGGAATTGTGACAAGGATGAATTGTTTCGATTTTGGTGGAGATCCTGATCCTGACGATAATTTTTTTATTATTTTTTAAAGTGATTCTTCACCATTGAGAGATGGGGCCAAAAACGATATATCGCAAGATATTTCAAAAAGTTGTGGATGAGTTATGACAAAAATTGGTGGATCAGTTGGTTAGGTGACAAGGACAAGCCAAGTAGATTGTGGTTCAGGTCTGAATCCAGATCCGGCCTCACAGTGGGATCCAAATCAAACTGTTAAACCTGGCAGAGGTATGCACTCTACCGAGTGCCATTCTCGTTTCATATCCAGCCTGTGGCTGCTGGTTCCATCATTGCTGAAACTGCTGCCATGCTGCTGATTCAGTGAACCTATTACCTGTAAGCTGGTACTCATTTTACCAACCTCAGAAGGATGACAGACTGAATCAACCCACCTCGTGCTATTTCCAGAGCATGACCAGGGCTCAAACTCAAGACCCTAAATATCTTAAGCCAGTCACCTTAACTGTTCAGCCAACACCACATGCCATACAGAGTTACTGTACTATTATGATACTCATTACAGTACTGTAAACCGCTGGTACTTGTAATACACTCTCCCAACGGGAGCAGCACCACACAGTATACATTTACAAAGATAATTTGTATCCCATCTCCTCCTCCAGAACCCCCACGACTATGCTTGCCTTTTTTTTAATGCCTAAAACTTTTCCCTGGCGTACCCCAAGCCCAACCACCAAGTTTCAACTTATTCCCTCCAGCGGTTTATGAGTACATATAAGTCAAACACATACCCACAAAACAAATTCATATCGTATGATAATTTTAGTTTGTTTGTTTACAGGAGTCCGCAGCACTTGGCCGAGTCAGCCCTGCTTTTCCCTCTACCTTCGCTGCATCATTGGCCTTCAACACAAGCATCACTAATCTATATAACAGGCAAAGGTTAGTGCAGTATCGCAACATGCACAAAAAGGATACAGATACGAAATTTGGAACTTGCATGTATCCTTTAGAGGTGCTTTTTTAATGGTTGACTCAGGGTGATCTCGGTGACATTCGTTTTAGCTGCTATATTATTTCACACTTCTGATTTACGTTTTGCTGCTTTCTGATTTTATAATATGGATAATTATGATTATTATTTTGTCATAAATCGTTTGGTATATTTAGTTCTTTTAATATTAAAGTAGTGAAATGTCAATTAGATTGAGAATCATATAGTGACACAGATGTGAGGACACAGTTAGAATGTGATTAGCAACAGATAAACACAACCCAGTGGGGTCATCATGATTGTGCAATGTTTTGACATGGGTGAGTCATCTGAAAGCATCAGTGAGATCCATATCTGAGGGACATCGGCATGTGTAGGCACGCACAGAGTATTATGGACTTGTGGTTGGTCCTTTCGAGGTAAATGGCTGTAACTGTTATGAAAAACCTGAAAGAACATGGACAGAGAGCTTGGCGATAGTTTTTATTGGCCGTTCTCACTCTACAATACTGTGCCACCTGTCACCTTTGCTTATCCTCAACCGTGCAGTCTCTTTTGGAGCTGTGGTCACACTCAGCCAGGGAGATGTCCCACAAATTCAGCATTGCTCTTTAGATGGTGCCAGTGTCCTGCTTATGGCACTAGAGAGCTGGCATTTGTCATGGCAATCATCTTGAGACAAGACCTTTCCACTTCATGGTGCAGCAGGACCCCCATGGTCCTTTGTTTGGGTGACCTACATCTGTAAGCTTTTGGGAATGTTAATGTTTTTTGGGCTCTGGTGATTCACTGTTACAAAGTGAAACCTCTCATTTGTGAAGATCGCAATTTACAGTTGCTTCTGGGTGACCGACGCTGTTATGACATCTGGCCCAGTGTGTTTTCCATCCTTTTTGAATGACGGTCACAAATAATACTCATTTGTCCATGATACCATGTCAAGTGAATTATGCAAGGCCTTTATTTCAGTGGTGCTTTGTTGTCTGCCTTCCATGCACCTCAATTATTAAATCAACATGGCTGATTCTTTTGTGCATTACACCATCAAGTCTTTCATTGACAGTTTCTGCACAGCCCTGAATGAAACACTAGTTTTCTGAGGATGTTTAAATACTCCCTGCATTGAAATGAAATAGTTCAAATTTTCTGCCGTATCGCTTTTAAGTGTGGTCATTAAGATATGACTAGTGGTAAGATAATAAGGTGAGATAGCTGTGCTATATGTTAAATAAAGACTTGTTTAGGCATTCATCAGAAAAATGGAAGTGATTTCGATTTGAGAAAGTATATTAAACTTTGTAACCATTTTACTTTCTTTATAACCAGCAGAAGCCTATGGTAAAATACCACGACAGAAAAAAAAGAGGGGGAAAAAAGGAAGCCTTTTATTCTTGCGCATGTTGAAAGAGATCAAAATTGGGAGGTTAAATAAGGAATGCCTTGAGTTGTTCTACGCACCCAGCACTCAAAGCAAAGAGGAGAATAAAATGAGTTTCACAACTTATTGATTTATTCAAAAAATTTGATTGGGTGAACTTGTCATATATTATATGAAGATAATTTTCGGTTTAGGAACGAAGTACAGCCTGTGCACAAAGTCTTGTTCCAGTTAAAAAAATTTATTTCAGCCAAACTAAAGAAGATACAATGATGCAGTTTTTTTGCATTTTATCACATAATTCATAAATTTTCTTTTGTTCTTCAGTACACCTCAACATGTGCACCTTTAGTGGCACATAGCACATCTAAGCGATAATCCACTTCAATCCACATGTTGGCCAACATATCCCTCGTCACACTGCTGATGCAATTGGTTGTTCTTGCATGAAGTGTTTCAATGTCAGCAACAGGGATTTGAAAAAAAATCCTTGACATGCCCCTTCAAGAAGAAGTCTAACAGCGTCACATTGGGAGACTGTGGAGGCCAGGGGGCCAGGGGACTGCCACACCACGTCCAATCCATCTATCGGGGAAGTTCTCAGTTCTAAAGGTTGCACTGTCTGCACTTTGTATGTGTGGAGATGCAATTTCTTGGATAAATAAATAAATCAAAACTTTGTTTTTTTATATAATAAATTTCCTGTAGGTTTGGATTAATTTGAAGCAATTTTTACCAAATAAATTTTTCTCTACAAAGAGCATTTCTGTGTTTCAGAGGAGACAGACAGAAATCATTAGCCTATTATATACTCTTGTGGCAAAAAATATTGGCACTCTTGCATTTTTTTCAAATAACTCACAATTTTATCTAAAAATAAGTTGAAATTGACGAAAGTATTTGGTCTCCACAGTTCTTTATTTCACTGTTAATGTTACAGATCCTTTGTTTTTGATTCAGAACTTAATATATCCTTTAAAATCAGAAAATAAAAAGAAATGGCATTGACAAAATTATTGACACCCTCGAGTTAATATTTGGTAGCACAACCTTTGGACAAAATAACTGCAGTCAAGCACTTCCTGTAGCCATGAATGAGCTT
>CM068964.1:46690771-46700857 GCA_035128595.1 Eptatretus atami
AAAAAAGAGAGAGATTGCTTTTCTAGATGGCCGCCAAAATGGGCCGCATTTGTTTTTATCATATCTTACCAAGGGTAACACAGACTGCATGGGGTTTTAACAGTAAATTGACCACACACAAAGTTTTGTTGTGCCGCAACACGTAGAGATTTTCCACACACCACCACCGCTCGACGGCATCCTATAAACAATGTATAATGGTACCATGAATACAAATACATTAAAATATCCAACCAACGGGGATGGGCGGCAGTATGGTGCATATATGACACGTTCTCTATTTAATCATATCTTAGCAACCACTATGATAGAATGCAAACGTGTCTAAATATAGGTTTGAGAGCACAAGCAATTCAATGAATCATTAATCACATGATTAAAAAGCCAATATATAAAAGTCAAGATGGCGGCCAAGTCTATGAATGTCAGTGTGGCTGACAAATCAAGCCAAATCAAACCTTACTTTTATGAGTAGGCACATATAAATTATGTATAATATAAAAGGATTAGGGAAGCCTCAATACCCCCTAAGCTTAGTTCTTATCATAGTTTATGAATTGAGCATAAGTCATTATTACCATGTTGCTTTCATGGATGATCCTCATTGTCATCTTCAGGTCTCGTTATCCAATGGCTTTGGTGCTGTATCTTCATCATCCATATCCAACAATGTTGGTGTAGTATTCTTGCATGATTGGCCGGTACATTTGCTGCACATCGAAGTGCAAAACAATCTCAGTTTCTTGCATCCACATGACATACCACACATCATCAACTTTGCACCCGCATGAAACCATGTTGAGGCAAAGTGTCAGGGGCAACAGGGAGGTCAGTTTCCACTGGTGCGAGGGTATTATCCTGTGACCTCCATCCCAATCTGTTGGTGGCAAGTATTTCCATCCATTCTTGAACATATGAGATAAGTGCGGTACGAATGTTGCTTTGCTTCAGCTCTAGTTGGAGGCAGATTGCGGAGCTGAAAAGATGAACTCAGGGAACTGCGACAATTGCCCATTTTGTATGCAATGTGGTGGTATTCATCAAGTGATTCAAAGTTTTCTGGCCCATACAGTTGAAATAAAGCTTTCTCCTGCTCTTTTCACCTCGTCATGGGTGCTTCCAATTTTTGTGAAGGTATCCAACAAGTCATAGTCCTGCTTTTTGTGCACAATGTTGAAAGCGCTTGCCCTGACGATAGATTGCAGACACACGTGTCACAACCTGTCACAGCATGTAGATACATCAAGTGAATGCTGGTGTCTCCTATGGCATGCTGAATATCATGAATGTTGTTGACCGTTACAGGATTGCTGCGGCATAACATGTACATATTGTAGTAGCGTTGCTCGAGCCACTAACATGACAAGTAAGTATGTCTGTACCAACGACAACAACTGGCAGCTCTTCTGACTCTGCAATGGCTAGCGCTGTTGAACAAATCAGTGTGTCTGTGTCTGCTTGACACGTATGCCAGCCATAAGCATCTTTTCAGTAGAGTTTGTATTAGTCTCTTCTTATTGTTACTCTTAGCTAAGAATGCTGCTTGTGTTGTGGTGGTTGGCATATTATCCTCAATATGATATCACTGGATGTACACTTCTGGGCTCTCTGTCTCTGCTCAGCTACCTTTGTTGAAGTTGTGCTACATATCCATCAAACACCATGGTTGATTGAGCTCCATAATGCTTCAGGATGTATGAAATATATGATTGATATACACCAGCATAGGTGGACAGTTGTGGCCAAACAATGATTGAAGTAGGTGGCCACCATCTAAGACAAAGAGGCAATTCTCTGGCAGGTTGGATTGCTGGGTGAATGATTTCAACAGGAGACCCAGGGAACTCTTTGTTGGCTTCCGCATCACACCGCCTTGGAAAAGGGAAGGTGGCTGAGGAGCAAGTTCGTAAGCCAAGAATGATCCCATCTCAGAACTGTTATTCAGAAACATGTGATTCTGTTGAATAAGAGACTTGGATTGACTTCTGTGTTTTTGTCCCCTGATTTGACTGTCTTACTCTGGGCACCAATCGTCTTCACCTTGTCATTGTGGCGTAGCGTGATGTCTGGTGAACTTCTTACCAGCCATTTCTGATGCTGCTGCTCGACCAATTCCTACAGCATCATCACAGTTTACAGATGTATCTTGGGTTTTTAAAACATATAATTAATAATTTCATCAAATTGCTTGGGTCTTTCAAACTATGCATTTCTATACAAGTGGTTGCTAAGATATGAAATTGAGAACAGCGGCCATATTTACTGCCATATTGGCCGCCATCTTGGTTTTGGATATTTTTTTAATGTTTTAGTCATATACTTAATGATTTAAATGGATTGCCTGTGTTTGAAAACCTATATTTAGACACTTTATTTGCATTTCTACCATATCTGGTTGCTAAGATATGATAAAATAGAGAACGGTGGCCATATTTGGGGTCATACTGGCCGCCATCTTGGTTTTGGATATTTGAGTGTTTTAATCATGTAATTATATTAATGATTTTATAGGCTTGCTTGTATTTGAAAACCTATGTTTCGACACTTTGTTTGCATTTCTACCATGTCTACTGTTTAAGATATGATAAAAAACAAAATGGCGGCCATTTTTAAAAGCACAAGGAGGATTTTCGGGGACTTTTATATGTATTTATCATACCCATAGGCATCTTCCCTGAAATTTTCAGCTTGTTATAAATTTTTTCCAGGTTTGGGCCTATATACACTATTACTCTTGCCTAATATGGCATCACCGATATGACTCAGACACAGCTGATGTTGACCACAACATTCAACATGGACTGATTTGTACCATTCCATTTGTTCCCATGGTGGATAATGAATGATTAAAGATTACTGGGATCATTTGTCATCGAAGATGCTCCTTTTCTCCTTACCATTCATGAACCAAGAAGTGGAAAGGTATCCCAAGTATCAGATCATTCTATTTGAATTTGGCACTCAGTCTGTGTTTTCAAGACTCAAGAACCTGCTTTTTGACCATGGGAATTCTCCGGGTATGTAATTGGCATCAAATGTGTTGGAGAAGAAATCTTTGTTATGAGTGATTCACACAGTCGAGATGATGAAGGCAAATGTTCAGCTGATGGAAAAACTGTAACTCTGAAGGTAACTTCCATGTCAGACCTTGTTCAATACATCAGAGACATTTATTTGTTTTGATCATCATGATATTTGTTTCATTACATGCAATGTCTGCTTTTCATTCAATTGGTTTTTTATGATGAGACAATAGTTAAAATAAATGTTGAGTTTTAGCAAAAGTTTTTTCATTAGAGTATTTCTTTTCAAGTGTATTGGAATGTTTTGTTCTATATTTAGAAGAGGCTTTGGAATTCTTTTGTGGGAACACTCACAAAAAATATTCCTCTCGCTTTTCTCGGTGAAATTATATATTTCAGTTCAATGTAAATTTTTGCACCCATGTGCCGCACACAGCCCAACATAAAATCATGGATCAGTTCCTGTAATAACTGTAATGGCCAAAATGTTGACACCCTTGACTTTTTTTCAAATAATGCACCATTTCTTCCAGAAAATTGTTGAAATAAAAAAATATATTTTGGTATCCACATATGCATTTCTTTTGCTTGCAGTGGAACAAAACAAAAAAGCTGAAAAAATTATTAATCTTTCGCTTGTCCACACAGAATCCTAAAATGGCCCAGACAATATTATTGGCACCTTTTGGAAGTTGTCAAAATAATGAGATTTCAAGCAAGTGATTCTCCTTTACTTTGGAATTGAACTCACTGTGGTGAGTTGCAGGAGCCTGTAATAAAAATCACTCAATCAACCAGTTTGAATCGAGAAAAGGAGTCATTCTGCTGTTTTTGTCAATGTGTGACGTGTGTAACACAATGAGCATGGAGAAAGAAAGAAAGCCAGAGTGTGAGGAGGTCTGACTAATTGATTGCAGTCAAGATAGACAATCTCAAGGCTACAAATCCATCTCCAGACCTTGATGTTCCTGTGTCCACCATACACAATGTCATCAGGAAGTTTAGGCCCATGGCACTGTAGCCAACCTCCTGGACGTGGTCGCAAGAGAAAACTTGATCGAAGATTGCAGCGAAGGATTGTTCGAATGGTGGAGAAAGCACCTCATCAACTGCCAAACAGATTCAAGCTGACATTCAGACACAAGGTATGACAGTTTCAACTCGCACCATCCGTCGTCAACTCAATGAAAGGGGGTTCTCTGGTAGGAGACCCAGGAGAACCCACTGCTGCGAAAGACATTTGAAAGCCTGACTGGAGTTTGCAAAACACACCTGAAAAGCCAAAATCCTTCTGGAGAATATACTGTGGACAGATGAGGCCAAATTAGTGCTTTTTAGTAAAGTACATCATGGTTATGGTACATAAAGCAACTATGATATCCAAGGCCATCTCTACTCATGGCTCGCAGATTTCCTCTCCTGTCACATCCAACGTGTGGCCTTAATGGAGTTCTCTCATCTCTTTCTGTCCAGGCTGGAGTCCCTCAAGGAAGCGTTCTGGGCCCTGTTCTTTTTCTGTTTTTCATCAATGATTTCCTGACTCTGAAAAATCCTCTTTATCTCTTTGCTGATACTCCACCCTCTGCCGTACAATCTGTCAACCCTCAGATAGGCAGGCAGCAGCCTTTTCACTCTCTGCAGATCTGGATAAAATTACAAGCTGGTCCAACACGTGGAACATGTCTTTCAATCCTGACAAATCTACACTCTCACTACGTCGCTCCGAAAGGCCGTATGGACCCTCCCCCCCACCCCCCAATCTACTCTCTCACAATCCGCTTGAGAAGACCTTTCATTCAAGCTTCTGTGTCTCACTACCTGCCATGATCTTTCTGGGAAAGCCACATTTCCAAGCTGGCCTCCAAAGCCAGTCGCCGACTGGGAACCCTCTGTGATGCAAAGTTCTTCCTTGGCACCCTGAGCTCCTGACCACATACAAGCTTTTTTCGCAGCCTGATGGAGTACTGCTCTCCCTCTGGGCTGGGCTCCCGCTTCTCACCTTTCTCGGCTTCACGCTGTCGAAACCAAGGCATTTAGGATCATTGGTATCTCCCGCGATGAAGCTGAGTCTTTGGGTCTCTCATTCTCTCACCGCAGGCAGTCGGTGGTCTTTCTCTTTTCTATCGTCTCCTCTTTGGTCTCCCCCCCCCACCCCTTGCTCTGCCTGCGATCTGTCCCCCCAATATTTCTACAGGATGCTCAAGGTCCGCCAGCAACCCCCTTCTGGTAAAACTACCAAAATAAAGAATCACTGCTCACCTTCACTCTTTCATTCCTCTTTTTTCCCCCACCTTTGGAACAAACTCCCACACTCTCTCAAATTCCTGCTTACCTCCCTGAAAATCCTTGTCGTGTAAGGGCCTGGAAGTCCTGTAGTGTCCATCTTGTTTATCCTGTGTACCCTGCCCATCCCTCTCCCTTCCACAGATCTCCTCATGGCTCTGTTCCCCACTGTTTGTCCTTCCCTCTCCACCCCTCTTATCTCCTTCTCCCCTTGTACGTTCTGTGTGTTAGCTCTCATACAAGCCTCGACATTGTGTACAAAAAAACCAAACAAACAAAAAAACCCCAAAATGAAGCCTTCAAGAAAAGAACACCTTCCCTACAGTCAAATATGGTGGAGGTTCAGTGATGTTTTGGGTTGCTGTGCTGCCTCTGCCACTGGGTGCCTTGAATGTGTGCATGGCATCATGAAATCAGGGGATTCCCAAAGCATTATGGAATGCAATGTCAATCCAGTATCAGAAAGTTGGGTCTTCGTCGAAGTCAAAACATCACTGAACCTCCACCATATTTGACTGTAGGGAAGGTGTTCTTTTCTTTGAAGGCTTCATTTTGGGGTTTTTTTGTTTGTTTGGTTTTTTTGTACACAATGTCGAGGCTTGTATGAGAGCTAACACACAGAACGTACAAGGGGAGAAGGAGATAAGAGGGGTGGGAGAGGGAAGGACAAAACAGTGGGGAACAGAGCCATGAGGAGATCTGTGGAAGGGAGAGGGATGGGGCAGGGTACACAGGATAAACAAGATGGACACTACAGGCGACTTCCAGGCCCTTACACGACAAGGATTTTCAGGGAGGTAAGCAGGAATTTGAGAGAGTGTGGGAGTTTGTTCCAAAGGTGGGGAAAAAAGAGGAATGAAAGAGTGAAGGTGAGCAGTGATTCTTTATTTTGGTAGTTTTACCAGAAGGGGGTTGCTGGCGGACCTTGAGCATCCTGTAGAAATATTGGGGGGACAGATCGCAGGCAGAGCAAGGGGTGGGGGGGGAGACCAAAGAGAGACGATAGAAAAGAGAAAGACCACCGACTGCCTGCGGTGAGAGAATGAGAGACCCAAAGACTCAGCTTCATCGCGGGAGATACCAATGATCCTAAATGCCTTGTTTCGACAGCGTGAAGCCGAGAAAGGTGAGAAGCGGGAGCACCAGCCCAGAGGGAGAGCAGTACTCCATCAGGCTGCGAAAAAAGCTTTGATGTGGTCAGGAGCTCAGGTGTGCCAAGGAAGAACTTTGCATCACAGAGGGTTCCCAGTCGGCGACTGGCTTTGGAGGCCAGCTTGGAAATGTGGCTTTCCCAGAAAGATCATGGCAGGTAGTGAGACACAGAAGCTTGAATGAAAGGTCTTCTTCAAACGGATTGTTGAGAGAGTAGATTGGGGGTGGGGGGGGAGGGTCCATACGGGCCTTTCGGAGCGACGTAGTGAGAGTGTAGAGTTTGTCAGGATTGAAAGACATGTTCCACGTGTTGGACCAGCTTGTAATTTTATCCAGATCTGCAGAGAGTGAAAAGGCTGCTGCCTGCCTATCTGAGGGTTGACAGATTGTACGGCAGAGGTGGAGTCATCAGCAAAGAGATAAAGAGGATTTTTCAGAGTCAGGGAAATCATTGATGAAAAACAGAAAAAGAACAGGGCCCAGAACGCTTCCTTGAGGGACTCCAGCCTGGACAGAAAGAGATGAGAGAACTCCATTAAGGGCCACACGTTGGATGTGACAGGAGAGGAAATCTGCGAGCCATGAGTAGAGATGGCCTTGGATATCATAGTTGCTTTATGTACCATAACCATGATGTACTTTACTAAAAAGCACTAATTTGGCCTCATCTGTCCACAGTATATTCTCCCAGAAGGATTTTGGCTTGTTCAGGTGTGTTTTGGCAAACTCCAGTCAGGCTTTCAAATGTCTTTCGCAGCAGTGGGGTTCTCCTGGGTCTCCTACCAGAGAACCCCCTTTCATTGAGTTGACGACGGATGGTGCGAGTTGAAACTGTCATACCTTGTGTCTGAATGTCAGCTTGAATCTGTTTGGCAGTTGATTGAGGTGCTTTCTCCACCATTCGAACAATCCTTCGCTGCAATCTTCGATCAAGTTTTCTCTTGCGACCACGTCCAGGGAGGTTGGCTACAGTGCCATGGGCCTTAAACTTCCTGATGACATTGTGTATGGTGGACACAGGAACATCAAGGTCTCTGGAGATGGATTTGTAGCCTTGAGATTGTCTATGCTTGACTGCAATCAATTAGTCAGACCTCCTCACACTCTGGCTTTCTTTCTTTTCTCCATGCTCATTGTGTTACACACGTCACACAGTGACATAAAACAGCAGAATGACTCCTTTTCTCGATTCAAACTGGTTGATTGAGTGATTTTTATATTACAGGCTCCTGCAACTCACCACAGGTGAGTTCAATTCCAAAGTAAAGGAGAATCACTTGCTTGAAATCTCATTATTTTTGACAACTTCCAAAAGGTGCCAATAATATTGTCTGGGCCATTTTAGGATTTCTGTGTGGACTAAGCGAAGATTTAATAATTTTTTCAGCTTTTTTGTTTTGTTCCACTGCAAGCAAAAGAAATGCATATGTGGATACCAAAATATATATTTTTAATTTCAACAATTGTCTGGAAGAAATGGTGCATTATTTGAAAAAAAGTGCAAGGGTGTCAACATTTTTGGCCATTACAGTGTCTACCAGGAACTGATCCATGATTTTATGTTGGGCTGTGTGCGGCACATGGGTGCAAAAATTTACATTGAACTGAAATATATAATTTCACCGAGAAAAGCGAGAGGAATATTTTTTGTGAGTGTTCCCACAAAAGAATTCCAAAGCCTCTTCTAAATATAGACAAAACATTCCAATACACTTGAAAAGAAATACTCTAATGAAAAAACTTTTGCTCAAAACTCAACATTTATTTTAACTATTGTCTCATCATAAAAATCCAATTGAATGAAAAGCAGACATTGCATGTAATGAAACAAATATCATGATGATCAAAACAAATAAATGTCTCTGATGTATTGAACAAGGTCTGACATGGAAGTTACCTTCAGAGTTACAGTTTTTCCATCAGCTGAACATTTGCCTTCATCATCTCGACTGTGTGAATCACTCATAACAAAGATTTCTTCTCCAACACATTTGATGCCAATTACATACCCTGGAGAATTCCCCATGGTCAAAAAGCAGGTTCTTGAGTCTTGAAAACACAGACTGAGTGCCAAATTCAAATAGAATGATCTGATACTTGGGATACCTTTCCACTTCTTGGTTCATGAATGGTAAGGAGAAAAGGAGCATCTTCGATGACAAATGATCCCAGTAATTCTTTAATCATCAATTATCCACCATGGGAACAAATGGAATGGTACAAATCAGTCCATGTTGAATGTTGTGGTCAACATCAGCTGTGGTCTGAGTCATATCGGGTGATGCCATATTAGGCCAAGAGTAATAGTGTATATAGGCCCAAACCTGGAAAAAATTTATAACAAGCTGAAAATTTCAGGGAAGATGCCTATGGGTATGATAAATAACATATAAAAAGTCCCCGAAAATCCTCCTTGTGCTTTTAAAAATGGCCGCCATTTTGTTTTTTATCATATCTTAACAAGTAGACATGTTTTAGGAAATTGCAACCAAGTGTCGAAACATAGGTTTTCAAATACAAGCAAGCCTATAAAATCATTAATATAATTACATGATTAAAACACTCAAAATATCCAAAACCAAGATGGCGGCCGTATGACCCCAAATATGCGCACCGTTCTCTATTTTATCATATCTTAGCAACCAGATATGTAGAATGCAAATAAAGTGTCTAAATATAGGTTTTCAAACACAGCGAATCCATTAAATCATTAAGTATATGACTAAACATTAAAAAATATCCAAAACCAAGATGGCGGCCAATATGGCAGTAAATATGGCCGCTGTTCTCAATTTCATATCTTAAAACACTTGTGATAGAAATGCATTAGGATTGAAGACCCAAGCAATTCTGATGAAATTATTAATTATATGTTTTAAAAACCCAAGATACATCTGTAAACTGTGATGATGCTGTAGGAATTGGTCGAGCAGCAGCATCAGAAATGGCTGGTAAGAAGTTCACAGACATCACGCTACGCCACAATGACAAGGTGAAGACGATTGGTGCCCAGAGTAAGACAGTCAAAGTCAGGGGACAAAACACAGAAGTCAATCCAGTCTCTTTAATTCAACAGAATCACATGTGTCCTGAATAACAGTTCTGAGATGGGATCATTCTTGGCTTACGAACTTGCTCCTCAGCCACCTTCCCTTTTCCAAGGCGGTGTGATGCGGAAGCCAACAAAGAGTTCCCTGGGTCTCCTGTTGAAATCATTCACCCAGCAATCCAACCTGCCAGAGAATTGCCTCTTTGTCTTAGATGGTGGCCACCTACTTCAATCAGTTGTTTGGCACAACTGTCCACCTATGCTGGTGTATATCAATCATATATTTCATACATCCTGAAGCATTATGGAGCTCAATCAACCATGGTGTTTGATGGATATGGTAGCACAACTTCAACAAAGGTAGCTGAGCAGAGACAGAGAGCCCAGAAGTGTACATCCAGTGATATCATATTTGAGGATAATATGCCAACCACCACAACACAAGCAGCATTCTTAGCTAAGAGTACAATAAGAAGAGACTAATACAAACTCTACGTGAAAAGATGCTTATGGCTGGCATACGTGTCAAGCAGACACAGACACACTGATTGTTTCAACAGCGCTAGCCATTGCAGAGTC
>CM068964.1:46702143-46733161 GCA_035128595.1 Eptatretus atami
TACTTGTTAAGATATGATAAAAAACAAAATGGCGGCCATTTTGGCGGCCATCTAGAAAAGCACAAGGAGGATTTTCGGGGACTTTTGGTATGTTTTTTAACTCGTTTTTCTGGACCTTTCCTGAAATTTTCAGCTTGTTATAATTTTTTTCCAGGTTTAACTTATAATTCTTGGCCTAATTCTGAGACTGCATCATCGGTTATATACACCTTAATACATATTTTTTAAATGATCGCTTTTGATGAGAGGGGAGGGGTATAAGGGGTGTGCCCCCCTACCACCGGATCCACCCCTGTTTGTTGTCCATCCATAGGATGTCCTTATTTATAGGACTTTATGTCCAATGGAGATCGGGTGAGTGCTCGTCACACTCCACATGCTTCAATTTACCCACCGATTGCATCACGTATCTTCTGGTTGAATGGTTTTCATTAGCGGGAACAATCATCTGGATGGCAGATGGATGGTTGGTCTTTGTGGATTATGCAGTTTTACCGTGTGAAACATAATCCCTGACGATGCTCACCATAAAAGTCAGGAGCTGCGTCTGATTTATAAACGACGAATGTGGTCATCATTGGTTAGATATTTATCTGTATGCCATCCTGATGAGGGAGAATATGCCCGAAATCCAGATAGGTGGCTCTGTTTGATGTTTAACTGATGTTGACCGTGTGTAATCTTTGTCTGTTTGACAAAGTCGCTGGGCCTAGGCCTCTGAGGTTGGAGGTGACACTTTGGTGTCGAACTATGTCCAATGGAGATCGGGGGAGTGCTCTTCACACTCCACATGTTTCGTTTTATAAATATATATATGTATATTTGTATGTACATATATTTATATATAATATATCTTCATTTTTTTTCATTTATATGTTGACTGCTTTTGACGTTTACATGTGGTACATTCTTGGGAGCCTCGTTGGTATGCATTTCTGTCTGCTCTGTCGCTGATGATTCGCCAACAAGTGATGAAACTGGTCCGGCAGCTGAGGGAGGGCGTGTAGCATTGAGATTCTCTCTCGTGTGTATGATGTGTGAACGTCTTTACAGCTGTGGAGGAACTCTGGAAAGGGTTTGAAACAGCAAAGGGCTTACCTTGGGTAGCCTTTCATGGTTGCTTTATGCAGCTTCTTCAGCTCAAAGAGCGTGGGAGGAGTCTATTTATTTATATAATCTTAGCCACCTGTGTTTAATTGAGTAGGTGAGAGCTAATTGGTTATTCCCACCATTCACAGGTGAGAGATGTTGGTGGGTCTTCATTTTTCATATATATACATATACATATATGGATGAAGAACCACAACTGATCTCAAACAATGAAATTAAATTTTCCTGTGATATTGAGTTTATGCCCAAATCTGTGATGTTCTTTCTGAGTTAGGTTTAAAGCTGTATCCTTGTGGCACAGACCATTTTCTGCTGCATCAGACACATATGGTAGTTAGATGGTCTATTGTCCTTTATCACATCAGAAGAGAACCTGGTTTGTTGGATTTTGTTCCTGATTCAATGCTCACTGGTCCATGCATACGTGTGTTGGAAATCATACCTCTTCGTGAGCTGTGACCGATAATTAGGCCCCAAATGGGAATTTTGTTTATCTGCGTCATTAGTGCAATTAAATAAAAGTGTACATTAGACTTGTATGCCAAAGCTTTAAACAAAAGGTTTTCATTTCATTTTCAGAGCTGTTAATCTAAAGTTGGCACCAGCAAAGGAGATTGATCAAAAGTTGATCAAAAGGTGAAACACCGACCTCCAACTACTCTTATATAAGACTATTTTGGGTTTGTGACGAGCTTAAGCCCTTATATCATTATGACTTTCTGACAGAAAAAATTCATCTGGGGGAAAAAAAAACACTCATTATAATGGGGAACCTTTTGCGTTTAAAATAATGTACTGGATGTGTTTGCTCATTAATTCTAGTTTTTACACTTGTGAAAAAATTGAGTTCCTTGACCTTCATTGTAGAAGTAGTAGTAGTAGTAGTAGTAGTAGTAGTAGTTGTTGTTATTTAAAACCATGGTGTTTCAAACATCCTTCACCAAGAAATGTGACAGAGTCTTGTTTAACACAACATTGGCTTTCCTCAACTCTTCTTGCCTCTCCAACAGCCCAAGCAGCCAACCCGGCTCGAGTCGCGTCTCTTCTTCCTCTCTGTCATCCCAAGCATCGGGAGAGGCTACAGACAGCTTGGTATGACCCAGATATCACAGAGCATCAATATCAGCTCTGTTGTTGAGCATTTGAAGTTACTTGACCCACTAGACCTTGCAAGTTTTGTTTTTGACTGACCTTTTCAGACCTTAATTTCCTGTGTGTCAGTGCCAAGGCTGATCATGTTGATTAATCCACAAATGACTTGCTTGCTTGCACAGCTTCATAACAGCTTGCTGTGTCACTCTTACAGCTGCATCCCATTGGGTTCTTTAAATCTGCAGCAAACAAATCCAATCTGAATGAAAACTGTGAAAGTCCTTTGGTTAGTTTGAGCAGTCATAGATGGAGACCTATCAAGGTGAGAGCACAGAGTGAATTTGATGACTTTCCTTTCTTAGGATTTGAAGTAAATTAACGTGTGTGCGCATGTGCGTGTGTGTGTGTGTGTGTGTGTGTGTGTGTGTGTGTGCGTGCGCACGTGTGTGTGTGTGTGTGTGTGTGTGTGTGTGTGTGTGTGTGTGTGTGTGTGTGTGTGTGTGTGTGTGTGTGTGTGTGCGTGCGTGCGTGCGTGCGTGCGTGTTTTGTTATGTTTTCGTTTTGACATTGAGTTAAGCCATTGTGATAATTATCCATTGTTCAGAAAAAAAAACTTGAAGATAGAGCCAACCAACAATTACGACGAAGCACTACTCTGCTAATTTTGAAATAAACAGGTAAGAACAGATTGCCCTCATGCAATGTTTGATTCCTGATCCACAAACCTCCTCAGGTATCTGTTCCAGTGTCGGCGACCTTTTTATATCCAGTTTGCAACTCATTTCTGGCCACATGCCAGTGCACGGAGT
This sequence comes from Eptatretus atami, assembly GCA_035128595.1. Taxonomy (NCBI): domain Eukaryota; kingdom Metazoa; phylum Chordata; class Myxini; order Myxiniformes; family Myxinidae; genus Eptatretus; species Eptatretus atami. The sequence continues at coordinate 46,705,155 of CM068964.1, forward strand.
TGTTTTTATTTGGACGGTTAGACTTTTAGCACGCCATTTACTGGTAGTCTGCTCACTTTTTGATCACATTTGATATGATCTGATATTATATGGATGAACATGAGTGGTTTTGCGACCATTTCCCTGCTCACATACTCCTGGAGGTGGAATGCTTTGCTTCCCCCCTCCGTTTCAGAATCCCTGGACGGTATAGACCTTTAGGTACAGCGTTCTGGCAAGCTGGTCACCTTTTTTTGTGAGTGGGCAGGCATGATTGATGAGGAATGTGCATGGCATTGCTAGGTGATTATTCCTCCATTCCATGAAGCAGTAGAGATTTGTGGAAGTGTATGAGTGAAGCAACGGCATTGTCTGCTTGCCTTAGCAATCGTTTGTGCCTTGCAAACCCTTTCACGTTTGGATTACTCCTCCTGTCTGGCCTGGTTGCTGATGTGGTATGGGCTTATAAGGCTCAATCATTGATGCGGCAGAGATCCATCCTTGGGTGTCCGCAGTGCATGACCCACTGTTCATCAATTGGATAACACATGTAGAAATCAGAGCGTGTGTGTGTGTGTCGTTGGTTGTTATCTCCATTTGTGTGTTTGAGGAGATGGAACGAAGTCCTCCCAGGATTCAAAGTATCCACCTCCGCTTCAGTAGAGGATCACGCACAGTTCATGGACCAAGCTGTTCAACTTTGTTGTTGTCAGAGTTTTGTTCTGAGGGCTCTTTTCACAATAGTCACCGAACCCAGAACTGCCTCCAACTGTCGTTCGTTTGTGGTAATATTCCCAGGAATGGTTTTCAAAATCTCAGTGAGGTTCTTCTTTATTATTCCTGTTGCTCCAATTATCACTCGTGCAATTTTGACCCTCTTCAGCCACCAAAATCTCTTGATCTCATTTTTGAGGTCCTGGGTCATACCATTTATTTAAAAGAGCATTCTAAAGTCACTTTTTCATATTCCGTATGCGTACTATTGTTCAAGTAAATCGTGCAGTTCCTCCTCCTTATGTAAATAGATGTGATCATATGACCCCTTTGTAAAGCATCTATTTGTTACACTTACACAGGGTAGGGAGGGGTAGGGAAGGAATATGTTGGAAATCCCAACATTGAGTAAAGGAACAGAAGGGAAGAGGATAGGAATGGAGGTCTCTCTTTATTGTGTACGTATAGTTAGTTAGGGAGTAAATGGAGGAAAATAAGAGAATGTATGATGGTAGGAGAATGAAAGGGGATGAGTGGGGTTTGAGAGAGAAGGAGAGAAAGATTGGGAGGATATAGGAGGATGGGGATAGAATGGAAGGGAAGGAGCAGAGAGAGGGTAAAGAAAAATTCTGCCATTTTGGCATGCAAAATAAATAGATAACTCCAAAAGTTAACAGGGTAGCAGAGTGTCTGAGTGGAGACAGAGGGGACAGGACGTCAAGGGAATTAGGAGGGAGACTTGTATGAGATATATCGCTGAGGGGGTGGGGGTCGGGGAGTTCCCCACGTCGACGCCCCTCAAAATAATTTACTAGATGATGACATCATTGTCATCGAGATTGGGGAAAAAATAATTTAAAAAGTCAGAAAAAACATTTTATAAAAATGAAAAAATATGCTGGAATGGAATCCCCCCAAAAAACAACCAAACAAGGTAGGAAGGAATGATGAGGAAATAATGCCAAGGTAGGAATGATGCCACAATCCTTTTACGGATTGCCATCATGACATATTTTGACATTTTTCCGTCTCAATCACACAACAAATTAAATATACAATGACACCAACCCACACTACAAATGTACAACTACCTTTAACATAGACACCTTCATACAATTGTTACCATTGCCATCAAAAATATCAAAAGTTGTCATGATGGCAATCCATAAAAGGATTGTGGTGCTGTATTGTGGTGTCATTCCTATCTTGTTATTTTTTGCCATTCTTTCCTTCCTTGTTTGGTTGTTTTTTGGGGATGCCATTCCTACATGTTTTTTTCCTTTTAATAAAATTGTTTTTCTGACTTGTAGATAATAAGAATTATGGGAAATCCCCCCAAATTCTTCGTTTTTTTGTCTTTCATGGAAACCCCAAGTAGGGAGCACATTGAGTACACCCTGAAATGTTTGTGTCAATCAGCCCAAGGGTCTTGGAGTTCTTACCGCAAAAAAACAGACAAACATATACATACGTACAGACCGCTTTTTCCATATTGAATTAACTTTGTAGCTCCTGACTTATGAGCCACTCTGTACACAGTACAGTATATGTACATATATATATATATATATATATATATATATATAAATATGTATATATGTAAAATGAGAAAATGAACAGGATAGAACCATCATAAATATATGTGAAAAAATTATGGGCCCAGACTGGGAATCAAACCCAGGTCCTCTGACGAACTGTACCAGTGCTCTGCCATCTGAGCGATCTGTGTAACTCAATTCTTCTACATATACTGTATAAGTGCCACTCTCTTTCCCCCACTGCTTCCAGGGCACTCACTGCCCAGGAAGCAATGGTGGAAAGATCCTCTCGAGAGCAGGTCCTAGCTGCTCCTTTGGTTGGTAGTGAGTGCCCAGGAAGCAGCGGGGGAAAGAGAGTGGCACTTATATATGTGGAAGAATTGTGTTGCTCAGCCGGTGGGTCACACAGATAGCTCAGATAGCTCAGATGGCAGAGTACTGGTATGGTTTGCCAGAGAACCTGGGTTTGATTCCCACATGCCCTCACATAGCAAGTGACCCGTATTTTGCCGGTTTGACCCATTTCCTTTCATTCAACCCGCGGACCCGTTTTAGTATCGTTAAAACCCGCATTGGATGAAAAGTATGAACAATTTCAAAAACCCAATGTTTCGCTTCGATTCCACTCACATGGAGTCACACACAGAGTGACGGATCTGCAGCGCCCTTTATCCGATATGCAAGGTACCGCTCCAGTCTGACTCTATTGGCTGGGTAATGACATGAGCTCTCCCCAACTGACCAATTCCTTCAGTCATCATCTGTACACATCACTTCCTCTCGTCTACCATTTGTCATCACCCAGAATCAATCGGGAGGCCGATTTGTTTTCCAATTAGGTCTTCGACTTCTTACTGTGATATTTATCGGTACTTTTGAGTATTTTGAATGGTAGAATTTGATTCGGATTGTTTTCATTCGTACATAGGAGGTCCACAAATTACCATTCCAAATTCAAACCGTAATTTAAAAAATGAATGAAATGGGTTTGATGCTTGTGAATTAACGAACATTTCTCAAAGTTTTATTATCAGGATTTGTCAAGATCATCATATCACATTCATCACCATTTATTATCACTTAATCTCTATATAAACCAGGCAACACTGCTCTTTATTGTGGGGACACTATTTGTCGTAAATGTGACGTCACGCATCACAGGCAATAACTGGAAATGAAAAAAGTAATTAAAACTTTGAAAAATGTTATGTATGTATGTATGTATGTATGTATGGATGGATGGATGGTTGGATGTATGTACAGTTGTCTTACTAGGAACCTCCTTATCATTACTGATGAGTCAACCTATCCAATGGCATTTTTACCACGTCTGGTTAACCCTTTTCCTGCTGCATTATTTACAGCTGCATGGTTCCCTGCTGCTTAATTTACTTTTTTCATAGGGCTGTGAATTTTAAGTGGTATTTGCAAAAAACACAACTTGGGTGTCAAGTTAGATGAATAACCAAAATTAAAACAAAAAAATTTGTTTCATTTGTGTTTTTTATCTCATCACAAATCTGCGACCACAGCACACAAAGGGTTTTTTTTAAAAAAAACCCGCTTTAGATTCCTACCAACCCGTTTTTTGGTGTCTTCCCACTCGCCATGTATATCATCCAACCTGCCGCCGTCTCCTCACAATCAACATCCACTGGTTCTTTCTCTTTGGTTGCAGAAATAAACCCATTTGTTTTACAAGAGCGAAGGGTACTCGTGTCTCTCAACATGAACCACACCTGTTGTCCGCCATAATTCAGAAGTCTCCACGGGAGTTAAACCTGCTCGGCACATCGCAGGATTTTAACCCCCGCCTGACGAGCTCAACGTTAGTTGAGCCGTTGACACTATGTATATATATATACTAGCGGGTGTGCTTACACTTGTGTGAGCATACGAACTGTGCTTCCACATCGTCTCGGGTCATTCGCCTGCATTTGATTTTTCATTCATTTATTTTCATTTATTTTTTTCATTTATATATATATGTATATATATATATATTTTCATTTATGGATACTTTCCGATGGTTCTGTGATTTTTCCTGGTGTATTGGCTTCGATGTCCGTCGGCACACAAAATTACCGTGCTTCCCCATTGTCTCGGGTCATTCGCCTGCATTTTTTTTCGTTTTTTTTTCGTTTTTTTTTTTCATTTATGGATGTTGTCTGATGATTCTGTTAATTTTTCTGTGTACTGGCTTTGATGTCCATCAGCTCACAAAATTTCAGCTTTCTAAATCACCCGGAAGGTACTGATCTCTAATATCAGTGAGTGAGTCAGTGGTTTAAAAGAGCAATATATATATATATAAATACATATATTGTTGTGGACTTGGGGGTGAGGCTTACCATGAGGAGAAGCGCTTGGGTCCCTCTCGAATGACCAGTCCTGAGGCCGCCGGGCACAGATAACTCCACGCACCGGCAGGTTGCTAAGCAACCATGAACGCTGATTGGCAATGCCACAATACTCCTCCACGATACCTTGACCACGATACTCCTCCACCTCCCCCTGTCCTCAGCCAACTCCATCCACCACACAATCTTCCCATCTCAACCGCGGTCTACCTCTTTTCCTCCTTACTTGCTCCCTCAACCTATCCGCTTTCTTTGCCATTCTCTCTTCCCCCATCCGCACCAAGTACCCAGCCCATCTCAGCCAGAATTTCACCAATCTCCCTGTCAAGCTCATCTGCACACCAATCTCCTCCCTCAGTTCATCCATCCTCCTTCTATCCACCCTCTTCACTCCTGCAATCCTCCTGACCCAATCATCCTGACCCTCTGTGCATTTAATTGGACATGTCTTTCACAAGCACAGTTATCCCTGTGTTCCAATTTTGTAGTCCCACACTGGATATGGTTGCACTAAAAGCTGCCGAATCTCATCGTCATTTATGGTACAAAATTATGCAATAATTAATTTTGATGCTATATTTTGTCAGTAAGAAGCTATTATCTCACTTGCCACCTGTGTATAAACTCTTTTTAATTACCTCCACCACCGAAGGTGGACAGAGGTTATGTTTTCACCCTTGTCTGTCTCCTGTGAGCAGGATATCTCAAAAAGTTACAGATGGATTCAGACGAAATTTGGTGGACAGGTTGAGTGTGTGACAAGGACAAATTGATTCGATTTTTGTGAAGATCCAAATCCTTATCTGAGAATTTTTCAATGATTTTTCACAATTGAGAGATGGGGCCAAAAACAATAGGTAGCACGATATCTCAAAAAGTTGTGGACGGATTATGACAAAACTTGGTGGATGAGTTGGGTCGGTGACAAGAACAAGCTGATTACATTTTGCAGATCCGGCCTATCAGTGGGATACAAAACGTAAACTCTTCAGCATGATGGAGGCATGCGCTCTACCGAGTGCCATTCTCATTCCATTTTCCTTTCTTCAACAGGATGATGAGTATGTGATGCATGTTTGCCATGCATTTTGTATTTAAGTAGGCAATGTAGTTGCTCTTCACTTCTCACGATGAAATGCCAATACTTATTTTGTGATGTTAATATATTTGGCAATGCTGAGACTTATTGATGAAATTGTTGATGAAAGTATTGACATCAACATGTCTTTTATTTCCCAGCCTGGCTCTGAGCCTTCCAGCCTCAGTTCAACACACTCTTCTGTCTCTACGCACATCATATGCTCGGCACCATGTAGCACGCGTGGTATGTCTTTCCATAAATATCATTTCCTTAAATTTCTTCAACACTGTGCATTGGCTTATTTTAATGTCAGCAAAAGCAGACAATGCTTCTTTTTTTTGAATGTACACTTCTCAACACCTTCCAGTCGTGATTCAAGGAATTATTTTCGCAACAAGTGCAAGGAACAGCTCAATGCAGATAAAAGACAGCCACAGCTCATCTTCAACAGTAGTTTCGGATCTTTCTCATTCCATTGAGAGCAATGATATAATCAACTTGGTGAGCATCACAATTCCTCAGGCTCTTCACATTATCCGTTTCCATACTGATACTGTAGAGCGTTCTTCAAACCTGGTCAGGTTATTTCTGTTGGGATACTTGCTCTTACACTTTCCAGAGAGCTTTCTGGAAACAAATTTGGATAGCCAGAGCTCCACCGCTTGTTCCACGTTTTTTATTAATGACTTATGGCCCATGGAAGAGCCTGGACATATGTCATTTGTAGAAGAAGGACATTAGAGACAAATTTTACAAAGAAAATGCTGTTATTAATTTTCTTCCAAGAGCATACGAGAACGACTTGTGGTCTCACTCTCCTCTGCTTTACTTTACTTAACTTCTGGATAGCCTTAATGTTAAGCGGTGTCACACACCCTACCTTTTGGCAAGGCTTGCATATTAAGCTGATGTCTTGTTATTGAAAACATAGCTCTAAGACAAATGCTAAAAATACGAACCTGCAAACTTCCGATTAGAGGATGACTTCTTTGATAATTCAAGTACTGTGCACATTCATGGATGTGCATACACATACACACACACACAAGCACCTGGACACACACCTTGTTTGGACCTGCTGAGTAAAAGTATCAATGTCAAACCGAACGTGACCTTGATATAATGTAACTTTCAAAATGCAATGAAACCGTTCCTTTTCCAAAACAGAAACTGTATGATCTGAAACGTTTTGTGCTAAATGATGAAAAGCTAACACAACAACTAAAACTGGTAAAACAAAACTCTGACTCTATTAAAATGGAATTTGGTCTTGACAAACGCACAGAATGCATCTTTGATTGCAGGCAACCAAAAACAAAACAATGAAAGCGACTTAAATACAATGATACATGAGCTCGAAATGAAATTTTCGATAAAATTTATTACCCTGCACTCGCAAAGTGAAAAGCAGGGTTAAGTGATCGGTAGCGTATGTATGTATGTTGTACGTCGTACGTGTCTGCATTTTGTTAAGAACCTATATCGAAAACGGTTCAGCGGAGGAAATTGAAACTTTACTACATGTTGCATGACCATGTGAGATAGCGGTCACTCTTTTGAGGTCAACAGAGGCCAAAGGTTAGCATAGGCCATTTTTCTAAAATCCTCAATTGTCATCCGATTGACTCGAAATTTGAAGAGAATTTACATATCAAGTCACTGAATGCAACCACCAACTATTTTTGAGGTTAGTCTCGGCCAAATCTTTTAAAATTGTCAATTTTCATCCGATTGACTTGAAATTTGAACAGTATTTGCACATTTGGTCATTGAATTCAACCACCAATTATTTTTGAGGTCAGTTTTGGCCAAAAGGTCAACATAGGCCAAATTTCTAAAATTGTCAATTTTCATCTGACTTGAAATTTGAACAGCATTTTCATATCACCTCACTCAATTCAACCACCAATTATTTTTGAGGTCAACTTAAGCCAAAAGGTCAACATAGGCCAAATTTCTGATAATCCTCAATTTTCATCCGATTGACTTGAAATTTGAACAGGATTTGCATTTCATGTCACTGAATTCAACCACACATTACTTTTGAGTTTAACTTCGGCCAAAAGGTCAACATAGACCTAATTTCTAAAATTGCCTTGGATATCATAGGAAAAGAGTTTGGTGAGCAGGGCATGGCACCAGACCATATCAAAAGCACACGATATGTCGAGGAAGATGGCTCTAATCTCATGTCTGGCATTCAGGACTTCCTCCATCCATTGTTGGGAAAGCAGAAGCAGCATGTTCAGGGTAGAGTGACCTGGTCTGAATCCAAATTTGATGATCGGAAATCAAGCCAATGGTGAAGAGGAAGGATTTGATGTCGGAAGCGACTATAGATTCCATAACCTTGCTGATGATTGGGAGTAGACTGATTGGTCTGTTATTGCAGGGATCAGTTTTTGCACCTATTTTGCAGACCGGTCATGTTTTCTGATTTCCAAGCAGATGGCAGATTACCTTGAGTAAATGAGAGGGTGAAAAGAACAGAGAAAGGGTGAGTAAGAGCAACAGAGCAGGATTTTAGCACACGGGGACTGATGCCTTCTGGACCGGTTGCAGAATCTGAGTCGAGGTTTGACAAAAAAACTCTCCACCTTATCAGGAGAAAAGGAGACAGAGTCCAGGAACAGCTGTTTGGGTAAGGTGGGTTCAGAAAGCGATGAGTTTGGGACACAAGATTTTGAAGCAAACACAGAGTTTAGGCATTCAGCGTTTTCACATGCAATGTCAGCTGTGCAGCCATTTGAGATGAGGGAAGGGATGGAGGGAGAACACACACACCAGAAATAGACAACCAGAGGCCACCAGGATTTGGAGGGAGACAGTTTTGAGAGTTCAGACTTGAGATTGGAAAGATGTTGTTTCCTGGCTCTCCTGAGGGTAGACACACTTGTTCCGAGCTTTGTCTGGAAAGAAATGATATTGCCTTCAGTGGGATTTGCCTTCCATGAGGCGAAGGCAAGTTGTTTTAGGACAACTGCCTCGCCACAAGCTTCATTGTACCATGGGCAGGAGGAAGGGAAGGACAACTGAAGACGAGATGGGATAAATATTAAATATGTACATAAGAGAGCATATTTCTTTGAAAGAATTCCCAGCATGAGTTGAGGTTGGAAAGAGTAGAAATGGGAGACCAGTCTATAAGTTTGATGGCTGCTTAAATACCAGCTAGTCTGCCTGAGTGAAATGCCAGACTCATCAGCGCTGAGGTGGTTCTCTAATAACAGCCAAAGAGATGCCTACTTTAACAAGCACATGGTCAGGTAAACGGATTGGAGCAGAAGAAAAACAGCAGATATTTTCAGGGAAATTGGTCAAAATGAAATCCAGAAGAGATGGAGTACCGTTGGCTGAGAACCGGGTCGGGAAGTTGACTGATTGAGTCAGTCCCAATGAGTCGCAGAATCCTTTGTTGAAGTGCCATGGCAGTTGAGAGAGGTACCCACCCCCAGCCAACTGGCATGATGGCAATTTAAATCACCACATATGAGGAAGAGAGGGTTTGGATGAGTGAATAGAAGTTGGTCCATGTTTTTGGCGAGCGAGATATAAATAGAATCATCACTGTTTGGTGGACGGTATAATACACATATAAACAAGAGGTGAGAGTGGAGGGGAAGCCAGAGCCAGAGGTTTTCCTGGAGTGTGGAGGAGTGAGGGTAGTACATGGAGGGTGAGGAATATAGTTTTTGAGAAAGAGAGCAACTCCGCCACCAGGATGAGGCTGAGGTCTATCATACCGGAGGAGGGAGTAACCAGGGAAAGAAACTAAGGAGTCAGAGATGTAATGAAGGAGGAAAGTTGCTGTTAAGCAGATTATGTCTGGTTTGTCAGTGGCAGCCTGTATGGAGAGATCAGTCAGGTTTGAGTGAAGGCCTCGGATGTTTGAGGTCCACACTGTTAAGGAAGAGGGAGGGGTGGAGGCTTTGGGTGCAGGGGAGAGGAGGAGGGAGGAGAGGTGGAGGTAGGGAGTGTTGTTGACAGTGTGTAGGAGATTGTAGAAGAACTCGGGGAGAGGGTCGGATGGGGAGGAGGACAAAGGGCTAGGTGGTGAAGAGATGAGTCACAGTGGGGAAAAATAAGAGAGGGGGAAAAGGGAAGTAGGAGATTGGAGGAGGTGGGGGATTGAGTTGGAAGAGAGAGTGGGTGGGAGAAAAGCTTTGTGGATATGAGCGGGGAGCAGCTTTGAGATGGGGGAGAGGTGGGGAGATTTGAAGGGAGGGTGAGGAGTGAGAATTTAAGAGAAGGTTGGGGGGAGAATTGAGGGAGAAGGGTCGGGGGGGGAGCTTTTGAGAAGGGTGAGGGAGGGACAGAGAAAAGTTTGCTTGAAGAGGTAGGAGGTGGCTGATTTGAGAGGGAAGCTTTGAGGTAGAGGGATGACGATGAGAGCAGGCACCACCATCGGGGAGGATAGAGAAGGGAGAGGTGGGAGAGGAAAGGATGAGACTGGGTCATGGTATTGAAGATGGAAGCGGGCCGGTGGGGGGGGGGGAACAAAAATTGAGGGGTGGAAGAGGGGAGGTGTGATGAGATTTGAGGGGGTGGGAATTTGGGGAGGCAGCTTTGTGATGGGGAGATTAGAAAGGAGGGTGAGGGGAGAGATTGAAGGTGAGGGCAAGGGGGAATTTGGGAAAAAGGTGAGAGGGTAGAATTGAGTGAGAAAGGTGTGGGGGGAGCTGTAGAGAAATAAGTTTGCTTGGAAGAGGGAGGAGGTCGCTGATTTGAGGAGGGGTGAGAGGGAAGCTTTGAGGGGAGAGGGAGACGATGAAGCAAGCATGGTCAGGGGGGAGAGGGAGAAGGGAGAGGTGGGGAGAGGGAAAGGATGAGACTGGGTAGAGGTATGCTAAAGCTGGGAGCAAGCAGGGGGGGACAGGATTTGGGGAGGTGGAAAGAGGAGGAGGAGGTTTGATGAGAGGAAAGAGAGAGCATGTTTGATATATTGAGGAGTGTACTGAATGAGAGTGAGATATTTGTTCGGTTGGAACGGAGCCACGAATGTTTGGGATACCAGGGGGGGGGGGGGAGCTGCTATAAAACAGAAGGCAATGAGAGGGAGTAAGGAGGGGGTTTAACAGGGGAGGAGTTAGGAGGAGGTAGATTTAAGGAGGTGGGATGAATTTGCACTGAAGTTGGAAAAAAAAAATAACGAATGGAAGATGAACATGCATTGCAAAATGGGATTTTTAATATTTGCTGGTCGGAAATTCGTTAAAATATATTGGAGGATGGATGGATTTCAGAAGAATTGGAGAAATTGTAACAGATGGAATTTTTCGACACGATGAAGAAGGGAAGAAGAAGAAGAAGAAGAAGAAGAAGAAAAGAAGAAGAAGAAGAAGAAGAAGAAAAAAACATTTTAAGAGACGATTTTTTTGGGTTTTTTTGAAGATGAGGGAATTGGGCGCAGAGTAAAGGAAGAGTTTGAAGGAAAAAGTCATGAAGGTGAGTAGTGAATACTTTCACGATCAAGTGGGATTGGAAATGTGGAAGGCAAAGAATAAGGAAAAGGAAGAGTCCATAGAGGAAGTCACGTGGTTACGGGAGGGAAAAGATTCTTATTTTTTTTGTTTGCTTTTTTTTATATTTTAAGACATGAAACGGAGGGTATAGTTGGGAGGAATTGAGGGAGTGATGGAGGGATAGTGGGGGGGGGGAGGAAGGTGATAAGGAGAAAACACAACAAATGGATCATGCACACAGATGGGAAGAAGGGTAGTCTTCAAGGAAACCTGACATGAAAAGACGATGAATACTCACCAATTAGCACAAGTTTTAATACAAAACTGAACTAGAAACACACAGTAAACACAGATAACAAAATAACAGTCAAAACACGACAAAAACAACTGGAAAACTTATCCTTGAGAAAGTCGGCAGAGATCCTTTGAAGAGGAAGCCACCACCGTGGCTCAAGAACCGGAACCGGAAGTCAAATCCATCCAGAGTATGGATTGAGATTGGATATGTGATGTCATTAGCGATTATGGGATTCCATGAGTTTGCTTATAAGAGGAGGGAAAGTTCCTCATCTGTTGTTGAGAGGATCCGTTTTTACACCGTTCTTGTCCCCCCCCCTTCATTGTACAGCCTTTTTGGCCGCTGGTTGCATCATTGGTTAGGGACACGGCTATGCCAGTGCCTATGTGCCCCTATTTGATGCCAGTGCCTACGTGCCCCCTCAGTGCCCCTATTACCGGTACACTGGTGCTCATTTTGCCGGCCTCAGAAGGATGGCAGGCCGCTGAATCAACCCCCTGGTGTTAATTCGGCAGAAAAAAAGGGCTCAAACTCAGGACCCTAGGAAAGCCACCACCCTAACCGCTAAGCCAACGCCAAGCTTACCATTCTTGTGAATGGGAGTGATGTTAGTTGTGCTTTTGAAGAGATGGAAGTCACCAAAGGATGACAGGTTGAAGATCACAGAAAAGGCAAGAAAGGCAGAGCAGGATTTGAGAATTTGGGCACCGGTGCAATTTGGGTGGAGGCTTGATGGGACTCTTTACTTTCTGGCATGAGAAAGAAACAAAGTCTAGTCGACAGTTGGTGCAAGAGGTAAGGAGGGTAAGGACCACGTGAGATGGGTTTCATACATGAGAATTGGAGGCACACATTAAATTGAGACGTTCTGCCTTATGTCGAGCAGAGTCTGCAGTGGTGACATTTGAGGTAAGGGAAGAGATGGAGGGGGAGCATACATCCTGGATGGATTTGACAACATGCCACCATGACTTGATTGAAGGAGATTGGTTGGACAGTTCAGCCTTGAGATTAGCAAGTTGATGTTTTCTGGCTTGCCTAAGGAAAGACGCTATCTTGTTGCATGCTTTATGCAGTGACCAGGCCTTGAGATTATATTAACTTGGGCGTATTATGTGTGAGCTTAGTGACCGAGGGAGGGGGGGGAGCATGGAGACAAGGAGAGAGACAGACGGGATGCGGGTATTCCTCCACCCTCGACTGAAAGCTGTTATCTTTGTTGTGGGGAAATGACAATAAAATCCTGCTGTCAGAGCATTTGGAGAACTACATTTATTTCTCTCTTCCAAACATTTTCACTTGAATTTGTTTATAACACCGTCAATGTTTTAAAAAAAAATTAACTATGCAATGGGACATTAATTGGGCACATTCATTTTTGGGCACAGCATTAGTCACTGTGGCCAGCATGTAATCTTCAGACCAAGTGATATAAAACAGTCCTCAGTTGAGTTATCCCTCCATGATGAGAAAAATAATAGTCGCTCGAAAGCAACTACCTCACCATAGGGTTAAGTGTATCACGGCCAAGAGGATGGAGAGGATAGCTGCAGATGGGATGGATAGGCCAATGCATGATAAAGAGTAGGGTTTTGTGAAAGTATTCCCAGGTAGAATGAAAACAGATGCTGTAGAGATGGCAGCCCATTTCCTTTGTGAGAAGGCAGATTGCATCCCTGCCAGATGGCCTGTGTGGACATCCAGATTCTCTGGCACTGAGGGCATTCCCTAACAACAGCTAGTGCAATATGGGCTTTAACAAGAACATCGTCAGAGTAACAAAGAGGGCGGAGGAGGAACTAGAGAAGTTTGATGGAAAGTTTGTCATTGCCATGGCCAGAAGGAAGGACAGGCCATTACCAGAGATGTTGGTTGGAAAGTTCACTGATGGAATTAGACACACAGAGGCACAGAAAGCCTTCATTCCAAATCCATGGCTTGTTGTTGCAGTGCTCATACCCAGCCAGCTAAAATGATGGCAGTTAAAATTGCCATCAATGAAGAAACAGAGTTGGGATGGATGGTTACGAGTTGAGGTGTGTTCGAGTAAGTGGGCTAAAGCTTCTGCTTAAGTTTGCAAACATCGTGACCTTATCCTTAAAAAGTAAACGGAATCAATGAATACAGACACTTTGGGCCCTGGGAGGGCCTTGTTCCACCATTTAATACCCATTATGTATTAAAAGTTTCAAAGGACCTTATAACCAAAGTATTATTCTCAACCCCTTGCTCATTCCCCGAACAGTCCATTTATTCGGGGGTTAGGGCTTGGAGGGGATCACTTCTCTTCATCTTTTTGTTTTTTTTCACAGGTTCTCCACTTTTGCCTGAGAAATACCTACATTACCATGACTTACCGGGTATGCCATTCTTCCTTCGTGAGAGACCATGCAGTGCTGTCTATCCAGCCATCTCCGAGCATGGACAGGTCGGTGTTTCAATAGATATATATATATATATCTGAAACTTTTATGATATGATTTGAGATCTTAAGTGACAATCTCAGTGAACCTGGATACATTGTATAACAGACGTAATCTGGATGAGAAGCCATCGACATACAGTCCTGTAAGTATTCCGATCCAATCTACTATACTCTCTGTTATAGTGTTAATTCTGCTGAAGCAGTTTCTAGGCCAATGTCATGCTGGGTGGTTTGCCAACGCTCTCCCAGCAGTAGTTAGCACAGGAATTTGGAATTTTTCATGGTACTGGTGATGGCTCACCTACTCTTTGGGACCTTTACCAAACGTCAGCAGACGGGATACCAGTTTAACGTCCTTCAAAGGGACAATGCACATGTTGATGAATCGCACTGCTTTAGAAACACCAGGATAACAGTTTATAGTTGGGTTGGGATTCAAACCCAGGCTTGACGGCTGAAAGGTAAAAGTGTGTACCTCCAGGCCATCCTGTCAGCACACCATACAGTATTACATAAACAACTATAATGGCACTCGGTAGAGCCCATACCTCCACCAGGCTAAACAGTTTGTTTTGTGTCCCACTGATGGGCCAGATATGGTTCCAGACCCCCAAAATCGAATCGGCTTGTTCTTGTCACCTAACCAACTTGAGCAACGCATTTTGTCACCTTCAGATATCATGATATAAATTGTTTTTAAATTAATGTTTCCCCATTTTTATTTCCATTCCCTTGGGATATCCCTGAGCATGCCACATTGTCTCATCCACATTCCTCCCCTCATTTCCCCAATGAAATTGCATCGATTTGATGGATAAAAATAGTCTGGTGTTGATGTTGCGCAGGCATGATGGGCCGATTGGCCTCCTCCTGCGTCTTGTTTCCTTATGTATCCTTGTGTCACACTGCGTGGGGTATCATGTTCCATGAACTCTAAATTGTTTTTTTTGTAATGGTCTTCCACTGGAACATGAGTATTTAGAGATCATTGTAACCTTCTTAGTTATCCACTCAGATATTTCCAAAAAACTACAATCTCCTGTTCATTTGAAGATGTCAGCAAAGAAAAGGAAAGTAGTTTGCATAACTGCCACAATCCACTATCCCAACTACAAACCAAAAAAGAAACTATATAAACTCTAATCCTTGTGAAAATATAGAGTCCAGCGATTACTTCTGAATTGGCTGTAAAACATGAGAATGTCGATCTTGATTGCTCACCAAACTACTGATTCTGATGATAACAGGTCTTCTGTGAGTCCATTCTGCATGTGGTAAATATATTCATAACAACATGTCATGTTAGGGACTGGTGGGACAGCCTAGAGATATGCACCTTCACCTCTGTGCTGTCTCTCTTGGGTTTGAATCCCAACCCAGCTATAAATTATCATCCTGGTGTTTTGCAGGCAGGACAAGGCATCTTTGTGTGTGCCGTCCCACAGATGGATGTTAAACTGGGTGTTCCATCTACCAGCATGAGTTTGTAAGCATTAAAGATCCCACGGTATTCATTGCGAAGAGTGGGCGAACTATCTCTGGCACCCTGAACAAATTCCAAATTCCTTAACACTCGATCAAGTATATTGTTACGGGTTCGGTGGCCGGATCACGAGGAGCTTCTTGGACCTGCTTCCCGACTTTTGACCCTGAAGCCAACAAGTTGCAGATAACTTTGCAGCACGATGGGTTGCTGAGCAACCATGGACGCCACTGAAATGATCAATTTAGGTAAGGTTCTCGCATCCAATCCCCGGTTCACCTTCTCGGCAAATTAATCTCTCCAGATAGGGAACTGTGCTCTTGATGCCCCAACACTATAAATCAAGAATGGCCGAGCGATACCATAAGTAGAACATAGGCTAGTCACTGACTAGCGAAACAATGGGGCAAAACTCCCATCCACTATTTACATATTCTGGCTAACCAAGAAAAGGCCAATCGGGCAGTTCGAAAAGTTTATTTAAGATTTAGCAAAGGACACTTGTTTACAGGCAAACAGTTATTTACAGAGCAAAAACAGTCAACTAGAAGGGCACTCAGTAGAGTGTATACTACGCCGTGTAAAGCCTGATCCACGAGAACATATCGGGCCCAATACATTTTTGAAATATCATGCTATGTATCGTTTTTGGCCCAATCTCTCAACGGCGAAGAATCACTTTAAAAATTAAATAATTCTCTTATTCGGATTCGGATCTTCACCAAAACTTCACCAAAAGTCACACACCCAACCTGTCCACCAAGTTTCATCTGAATCCGTCCACAACTCCATATGTCTCGTCAAAAAACTTCCATAGAAAACGGAGTTATCGACTTCTACTCACCACTAAATGTTGATGATTTTGTCCAGTCTGAGCGGTGTCCCATAAGCTCTTAAGCTTGAGTGAGGGTGAATACAGTCACAAGTTCAATGAGAAGCAAGAAATGGTGCATCACCAGTGGGCCAATTTCGTGATTTGTCCATAAAATAACATGATCCACTCGATGACTCTTGTGTCATAAAAGGCCAGTGCCCGTGGGAATAAGCTGCTCACAAAAAGGTGTTCGATGATAGTAGTCCCACGACTGAAAGGAGTGAAAACCCACTGAAGATAGAGCCACGACGTGGCACGTGGTATGCACCTCCAGGTGCAGAGAGCAAACTGCTGCTGGAGGAAAGGGCCACGAACAGACGCATGGTACGAAACTCTGTGAGTCAAGAGAGGAAATGCGTTGCTCAAGATGGGACTGCAAATGCAGCTTACCTCCAGTGAACTTTTGTTTAACTCCAGTGAAACTCAAGTCCGTGAGTCATTTCCACGATGGTCTAAATAGTGAGCTGCCAGACAGGAAAGCATTGTCACACTTCCGTTAAAGCCTTCTTCACCCCTTGTCCTCCAAGGGGGAGGTCCAAGTGCTCAATAGTAGTGTGCGGCAAAATGATTGGTTAGACACCAGATAAAATATACCATGCCAACACTACTGCCATCGGTTGGACAAGTAAATGGAACAAAGTTCATGATGTAAAAGTACCAACAAATTGGCACCGATGAAAGGTACACTACACTTCCTTTCTGTTTGTAATATGTAGTCAGATGTAATTCAAATGTACACCAGAGGCCTGAATCCTAAAGCCTGAAGCTTAAGGCCTATAATTAGCGATCAAACAAGGTGGACGTGTGATTTGATTTTTGTTCAGGTTACAATTGTGGGTGGAATCAGGCCAGTAAGCCAAGCTCTGCCCTGGTCAGACAGAGCTTCAGACTGGTGGAGAATATTAGAGTGGATTCCAGTTTACAAATCCCTCCTTTTGTCAATTCCCATCTTTTTACCTTTCTTTTTTCTTAGTTGTTACTTTTCTTCCCTCTACTTTCTTTGAATTTCACTTCAAAATGAAAAGCCCTATTTAAGAAATATTGATTGATTGATTGATAATAAATTGTTTATCATGAAGAGTTCGTATAGCGAAGGTGATTTAAGACAAAGTAAGGAATTATACCAACTCCCCTGGATGTCTCCTCTGGTTCCGTTTATTTTCCTTGAATTGGCTAATTGGTTATTACTTTTTGACATTACTCGCCATATTGCCTGACCAAATCCTTACAGCTTTCAGGAAGTGTCTTATGCATCTACCTGTTATTTATCATTTGCTGTGCTGTCAATTATTGTCTCGGAGACGAATGCTACGAGTGGCATGCAATTATCTTGCTGTCTGCTATGCTATTCTGCACCTAATGTTTAGCTGCTTTTATAAACTTATGAAGACAACTTGATGTTTACTTAATAAATATATGGCTCACTTACGTTGTAAGTCTTCATTATAATCGTAGTGCAATGTAATACAATGTAATACTGCACTAACAATGATATTCATGTCCCCCAATTCAATTGTCTGGCATCGCTTCCCACTCGTTTCCTTTCCGCCGCAAAATATGGCACAAGCGTTTGCTTTCTGCTCTTCTGTTTGAAGTCCTGATAAACTATAACCACTGAATTAACATTCGTCTAAAACATTGATCGCATGGTCGTCTTCTTACACATACACCCTCCTGACCCACCCCACCCCAGCCCCCTGTATTTCACAGGGCTTTGATCCAGCAAGTGATGGGCTCCAGCAGACTTTCTAGTGACCCTAACCTATCACTGGCTGAAAGAGGTGAGTCTTTCCTTCTTAGCAGACTCATTCGCGGGTCACATAGTCACGAGTAAATGCAGATACCAACAGGCATTTCCTCAAGATCGCATCACAGACCTCAAACGATTCTGTCATATCTACTTCTCATCGCCCACACTCCAGAAGCTGCTGCATGAGAAGCTCATCGAGTGGTTCACGTGTTCGTTGATGGGGGGCACCATTGTTTTGTTTTGTTTTTATTAGATGTTTGAGTCCACTATTCATTAACCCCCATCATTATGTACATGTAGTATCTCATTTAAATCATGGTTTTGTCTATAACATATATTGTTTTTTCATTTACTTTTCTTTATAGCCTTTTGCCTCAAAATTTGGTTCTAACCAAGTCAAGGACATGTCACCGTGAGAATTAGGATAGCTCATTCTCTTGTTTTCTTGCCATTGAGCTGTCTCGTCTAAGTTTGTCACTGACAAGGTCAGGCTTAACTAAAGCTAAACTATTGTTTGGATGTAATGCAAGCAGGGAGCACTGCATCTCGAAGTACACTCTTCCAGATGGGGAGATGTATAAGCAGCTTTCCTGACTGCATTTACAGTAGATTGTGAATGCGATCTTATGGCATCTTTCAAAAATATTAGGCCAAGGTCACAACCTGCAGTTGGTCCGAGTACCAGGGCGTGGTTATAAAATGGCCACAATGGACAAAATGGCCTTTCTTCTTGCACTTACATTTCATTGCATGTCCTCGTATTCCTTTGAATTATACACAATACTGTTCTTTAATATCATCTTTTTAAGATCTGTTATAATTTTTTGTTCCAGCACCTAAAGACTCTGATTGGGTTTTCATGGATTCTTCCTTGTAGTTGTTCCTGCAGCTCCCAGTAGTTGGAGCCTGGATAGCGGCACCAAAGATTTTGCTGTATTCATGAGAAGTCATAGTGCTGCCCTGGTTTCCTCATCTTTTCCAAAGTCAGCACACCCAGGTATCTGTCTAGTTACCCTCGCTGAAGGAGAGGGTATTGCATTTTGGTCCGTTTATTATCTTGCCAAAACGAAGTTTTTGCAAGATATGTTAGTCAGCTTGTATGTTTTTTTTTATTATTTATTTTTATTTTTTTTGTTTTTTGTCTGTAATCACGTATAAAAAATTCTGCAGAGCACAGTTATCATTGGAAATTTTTGTAACTTCGCATATCAGAGGCCTATAGAGGCCCTTTCAGGCATAAAATTTTGAAGGTCAAGGTCAAAGGTCAAGGTCACTTTGTCGCAAATCAGGGAGTCGACGAAACCCTTATTTTTGAGTAATTTTGATCGGATCGTCTTCAAACTTCATGGAATATAGTTCATGGTCTGGCGCTCAGCTGATTAATTTTTGGTGGCGATTGGCCTTGACCTTCATGGTTAGCGCTAAGGTCAAACATATTTGACCCCAAGGTCAAATTTTCAAGTTTTAGGACCATATCGTGTAGTACCTCAAATTGAACACCTCGATGAGTGCTTTCTAGATATGTCAAGCTTGAGACATTATGACGTCATTTGGAGACGTTATGAGGCAAACGCATATTTTTCATGGTTACTCTGTAGAACGATTCTCATCGGAATCTCTCGTAGGCAGATATTCCTCAGGAGTCGCTCCTGGTGGATAGCAGCTCTGTTCACCTCAGTGTGACCTTAAAGAAGTCTTCACGTGGTCACCTTTTGGCAAGATACGGGTCACCCTAAGGGTGACATTGGTTTTTTCATCTGTTTGTTTGTTTGTTTGTTTGTCCGCACAGAACTTTTGTGTTTTTCCCCGCAACCACTTGTCTGATTGACACAAAATTTTCACCATAGGTGTGACTACTCATCTAGATTGTTTTAATGGTAATTATGATGTCGTATGTCACGTGGTGTGGAAGTCATATTGGAAAAACTTTGGCCCTCTATGTCTATGAAACCGCACCAAGGAAAAAATTGAAACTTGGCACATAGCAAGTACTCCTCGAGGGGAATGAGTGTGATTTTTTTTTAATGACATCATAATTGCAAATGTAGAAAGCCACATCTGATCAGTATGAAAAATTTTGAGAGTCATCTCGGGATAAAATGGTCCACAGAAAAATAATTGATGATGTCATCGGTCACGTGATTTGGCAGCCATATTGTTAAAAAAAAAAAATTAAAAACCTTCAAAATTCTTCTCTCAAATGGCTCAACAGATCGAGGCGAAACTTTACACATATGACCGCCTGTCCACGAGGAACAAGAGGTTCACACATATTATGTCATAGATCACATGGTTTGGCAGCCATATTGGATTTACCCTAAAACGTATAAAAAAATTCTTCTCCAGAACGACTGGACAAATCGAGGGGAAACTTCACACAAATGTTCCCCAAGGCATGCATGTACAAGTTTAAGGAATAATTGATGTCACATGGTTTGGCAGCCATATTAGATTTAAGAAAATATTAAATAATGTTTTCTCTGGAACCACTTGATCAATTGACATGAAACTTCACAATTATGATCTCGTAGTGATGGGGAATACACGTTTTAAATTTCAACTTGATCGGACACATGGTCTGGCCGCCAGAATTTTTTAATTTTTTATCTGGGTTCTTTTTCTTATTTTTTTTTTTGAATGAGGCTCACTTGGCTGTTCTTAGATGGGTTTGAGAGTAGAGGAGCAGCAGCTGAAATGTGAATCCGATCCAGGTTCATCCTGATGACTTCATCTTTGCTTTTTGCTTGTTCGGGTTCCTTCTGATTACTCCAATGCAGGACTGTACCTATTTGGTCTTCCATTTGATTTGAATTGAATTTATTTTAATCCAATTCTAAGTTCAATTGAACAATAATAAAAAACATCATGGGTCAGGGACAGGTGTCCAATCAAAGCGGGGTTGCATCAAAGTGGGACGTCTTGGTACATGTTCATCACTGCCAGCAGTTATAAAGTGGTGGTTCTAATTATGTCTCCAATAACATAACACACCAGTACATAAACGCCACACAAAATACACCACACAAAACTACACAAACACCACACAAAACAAGTCTTGACAAGGGTCTGCAATCTTTGATTGCTCTTTTTCTTGGTACTTATTGGTTTCCTGTTGATTATTGAGATTAAAGTGAGATGTTCATTTTGAATGTCTCGCTCTTGCAGGCACTTTTTTGATGAATTTTGAGGCATATCACCAGAAACTTGGAAACATCCATCCAACATTGCCAGCACGAGCAATACAGAAGGTATTTTTCATCTTGATGCATCTCATAAGACAATCCAAGAGCTGCTAAGTTATCTATTCTGGATGAGGCATAATGGTTGCCCTATTGCCCTTTAGTATTTGAAGACGGACGTTCACCTGTGACACAAACACCTGGGCCTGTTTTAATTTGTTTTGTGTGTTGGAACTACAGCCAACACAGAAACCACACACTGAGGTAGCAAGTGGTGTAAGCTTGTGTGAAAGAATATCTGAGAATACTCAACCACTTGCTATCCGCACTGGTAGAACCACTGCCCAAGAAAACGATGGGTCGATCAACTGACAACTGCTTACATATTTACTGTTATAGGTAAATGGAGGGAAAGGAAACATGCTTAATATTCTCCTTGCGAGGTGAGCACACTATCCACTATGGCATGCTGGGGCAATGTGCTGTTTTGAGATTGAAATAAGCAAACATGCCAGCAGGGCTTAAAGTAAAAGCAAAAAAGTAAACAGAAAATAAAACATTACAATTATAATCTAAATCTGACCTTGGCTTTGATTACCATGATGTGAGCAGAAATAGAAAATAAATTGGTGAACTCCATCTTCTACTCTATATTGACCAACATTGAGGCAAATCCGTTCATTTGCACAAGCCTGGCACGTCAGAGTAGGGTAGTGAAGGATACTTTCTTTTTCAAATGACGTCGGTCTTTATCATCAATTCAGGTCAGGTATGGGAGCATGCGCCAGAGCAGCTCGTCGGTAAACAATTATTGTCATCATTCCATCTTGATAAGCAGTTTATTGGCACAGGTTGTGCTGGGTGGTTTGCTCTTACCTTTACAGCAGTCAGTCAGAGTAGGGATTTGTAATTTGTTCACGGTCCCGGCGATAGCTCGCCTATTCTTCGTGAAAGACGTCATGGGATCTTTAACATCATCAACCAATGTTGACAGATGGGACTCCCAGTTTAACATACATCCGAGGGACAGCACACACATTGATGAATCACCCTGCCTGCGAGACACCAGGATGACATTTTATAGCTGGGCCGAGATTCAAACCCAGGCTAGACAGCTCAAAGGCAAATGTGACTATCTCTCGGCTATCCTTTTAGCCCTCGCAAACCCATATACTATATGTTTGGCCATTGTTTAATAATGTCCTGATATTTCATGCAAAAGTATATGGTGTCTACTAATGCCTCTGTCCTGTATGTGATGTGCACAAGCTTCTCTATGAGCCTTAGCTCATCATTTTAAACAAATAAATAAAGGTTTTTTTTTATGTAACCAGCTCCAAGCTCAAGAAGCGAAATGAGAAATATATAAATGAGGAATTGATTGCTAGCTTGCAAACTCTCCATTACAACATCAAAATATATGAGCAGAAGAAAACGTGAGAAACGACGACACAAGGGATAGATACAAGGTGCTCGTTTAATGCTCAGACGTGCCAGACTTCTGCCGATTAGTAATTACTTTTTTTTTTTTTTACTCAAAATTGGTCAGTAATAAAGATGAATAATATTGGTGCAATACAAACACCAGGATGAATGGGTGAATTTTGAAATGTATTTTGACATTGAAGTACTTTTTTTTCACTTACGTTTTTTTTCAACCTGCACCAAACAAGAGGATTTACAATGTAATGATTATATTTGTACATACCGGTATTGCCTGTCTCACACAGCTCTACCTGACACCTGGTATCTCACTTGGACCTGCCAGCCGACATCGCCTCACCATCCCAGAAAGCCCCAGCAGCGGAATATCGTCACTTGGCGATAGTACATTGTTACAGCCGTTCGACACTTTGACGAGAAAAGACATCGAGTCCAACAAAATTGAAGAGGACAGGCCTGGAAATCTCAGGCCCAGGTGCTCAGTGCAAGCCAATAATATTGTGCGGCCAACCAATCCACCGTCTCGCAGCAGTTCTGCTCCCGGTGATATTTGTAATCAGCTGAGCCTTAACCAGGCCAGTCACTGGGGAGAAAAGGATGGTGATGGTTCCTGGCCTAACACCCTCCCCAAAGCCAAAACACTGTCACCACAGACTGCTCAGTACACTGAGAGCCATTTGTGAGAGTAGTGCGGTGAGGATGATTATGAAGAGTTTCTTTGATATAGTTGTATAAAATGTATCCTCATTATCTTCCTCATCGTTTGTCAAAGTGATATCCAAGCATTTGGGGATAATGAAGAACAGTGATGTTAGATCAGACCTCAGCTTGAGGTTCAGGCTTTGTGCATGACCTTGTGATCTCTGGCCGAGAGTAGCTGGTTAGCACTGAGCATCTGGCATCTTGCCAAACATGGCCTGTAACCCAAAAATGAGAAAGATGACCACGAAAGTGCACTTCTGAAGGAAACTGCGCCGAAGATTTTTTTGGTAAAGATGTGATGAACTAATCGGTGTGGCTTCCGATGCATTGATTTGAACATTAATTTTCTTTAAAATATCGATGTAACGCAACACAAATTGGGGTTACTGGGTTACTCTGAAAAAGCCTGTGTAGAAGCACATTAATCCTTAGAAAAGTGATTTCTTCCTTTCCCTTGACCCATCACTTTTGTAAATATCTCATTTCCATCGACGAAGGCAGTTCGGAAGTTTCTAAGAGGCCAAAGTAAAAAGAGATGTTTGTGGTGCTGGAGAGCACAGAAGGCTTGTTTAGGGGCGTCGCTGGGCCTGTTTGCTCGCAGAGAGCAGGTGGTGACATCACCGGCACTCTCCACGTCAACGTGAGTAAATGAAGACCGGTTGCCGAGCACTCTTTGACGCTGTCTTGGAAACGTCTAATGTTCAAGCTTTATACCGTTATAGATTGATTAACCACGACGATCACCAACGTCATCTAATTCTGGAATTATCACATTTTTTTTTATTTCTTGGCTTTTCCGTCTTTGTGAGGTCTGTTTTTGCCTGGGGTTTTTGTTGTTGTTTGTTTGTTTGTTTTTAACTTCCATGAAAAATGGATCTTGGCAGAATTTTGATGACAACATGCTTCCTAAGTAACTGTAGTTACTGTAATTTTATTTATCATGATCTAGTGCTTTTCCTGATTGCTTGTAACTATGTATTTATGACCTCAGTTAAATGTTCTGATGCTATTATGTGTATTATATTTTTCATTCCATGTTTTGCACGTAAGGTGGCAATTTTGATTTAATGAGTTTTATCTTTTTGTGAAAGAATGGATACAAAGTCTTATTTTTCTTCGATTTCTAAATTCTATATACATATATAAATATATATATATATAAAGAAAGTATTGCATTTGCGTTCACTACGACATGTGCAATGTTTTCAAATTTGCTACTGTGAAATACATTCTTGGTATTCATATTCAGGGTACATCTTGATTTAATGTCTCACGGTGATCCATTTATTTCACCAAGAAACTGTGAGAGACACCTTCGGTTTAAAAATGATGTACATATCACTGTGACACAGAATAAAACGGTTTCCTTTAAGTCATTGTGAGATCCTTTGATACTGTTGTGAAAATGAGAATTCCTGGTTTGGTTGTGACGTTTTGTTCTGATCGAGTTGAATGGTTGATGATATAATCGTTGTGGCAATATTGCCTGGTGTTGCCTTAATGGTTAGGGTAGTGGGCTTGGGATCTTAGGGTCCTGAGTTCAAATCCTGCCAGCCGTTGAATTAATACCAGGTGGGGTTGACTCAGCCTGTCATCCTTCTGAGGTCAGCAAAGTGAGTACCAGCTTGCTGGGATGATTGAGCCATTCGAGTATCCTGCGTCGGAGTGGCGACCCGTCAATATCCGTCCAGGATTGAGACTGCTTTGTCAGCACCGACGCTCTGTACAGAGTATGGTCCCGATATGTGCACCGTTATTGTTGTTTTGTCACAGAACTGTTACGTATTTGCAATGTTGGTTAAGTGAATTGAAGAGAAGTGTGAACTAGGTTGATAACTGCAGTCAAAGTGGAATGTAACTATGAACTCGCCACGGTTAAGAAGCAGTCATCATTGTTAGACAATGGCACTGGTGTGTAGCTGTGTTGGGATTTGCTTTGCAAGAGGAGCAATGGCCATACAAGTTATCACCTGAGAGCCACGGGTAGCCATGTGATTGGCCCTTGGGGATGAGGGTCATGCCTGTAACGCTAAGCAAAAATCGACCACGCCACCAGACACAGATGGCGTTTAAAGGAGACACTGCTGAAGTCGCTTCACTGTGATCGCATCGATCAGGTTGCATTGTGTCATGCTCGGAGGAATTCTTCCTTCAAAACGAGGACACTCGAAGGCTTGTTTGAATGACCACTCAGGGTCCTGTTGCTGCATAGCTTGTGTGCTCTTTTTGGGCCATTCTTCCCTGGCAGAGCTACTGTGGAGGATCTGACAGCTTGAACGCTACTCTCGCTGTGGCTGACATCATCAATCCAAACAGGTATGCTTTGAAGAGACACTAAACAAAGCATCATTTTTTTCGCATCACTGCACTAAACAGAACTTAACACTTCTGATTCTGCTACTGCTGCTCAATCGCCTTAGTTCTAAATTGGTTACACCTGCCTCGATTGCTCACACCTGCCTCGATTGCTCACACCTGCCTCGATTGCGCACACCTGCCTCTATTGCTCACTGCACCGTCAAGTCGACCGTCACATGTTTGATATAACATCGACTCAATGTGCCCATATTTTGTGACTGCCTTATTTGTGAGAGAGATTCGAGATTGTGCTAAAACATTTTGGTGAACTTGCTTTGGTGCATTTGCTTGGTTAAGGAATAGCTTTAAAGTAATTTTGTTCATCTATCTATAATTCCAGCAATGTCTGTGTGTGTGTCTGTGTCTGTGTCTGTGTCTGTGTCTGTGTCTGTGTGTGCGTGTCTGTGTGTGTGTGTGTGTGTGTGTGTGTGTGTGTGTGTGTGTCGTTTACGAGAGCGAAGGAACGGCCTGTGTGGTTGTTGTTTCTGGCACGCGGTTGGAAAGTTTTTGTTTTTGTTTTTGTTTGCACGTACGGCCACGCACGTACGGGCACGCACCTACGGGCATGCACTAGTTTGGGTAAAGTGTATAAATTATAAATGGAGTAAGGTTTTTTTTATTATTATTACCAGCATTGTGGCATGAGTTCTGTTTCACAAGTTGTTTGATTTCACTGGTTGTTTGATTAAATTAGGGCAGCCAGACGTCCGGTTTTTCCCGGACGTGTCCTTTTCAGTCATTAAAATATCCATCCGACCGGGTTTTTAAAAAATATCTCACAATGTCTGTAATTTTGCCATTTTATTTGCTTTTGCATTTTCAAAGGGATAAATTTTAAGATTTGGGATACTGCTTTACCTTACGTAAAAGGTTGAACCATTTTTGTACATTTTCTTATGGTGATAAAATGTGGTTATGTAATGTTTGGACTGGAACAGTTTGGTCAAGTCTGTGCTACTCCGTCATGGCGTAATGGACGTTTTTGAACATTGACACTCATGCGTCCTCTTCCTGTCCAGCCTCCCAGTGAGAGAGAATCCAGTGGCACACTGCCGTCCGCCCTGGGTGACAGCCGGGAGGGGGGGGGTCATTGGGAGAGTTGAAATACCAGTACGATAATATAATGATGGTTTTAGTTACAAGTGACATTATAATATTATAATATTATAAAGACAGTAACTATGAACTAAAACCATCGCTATATCATCGTACACGGAGCAGGAACACAGCATTACATTACAGGGTGGTAGGTGGTGGAAGTAAGGGTTAGTGGTAGGAGGAGGTGGTGCTGATGATGTGCTTGGCATGGGTTTGTCGGTGGATGAAACACATGTTGATGGCTTGAAGTAGCTGCTGAAAGTAGACTGCTGACAGTTTTTAAATTTCTCCTCAAGAGTCCCCATATAAAGCACGATCCCAGAAATGCTTTTTTTGTCATCAGCTTTCTCCACCAATTAGAAGCAAGCTGTCATCAGTTACCAGGACAGTTTGCATGGTAGGAAAGGTTGATGATTCGTTCTTTGGTTTGACGTCGGTTTAACGTCTCTTACCTTTTTGAAATCTCTTCCTGGTGATGTTTTCTCTTTGGTTGAAGATGTGTTTTTGTTATACCAATGCCAAGCAGTATTGTTACGAATCTGGAACCCATCGCACACAACAGCCAGAGTCCTTATAGATCAGTTATATCGGTATGTATGTGTTTCTAGTTGGGGTTCCGTCCCTTGTTTAATGGGTAATTAAGTGTACGTGCGCTGCGAAGTTGTTTTATAGTCAGGTCTTTAAATCCTTTGATCCGACAAACCAACCACCCTGCCATTTCCATTCACAACTCCTCCACTGAACTAGCGCTTTACCAGGCTCCCCTTGCTGTTCAGCTGGAGTTTTCACAGCGCGTCAACACACCTGATCCCTGTCCAATCAGGAGCGAACAGCGCTTCAACACACCTGATCCCTGTCCAATCAGGAGCGAACAGTGCGTCAACACACCTGATCCCTGTCCAATCAGGAGCGAACAGTGCTTCAACACACCTGATCCCTGTCCAACCAAGCACGGACAGAGCGTCTGACACCGAGGCTCCGCCCCGCTCAGGGAGCGGATAAAAAGACCAGGCTCCCTTTGGAGTGTGTGTTCATGTTCGTGTTGGCGTCGGAGCCTGGTTGTGTGTCGGAGCCTGAGGAGAATCACTTGCCTCGCCTGCCTCACCACATCCTCGCTTGTATTTGCCATCCGGATCGTGCTTGCGTCTGCTGCTCCACTCCTGGTGCCTTCGTCCTCGATGCCACGTGAAAGCTGCGGGTTTGAGTCCCGCCACTGAGCCAGACTGTCTAAGACCGCACGAGGCGGACAGGTCCAAGCACAGG
>CM068964.1:46769556-46779564 GCA_035128595.1 Eptatretus atami
TGGTACAACCGCTCAAAGTAACCGGCCCAGCGGGCCTTCACTTCGGACTCCTCTGTCAAGAGCCTCCCACACTCTGCTCTCACTGCAGTACACCGAGAGATGGGCTTGGATAAACGCAATGCGCGAATTCCCCTGCAAGCAGGACGAGAATCACTTGACCACAGGTGATGCTCTACCCCCTCTATTATTCATTACTATTATTAATGTTATCCTCACTTCAAGTCGACAGACTAAACACACTGCACCTCATGCACAGCTTATGGCAGTAAGACATCCATTTAGAGACTGCTTATCTCCCGTGCGTCAAACTTTAATGCTATTTGTCTTTCTGGCCTTTGCGGCTTCCCTTGCTTACAAAGGGGTGACCATCTGCCTCCACAATCCTCCCCCTCCCTCCTCCCTCCCTCCCCAAGGCTTACTTATCCCTCCATTCCCCTGCTCTCCCCTTCCCTCTTCCACCAATTTCACCAACTCCCAAGAGTCATCATTATGTGCTAGGTGTACCTCTGTCTCTGATAAACAGTTCTCCAGAAGCACTGGGTCTTTACCACTTGCATTCAACTCCACCTTTGTCTGAGGAAGGCATCAAGGCTTCACCTCACCCTAATGCAATAGCCTCATAAGGAGTGGTCCGTGCTATCACACTGATGCCTTTCAAAATGTCCACCTACACATATCCTCCTTTTCCGAACCCTTATTCCACTGTATAAATGTTGGTCTAGTTCAGTGCAAGTCCATTGGGCCAAAAACCCCATTATCAATTCTCAGACAAGTCAAACGTGCTCCTTGTCTGTGTGGCCGAATCTGTTCAGTGTACACTAATACTAGCTCTTTCACGAGCCTTGACTGTGTATACAAAAAAAATTAAAAGCCAACCATATGTTGATTTAAATCATTCTTAGCCACAAATGGCCCACGGAATGGTGACGGAAGCAAATAAGATCGATCTGTTTCAATGTGACATCACGACTGCACCTTTTCATTTTCCTAATTTTGAATCATTCTTCAACTGATATATCTTTATGCTGAAAGATAACTTTTCACCGATAGATATTTGCACCAGATGTTTGCTGGGCAGATGTTTCCTCTGGATATCAGTCAAAATGATGTAATTGCTGTTTTAAATATTTCATGAAAATGCAATTTGGCCAAGTAAGGCCAAGGAAGGTGATTTTTTTTTTAATGTAAAATAACAGAGCAAGGGAACCAGTTATGATCTTTGAGAGAAAGCCTGACTGTGATTGCTCATCTGTCTAACATATTTAATGGACAGCCAACCATAAATGGTCACGCTGGAGATTTTAAAGACATACCCCCTTTGAAGGTACTTTGAGCGCGGTGTCATGTCTATTAATATTTGCTTGGTGGACATTTAAGAACGTAGTGTCTTTTGAAGAGTGACTCTTGTGTGTCATCACCCTGGTGAGATTTCCAGCTCGACCACTGCAGATAAGGCAATGGGAAACCACCCAGTGTATCTGCGACCAAGACGCTCCTCGGAAAGCACCGATACGCGAGAAAGGAAATTGGATCGGATTGAATGAATGAGCAGTTCATTTTTCGATACTCCACACAAGGTAACTAAAAATAAATAATAGTTCACATATGTGTAACAGGGATAGGAGCATTTCCATTAAATAAATACTGCAAAGGTTGGGATGCAATATTGTCCTGAACTGTTATTGCCAGGTGTGTGTTCTGTTGTTTATCTTCCACATGCGAAATTTCAGAAGGTGGAACGGAGCCCTTCCCAGGTCTCAAAATACCACCTCCCTGTGTGTGTGTGGAAGTGTTGCTGCTGTTGGGCTGCTTATCTCCACACGTGTGAGTTTCATGAGGTGGAATGGAGACCTACCAGCGTCTCTAAGTAGTCACCTCCCAGTGTTTCATCAATGTGTGTGCCATTCCTCGGTGGGTTTTAAACTGGGCATATCCGTCTTCCAGGCATGATTTGGATGTTTGCTATAGATACCACGGTCCTCGCGAAGAGTAGGCAAACTTTCGCTGGAACCCTTAACAAATTACAAATTCTTCCCTAACTATTGGTGGGAAGGCCATGACAAACCACTCAGTATAACCCTTGCAAATAAACTTCTTCGGAGCACCGACACTCTTCAACAGAATAGCGTACATCAGAATCAATACAGCATGTGATTCAAGAGATGATTAATTTGGCATCAATTATGGGGTGGGAGGACAGAGGGTTGAGGACTTGAGGTTGGGATTGGGCGATGGGTGGAATTGATGACTTGAGGTGTGAGCTTGATTTAATCAAGTAAACACCTAAAGGGAACACATAGCTAAACAATATTAAATTCACATGATATTTAACTGATCCCTTAACTGCAGTCCTATCAGCTTACTCCAATCATCAGCAACGTGATGGAACATCTGGTGGATATGAAATCATTCCATTTCTCCAATAACCTCATCTCAGATCACCAATTTGGTTTCAGATCAGGTCACGTCCACCTGGACATGCTGCTTCTACTCACCCAACAATGATGGAGGTCCTCACTGTCAGATATGAAATCAGTGAAATCTCTGAACATATCTTGTGCTTTTGATAGAGTCTGGCATCCCACCTTACTCTCCAAACTCTCTGCCGATGGCTCAAGCAAACTCCCCACATGGTTTACTGACTTCCTCTATCCTCGTAGCCAACGTGTCGCCATTCAACGGAATCCTTTCATTTCCTCTCCCTGTCAACCCAAGGCAGTGTTCCGGCCCAGTCCTATTCCTATCTTCAATATCTCTCTGACTCTGGAAAATCCCTTTATCTACGTATTTGCTGATGACTCTTCCCACTGTGACATCCCTCATCTTTCAGACAGACAGACTGCAGCCTCTTCCCTCTTTAAACCTTGAAAAAAAATCATAAAGCTGGTCAAGCACTTGGAATATGTCTTTCAATCCTGACAAATCCCACAATCTCACGAGCTCTCTCCGAAAGAACCATCTTCGCTAACCCTCCGATCTACTTTCTTAACAATCCTCTTGAGAAAGTCGCCATTCAAACTCCTGCGTATCACTATCAGCATCAGCCATATCTTCTTGGCAAACCACATTTCAAAGTTGGCCTCCAAAGACAGCTGCCATCTGGGCCTCTTCTGTTGTACAAGTCCTCCTTGGCACACCTGAACTCCTATCCAACTACAAGGCCTTAATCTGCAGCTTGATGGAAGACTGCTCTCTCTCCAGGCTGACAACCTGCCTCACATCTTGTGAGCTTGACGTTGTGAACCAATGCCTTTAATTATATTGGAATCTCCCCTGATGAAGGTGAGTCTTATGGGCCGGTCACTTTCTGCCAAGGTCAGTGGTCTCTGTTCTTCATTTGCATCCTTTCTGGGACTTGCACCCTCTGCTCTTTCTGTGCTTTGTAACCCCACCCCCAAGGTTCTGCAGGGCTTATATGTCCACTATCAACCCCCTTCTGGTGAACTACCTTAAATACAGGATTACTGCTCACCTCCACTCATTTGTTCCTCCTTCCCACCTGTGTAACCATTCCACAACCTCTTCAATCTCATTCTTCCCTCCAGGCTGTTTATCTTTCATCTCAGACATCGCCAATCCAAAACCATGATCTTTTCTACCCTTGTTAACCCACCCAATCCCTCCTCCTTCAAATTTCCAGTTTTCCCTCCTGAGAGTTTCATTCTGCATCAAATTTTTTTTCCACTCCGTGCATTCTCTCCTGCCGCCCACCCCCCCCCCTCACCCCCAAATTCCTCCCCACCCATGTTTTGTCCACCTTCCTCTGTCTTGGTGCTCGGCTCTGCTGTAGTTTCTCTCTCTCTCTTCTCTCTCCTCTCTCTCTCTCTCTCTCTCTCTCTCTCTCTCTCGCTCTCTCTTCTCTCTCTCTCTCTCTCTCTCTTTGTGGTCGCTAGACTACCACTATTCCTGTCAGCTTTGGTGCGTCGCTGGGACTACCCTTAGTCTCAGGTTTTCCATCTGTCTGTATGTCTGTCTGTTTGTTGTATGTAATGGACAGCTCTGGAGGTGGAGGAGTCAACCGATTTGATGAAACTTGACTGGTAGGTTCATACCAGGATCTAGTTGTATGCTTTTGAGCACCATTGCTATGGACGCCACCATTGCTAGCAACGTTGCCATAAAAAATCTGAAAAATATTTAAATATTTTTTTTCTTCAAAAATCAGCTTCCGCGCTTTTATGCGCACTATAATCAACCTCTTTTTCAAAAATTTGCAGGACAAAACGCACGCCAGGCAATCCACGAACAGCATTCCACACCAAAGCTCAGCGACCCAGCAATGGCTTCGTGCGCTGATCGTCTTCACCGACCCAACCAAGAGCCAAAGGCCAGCACCTTCCTACACCACGTGAGCCAAATCGCCTCAACACAAATACAAGGGTCGAGTCGTCTCCTCGGGTGCGCTCACCCTCCGCTCTTGCCTCTCCAAAATCCGCAACTCCCTTCCTCTTTGATCACTGCTCTCCAAAATGCGCCAGCCAACCTTCCTCCGATCACGCCTATATATCCTCGCCTCCGGGTTGCGGCCCACCCCGCACGAAACCCGGAAGGCGGGTCTTGCCCGCTCGGCTAGCTTCTGACATTACTCCCATCAATCAGCAGCCTCGGGTGTGACTTTGCCTGTTGTCACCCTTTGAAGATGAGGCTTTCTGCCCAATCGTAGTGGTTTTAGGGACGTATTCCCCACCTATATCGCTGATCTTGAATATTAAAAACATAGAGAAAATCGCAGAGAGGTGATTTCATACTGGGAAGCTTATTCTTAAACCCTAGCTAATTAACACGACACCACCCCCTGCTGTGTGACACGTAACACTTAAGCTCACAGGTTCCCGACTTAGTTACATCGAGATATCTCCGACACGTCCACAATGCAATATTCCCATTAAATTATTCCATCTCCCCCACAACAGTAACAATATACAGTATACATAATATATACACACACAACAAACTAATAAAATGGTGTGTGTGTGTGTGTGTTGTGTGTGTGTGTATGTGTGTGTGTGTGTGTGTGTCAGTCAGTGAGTCTCCTCCATAACTCCAAAACTATAAAACCTAACAGCTTGAAACTTTGCATACATACGAAAAAACTCCAAGGAAGTGCAGAGTGAGATCTGGGTGTTTGGCTTAATTAAAACACACCTTTTGAAGATAATTAACGACCTTATTTAATTATATAATTCATCAGGCGATCCTTGGCCACCTCGCTATCTGGGGTCTTAAGGGTTTCCTGGGTAACCTAGCTGGGTCTGAAGCCGCCATGTTTTTTGGCCTGCTCAACCATGCTTGGACTTGGAAAAGGACACAACGATTTCTTAACGATGAAGTATTTTTTTTTCACTTTCTTCACTCATATTATCGAATACCAATTCATCTTCGCTACAAATTGTTGGTATATTGCAATGCTTATAAACGCCTGGAGACGCCAGCATTCGTGGCTTTATTCATTTGCGTACATGATAACCGAGAGAATCTCTTAAACTAAGCATTATTGAAAAATGTGAGCACCAGCTTTGAAAGTATCAGCAGTTCCAACAACGAAAAAAGTGTTGATTTGTCCAATTCGAACATTGCACGGGTGTTTCTGGTGCATAGTTGTATCGATGGCAATTGGTAATCACTTGCCAAGCCAGGCATTCCGTTGGAGTGCTTGAGTGTTTAAGCCACTTACCGAGCTGTACAGTGCAGTTTGTGTCCTGATCGGATGTGCAGTCGACAGTTATTACAAGGTAAAGGCACACATACAGCACACACAAGATGTTGTACATATGGGTAGATTTGGATCTGTACGGACTCTCCGCGGTGTGTGGACATGCCATGCCTGTTACGGTGCTGTGGTCGTAAAGTTTCATCCCTCATCTTATGGAAATTCTATCAGATTTTCTTGTCCTCCACCTCTTTCTAAAGCATTTGGTTATCTGATTTGCTTTACAAACGTTTATGTTTCGATTTGTGAGTTTCAAAGAAAAATACATTTGATAATGCCGTTATTTCCGAGCCTTTCCGTATTAACATATTTTCTAAATTCCTGAGCCAATTTTTTTTCCACCAATCACATGCAGCTGTTTATAAAGAATAATTTGTGAACATCTCCCTGAAATGTCTGCGTAAATGTAACGTTGTTTTCGTGAAAGTTACTCAAGTTTCTGGGTTGTATACAGTACATACAGTAGTCGGTAATCACACTGACACCAACCTGCCGATTCCTGAAAAAGGTGTGTGTGTTGTGTGTGTGTGTGTGTAGGTGTGTGTGTGTGTGTGTGTGTGTGTGTGTGTGCCATTGATTGGTATCTACATATGTGGGTTTCAGAATGTGAGTGAAGTCCTCCCAGGATGAGCTCAAAGTATCCACCTTCATTTCATTAAGGGGTCACGATTCATGGACCAAGCTATGAAGTTTCTGTTTCAAAGTTTTGTGTCGAGGGTTCTCTTCAGGATCGTTGCTGAGCCCCGTACGCTTCAACTGCAGTTCGTTTGAAGTGATATCCCAGGATGTTTTTAGCTCACCTGTAAAGTAGTTCTGGGGAGCTAATGGATGGTGCATCATCCATCCGTCCATCCACAATTACTTGCAACTTCTTCTCAGAAACTACACATACGATTTCAATGAAATTTGACCAACAATCTTCATCAACCATGATGTATTAAAAAAAACAAATGGGGTCTGAAGGGGTCTACAGACGGAGTTTATGGGGGTGGGGGGGGGGGGAGTGGGTTGCCTCCCAAAGAGGTATTTGCTTTCTCCTCAAACGATACCATTCTGATGAAACGTCACGCCAAACCTTCATCACCCATGACATACCAAAGTTTGTTCATGCATAAGAAAAATCTGGCTCGAAGGGGGGTTGCTCCCCTAAATATGCATTTGCTTTCTTCTCAGAAACTATGCACGCAATTCCAGCCGGATGGGCCGTGTCGAGCCGGATGGGCAAATGAGACGTTTCTGGCCCCGCCAGCTTGGCAGATCATGGCTAGGGCCGCTGTGGTCCAATAGAGAAGTAGGATACGCGGTCACAGTGCGTCGCTTTCGGATCGTCACCCCACCCTTCGCCCGGGGCTTATAAAAGGCGGAATGCGGAGCCGTTCGCTCTGCCTCTTCTGCACCCCCTTCTTCTCTGCTCCTCTCGGCACCTTCGTTGGCTGCTCGTCATTGTTCTCTGCCCTTGCTGGCTCTTCACTCGCTGTTGGGCACGATTGCGGGGACGTGCTCTTCTTGAGGACCAATATGGAGCGCACGTCGCCACAAGGCCCGGCAAAGTGACTACGCCGGAGATAACACGCCACATCTCGAGGTGGGAATGCTCAAGCGAAGCATCCCATGGAGGTACACGACACACTAACAGACTTATACATGACTAGGATAAGGATCTTTTGCGTCACGCATCGTCTATCCAACTCTCTTTCCACCCCTCCATCCCATCTCCTTTTGATGCCACAAAAGAACATCATTGCTGACTCGCAATCCCATTTTCCTCTGCACTACATTGCACCGCCCCCCCCCAATAATGCACTACACCACACCTCTCACTCCATACCTTAGACACCAGTATCCCTCCCTCCTACGTCTCCCAAGCATACTGGTTGGGTTGGTCTGCCGACCGTGTCAGGTATTGTGAGGCCGTTTACTCTCATCTTCTCTCTTTCTCTCTGGGCTATATCTAATCTTCCTCAGTTTGTGTGTATGTGTATGTGATGTCGCCTTGTCCTAGTCTAAGTTAAGATTGTCG
The DNA here is from genome assembly GCA_035128595.1 of Eptatretus atami. Classification (NCBI taxonomy): domain Eukaryota; kingdom Metazoa; phylum Chordata; class Myxini; order Myxiniformes; family Myxinidae; genus Eptatretus; species Eptatretus atami. The sequence continues at coordinate 46,777,287 of CM068964.1, forward strand.
ACGTTCTGACGGAGGATAAGTCAACTCTGTGTGTCATTTTGTAAGATTGCTTGCCTTTTGCTGCAGCCACAAATTCCTTGCTCTCCCCTGCTGTTACATACCAATAAAACCCAATCTATCTGTGCCACATACCTTTCCTTGCCATTGTAAATAAATGCTTGGATAGAAATGTTCCCAGCTCGTTTTCGTCTTTTCCTTCATTGGTCCAGCATGGTACGTACTCTCGTTTAGCCAGGATGTTATCCCCCAATGATCTGTTTTATAGCCGGTACGTTCTTGGCAGGTATGCTAGGCTGCATCTGATCTGGTATAGGTGATTTCGGTTTGTATGACAAGGCGGTACCGAGGGCATGTCAGGTCAGGTCAGGTATGGGAGCATGCGCCAGAGCAGCGCGTCGCTGCGTCCACTTTCCGCCGGTACTCCAGGGCCTCTGTCTGGCCATCCCCCAGGCAGATGCCTGGCCCATCCCCATCTCCTTGAGATGCCGATCAACCTGCTGCACCCACAAGGCACGTGGTCGGCCCATTGGCCTCCTCCACTCACGAGACTCCCTCGCTGAGAGAATCTGGGTGAGCGGGATCAGCGTCAGGAAAACGAGCCACATGTCCATACATCCGCAGCTGACGCTCACGGACTATGCAGTAACAAATCTCATTTGAGTCTCTCTCAGCAAACAGCTCGTTGGACACAAAGTCTGACCAGCGATAGCCAAGGATTCTCCGAAGAGACCTGGTATCAAAGGAATTAAGTCTCCGTCTCAGATCCCTGCTCAGAGTCCAAGTCTCGCATCCATAGAGCAAGACTGAAGCACCAAGGACCTGAAGACTCAGACTTTTGTCTTCCCGCACAGTACAGCAGTGCCACACCCCATTATCCAGTGAATCCATGACTCTCCAGGCCGGACCCAGACGTCTATTGACCTCTGACTCACAGCCAGCAGAGACATGAATATCACTGCCAGGTAAGTGAATCTTCCACGACCTCAACATCCTCACCACAAACAGGCACAGACAGGACAGCAGCATCCAAGATGTCATTGAAAGCCTGGATCTTAGTTTTGACCCAGGAACCCGTACCCAGCGCTCCGACTCCTCATCAGCACGTCGAGGGCCCCCAAAAGGATATCTAAAGTCTCTGCAAAGATGACTGCATCTCTGCAAAATCAAGGTCAGAGATCTTGACAATCCCCAACGATGCAATGCAGCTTGATCTCTCCGACATCCTCCCTAGAATCCAGTCCATCCAAGTGCTGAAAAGTGTGGGGCCAGCACACACCTCTGACGAACTCCAGTAACAACTGGAAATAAGTCAGAGATGTACTACCGCATCTAACAGCACTCTCAGTACCAGAGTAGAGTTCAGACATCAGATCGATCAGTTTTGGGGCACCCCACGAAGACCAAGAATCCTCCAGAGGGCATCCCGATTCACTGAATCGAACGCTTTACAGAGATCAACATAGGCTGCAAGCAGCCCCAGCTGAAACTCTCGTGTGCATTCGTGATGACCGAAGAGCAAGGATACGGTCAATCATTGACCTCTTTGGTGTAAAGCCTGACTGCTCTGGACGCCTGGGCTCAAGCAGATGGTGGAGAACGCTATCAAGAATTATCCGAGCAAAGACCTTGCCCGACACTGAGAGCAGCGTCACCCCTTGGGGGTTGTGCAGTCTTGGCGATCACCCTTACCTTTCCAGAGAGGACAACAAGGCCCCTCTTCCAGTCAGTTGGATGATGCCTGTGTTCAGGCGGTGCACAGCACTGCATTGCAACAACATGAGTGTAGTATTCTACCAGCTTGAGAAGATTCAGCATGGATGCCACAGTTCCCTGGAGCTTTACCCCATTTCAACCGGTTCACCGCAGCCTGTGTTTCCACAAATGAAGGTGGACCACAGTTGATTGGAGGGTCAGCAACAGGAATTGTAACAACCCTGATGTCCAACTCGACAGCTGGTGGATCAGCCTGGTACAACCGCTCAAAGTAACCGGCCCAGCGGGCCTTCACTTCGGACTCCTCTGTCAAGAGCCTCCCACACTCTGCTCTCACTGCAGTACACCGAGAGATGGGCTTGGATAAACGCAATGCGCGAATTCCCCTGCAAGCAGGACGAGAATCACTTGACCACAGGTGATGCTCTACCCCCTCACAGATTCCTCACACAAAGCCTCCTTGTCCACCCTTAGCGCACGTTCAGTTTTAGCCTCAGCTCCCTGAACAGCTTCGAGCTCTGCCATTCAGCCTGGCCCTGCAACTCTGCTCAATGGCAGCCAGTAG
>CM068964.1:46779589-46794428 GCA_035128595.1 Eptatretus atami
TCCCTTGAGAGACAAAATTCTTCTTTGCCCTACGGTGAGTTCCAAGACATCCACCGGCAATATCAAGGACAGTTGTCTTGAAGGCACTCCACAATTCTTCAGGACCTCCCAAAGCACCCAGACCCCCCAAAATCTCCACTCAGCTTATTCGCAAACTCCTCAGATACCCTCTCATCCTTGAGCTTGCCAACATCCAGCCTCGTCTGGGATGGTACCATTCTCCAGGATTTAAGGTGCAACGTCAGAGTTGCTACAACAAGCTGGTGGTTAGTATTGAAGAACTGAGCACTCCGGTAGACCCTGCAGTTCTGGATCATCCTCCAGCGACCATCAACGAGGTATTATTCATTACTATTATTAATGTTATCCTCACTTCAAGTCGACAGACTAAACACACTGCACCTCATGCACAGCTTATGGCAGTAAGACATCCATTTAGAGACTGCTTATCTCCCGTGCGTCAAACTTTAATGCTATTTGTCTTTCTGGCCTTTGCGGCTTCCCTTGCTTACAAAGGGGTGACCATCTGCCTCCACAATCCTCCCCCTCCCTCCTCCCTCCCTCCCCAAGGCTTACTTATCCCTCCATTCCCCTGCTCTCCCCTTCCCTCTTCCACCAATTTCACCAACTCCCAAGAGTCATCATTATGTGCTAGGTGTACCTCTGTCTCTGATAAACAGTTCTCCAGAAGCACTGGGTCTTTACCACTTGCATTCAACTCCACCTTTGTCTGAGGAAGGCATCAAGGCTTCACCTCACCCTAATGCAATAGCCTCATAAGGAGTGGTCCGTGCTATCACACTGATGCCTTTCAAAATGTCCACCTACACATATCCTCCTTTTCCGAACCCTTATTCCACTGTATAAATGTTGGTCTAGTTCAGTGCAAGTCCATTGGGCCAAAAACCCCATTATCAATTCTCAGACAAGTCAAACTTGCTCCTTGTCTGTTGTGGCCGAATCTGTTCAGTGTACACTAATACTAGCTCTTTCACGAGCCTTGACTGTGTATACAAAAAAAATTAAAAGCCAACCATATGTTGATTTAAATCATTCTTAGCCACAAATGGCCCACGGAATGGTGACGGAAGCAAATAAGATCGATCTGTTTCAATGTGACATCACGACTGCACCTTTTCATTTTCCTAATTTTGAATCATTCTTCAATCTGATATATCTTTATGCTGAAAGATAACTTTTCACCGATAGATATTTGCACCAGATGTTTGCTCGGGCAGATGTTTCCTCTGGATATCAGGTCAAAATGATGTAATTGCTGTTTTAAATATTTCATGAAAATGCAATTTGGCCAAGTAAGGCCAAGGAAGGTGATTTTTTTTTTAATGTAAAATAACAGAGCAAGGGAACCAGTTATGATCTTTGAGAGAAAGCCTGACTGTGATTGCTCATCTGTCTAACATATTTAATGGACAGCCAACCATAAATGGTCACGCTGGAGATTTTAAAGACATACCCCCTTTGAAGGTACTTTGAGCGCGGTGTCATGTCTATTAATATTTGCGTGGTGGACATTTAAGAACGTAGTGTCTTTTGAAGAGTGACTCTTGTGTGTCATCACCCTGGTGAGATTTCCAGCTCGACCACTGCAGATAAGGCAATGGGAAACCACCCAGTGTATCTGCGACCAAGACGCTCCTCGGAAAGCACCGATACGCGAGAAAGGAAATTGGATCGGATTGAATGAATGAGCAGTTCATTTTTCGATACTCCACACAAGGTAACTAAAAATAAATAATAGTTCACATATGTGTAACAGGGATAGGAGCATTTCCATTAAATAAATACTGCAAAGGTTGGGATGCAATATTGTCCTGAACTGTTATTGCCAGGTGTGTGTTCTGTTGTTTATCTTCCACATGCGAAATTTCAGAAGGTGGAACGGAGCCCTTCCCAGGTCTCAAAATACCACCTCCCTGTGTGTGTGTGGAAGTGTTGCTGCTGTTGGGCTGCTTATCTCCACACGTGTGAGTTTCATGAGGTGGAATGGAGACCTACCAGCGTCTCTAAGTAGTCACCTCCCAGTGTTTCATCAATGTGTGTGCCATTCCTCGGTGGGTTTTAAACTGGGCATATCCGTCTTCCAGGCATGATTTGGATGTTTGCTATAGATACCACGGTCCTCGCGAAGAGTAGGCAAACTTTCGCTGGAACCCTTAACAAATTACAAATTCTTCCCTAACTATTGGTGGGAAGGCCATGACAAACCACTCAGTATAACCCTTGCAAATAAACTTCTTCGGAGCACCGACACTCTTCAACAGAATAGCGTACATCAGAATCAATACAGCATGTGATTCAAGAGATGATTAATTTGGCATCAATTATGGGGTGGGAGGACAGAGGGTTGAGGACTTGAGGTTGGGATTGGGCGATGGGTGGAATTGATGACTTGAGGTGTGAGCTTGATTTAATCAAGTAAACACCTAAAGGGAACACATAGCTAAACAATATTAAATTCACATGATATTTAACTGATCCCTTAACTGCAGTCCTATCAGCTTACTCCAATCATCAGCAACGTGATGGAACATCTGGTGGATATGAAATCATTCCATTTCTCCAATAACCTCATCTCAGATCACCAATTTGGTTTCAGATCAGGTCACTCCACCTGGACATGCTGCTTCTACTCACCCAACAATGATGGAGGTCCTCACTGTCAGATATGAAATCAGTGAAATCTCTGAACATATCTTGTGCTTTTGATAGAGTCTGGCATCCCACCTTACTCTCCAAACTCTCTGCCGATGGCTCAAGCAAACTCCCCACATGGTTTACTGACTTCCTCTATCCTCGTAGCCAACGTGTCGCCATTCAACGGAATCCTTTCATTTCCTCTCCCTGTCAACCCAAGGCAGTGTTCTCGGCCCAGTCCTATTCCTATCTTCAATATCTCTCTGACTCTGGAAAATCCCTTTATCTACGTATTTGCTGATGACTCTTCCCACTGTGACATCCCTCATCTTTCAGACAGACAGACTGCAGCCTCTTCCCTCTTTAAACCTTGAAAAAAAATCATAAAGCTGGTCAAGCACTTGGAATATGTCTTTCAATCCTGACAAATCCCACAATCTCACGAGCTCTCTCCGAAAGAACCATCTTCGCTAACCCTCCGATCTACTTTCTTAACAATCCTCTTGAGAAAGTCGCCATTCAAACTCCTGCGTATCACTATCAGCATCAGCCATATCTTCTTGGCAAACCACATTTCAAAGTTGGCCTCCAAAGACAGCTGCCATCTGGGCCTCTTCTGTTGTACAAGTCCTCCTTGGCACACCTGAACTCCTATCCAACTACAAGGCCTTAATCTGCAGCTTGATGGAAGACTGCTCTCTCTCCAGGCTGACAACCTGCCTCACATCTTGTGAGCTTGACGTTGTGAACCAATGCCTTTAATTATATTGGAATCTCCCCTGATGAAGGTGAGTCTTATGGGCCGGTCACTTTTGCCAAGGTCAGTGGTCTCTGTTCTTCATTTGCATCCTTTCTGGGACTTGCACCCTCTGCTCTTTCTGTGCTTTGTAACCCCACCCCCAAGGTTCTGCAGGGCTTATATGTCCACTATCAACCCCCTTCTGGTGAACTACCTTAAATACAGGATTACTGCTCACCTCCACTCATTTGTTCCTCCTTCCCACCTGTGTAACCATTCCACAACCTCTTCAATCTCATTCTTCCCTCCAGGCTGTTTATCTTTCATCTCAGACATCGCCAATCCAAAACCATGATCTTTTCTACCCTTGTTAACCCACCCAATCCCTCCTCCTTCAAATTTCCAGTTTTCCCTCCTGAGAGTTTCATTCTGCATCAAATTTTTTTTCCACTCCGTGCATTCTCTCCTGCCGCCCACCCCCCCCCCTCACCCCCAAATTCCTCCCCACCCATGTTTTGTCCACCTTCCTCTGTCTTGGTGCTCGGCTCTGCTGTAGTTTCTCTCTCTCTCTTCTCTCTCCTCTCTCTCTCTCTCTCTCTCTCTCTCTCTCTCTCGCTCTCTCTTCTCTCTCTCTCTCTCTCTCTCTTTGTGGTCGCTAGACTACCACTATTCTCTTCTAGCTTTGGTGGTCGCTGGGACTACCCTTAGTCTCAGGTTTTCCATCTGTCTGTATGTCTGTCTGTTTGTTGTATGTAATGGACAGCTCTGGAGGTGGAGGAGTCAACCGATTTGATGAAACTTGACTGGTAGGTTCATACCAGGATCTAGTTGTATGCTTTTGAGCACCATTGCTATGGACGCCACCATTGCTAGCAACGTTGCCATAAAAAATCTGAAAAATATTTAAATATTTTTTTTCTTCAAAAATCAGCTTCCGCGCTTTTATGCGCACTATAATCAACCTCTTTTTCAAAAATTTGCAGGACAAAACGCACGCCAGGCAATCCACGAACAGCATTCCACACCAAAGCTCAGCGACCCAGCAATGGCTTCGTGCGCTGATCGTCTTCACCGACCCAACCAAGAGCCAAAGGCCAGCACCTTCCTACACCACGTGAGCCAAATCGCCTCAACACAAATACAAGGGTCGAGTCGTCTCCTCGGGTGCGCTCACCCTCCGCTCTTGCCTCTCCAAAATCCGCAACTCCCTTCCTCTTTGATCACTGCTCTCCAAAATGCGCCAGCCAACCTTCCTCCGATCACGCCTATATATCCTCCGCCTCCGGGTTGCGGCCCACCCCGCACGAAACCCGGAAGGCGGGTCTTGCCCGCTCGGCTAGCTTCTGACATTACTCCCATCAATCAGCAGCCTCGGGTGTGACTTTGCCTGTTGTCACCCTTTGAAGATGAGGCTTTCTGCCCAATCGTAGTGGTTTTAGGGACGTATTCCCCACCTATATCGCTGATCTTGAATATTAAAAACATAGAGAAAATCGCAGAGAGGTGATTTCATACTGGGAAGCTTATTCTTAAACCCTAGCTAATTAACACGACACCACCCCCTGCTGTGTGACACGTAACACTTAAGCTCACAGGTTCCCGACTTAGTTACATCGAGATATCTCCGACACGTCCACAATGCAATATTCCCATTAAATTATTCCATCTCCCCCACAACAGTAACAATATACAGTATACATAATATATACACACACAACAAACTAATAAAATGGTGTGTGTGTGTGTGTGTTGTGTGTGTGTGTATGTGTGTGTGTGTGTGTGTGTCAGTCAGTGAGTCTCCTCCATAACTCCAAAACTATAAAACCTAACAGCTTGAAACTTTGCATACATACGAAAAAACTCCAAGGAAGTGCAGAGTGAGATCTGGGTGTTTGGCTTAATTAAAACACACCTTTTGAAGATAATTAACGACCTTATTTAATTATATAATTCATCAGGCGATCCTTGGCCACCTCGCTATCTGGGGTCTTAAGGGTTTCCTGGGTAACCTAGCTGGGTCTGAAGCCGCCATGTTTTTTGGCCTGCTCAACCATGCTTGGACTTGGAAAAGGACACAACGATTCTTAACGATGAAGTATTTTTTTTTCACTTTCTTCACTCATATTATCGAATACCAATTCATCTTCGCTACAAATTGTTGGTATATTGCAATGCTTATAAACGCCTGGAGACGCCAGCATTCGTGGCTTTATTCATTTGCGTACATGATAACCGAGAGAATCTCTTAAACTAAGCATTATTGAAAAATGTGAGCACCAGCTTTGAAAGTATCAGCAGTTCCAACAACGAAAAAAGTGTTGATTTGTCCAATTCGAACATTGCACGGGTGTTTCTGGTGCATAGTTGTATCGATGGCAATTGGTAATCACTTGCCAAGCCAGGCATTCCGTTGGAGTGCTTGAGTGTTTAAGCCACTTACCGAGCTGTACAGTGCAGTTTGTGTCCTGATCGGATGTGCAGTCGACAGTTATTACAAGGTAAAGGCACACATACAGCACACACAAGATGTTGTACATATGGGTAGATTTGGATCTGTACGGACTCTCCGCGGTGTGTGGACATGCCATGCCTGTTACGGTGCTGTGGTCGTAAAGTTTCATCCCTCATCTTATGGAAATTCTATCAGATTTTCTTGTCCTCCACCTCTTTCTAAAGCATTTGGTTATCTGATTTGCTTTACAAACGTTTATGTTTCGATTTGTGAGTTTCAAAGAAAAATACATTTGATAATGCCGTTATTTCCGAGCCTTTCCGTATTAACATATTTTCTAAATTCCTGAGCCAATTTTTTTTCCACCAATCACATGCAGCTGTTTATAAAGAATAATTTGTGAACATCTCCCTGAAATGTCTGCGTAAATGTAACGTTGTTTTCGTGAAAGTTACTCAAGTTTCTGGGTTGTATACAGTACATACAGTAGTCGGTAATCACACTGACACCAACCTGCCGATTCCTGAAAAAGGTGTGTGTGTTGTGTGTGTGTGTGTGTAGGTGTGTGTGTGTGTGTGTGTGTGTGTGTGTGTGCCATTGATTGGTATCTACATATGTGGGTTTCAGAATGTGAGTGAAGTCCTCCCAGGATGAGCTCAAAGTATCCACCTTCATTTCATTAAGGGGTCACGATTCATGGACCAAGCTATGAAGTTTCTGTTTCAAAGTTTTGTGTCGAGGGTTCTCTTCAGGATCGTTGCTGAGCCCCGTACGCTTCAACTGCAGTTCGTTTGAAGTGATATCCCAGGATGTTTTTAGCTCACCTGTAAAGTAGTTCTGGGGAGCTAATGGATGGTGCATCATCCATCCGTCCATCCACAATTACTTGCAACTTCTTCTCAGAAACTACACATACGATTTCAATGAAATTTGACCAACAATCTTCATCAACCATGATGTATTAAAAAAAACAAATGGGGTCTGAAGGGGTCTACAGACGGAGTTTATGGGGGTGGGGGGGGGGGGAGTGGGTTGCCTCCCAAAGAGGTATTTGCTTTCTCCTCAAACGATACCATTCTGATGAAACGTCACGCCAAACCTTCATCACCCATGACATACCAAAGTTTGTTCATGCATAAGAAAAATCTGGCTCGAAGGGGGGTTGCTCCCCTAAATATGCATTTGCTTTCTTCTCAGAAACTATGCACGCAATTCCAGCCGGATGGGCCGTGTCGAGCCGGATGGGCAAATGAGACGTTTCTGGCCCCGCCAGCTTGGCAGATCATGGCTAGGGCCGCTGTGGTCCAATAGAGAAGTAGGATACGCGGTCACAGTGCGTCGCTTTCGGATCGTCACCCCACCCTTCGCCCGGGGCTTATAAAAGGCGGAATGCGGAGCCGTTCGCTCTGCCTCTTCTGCACCCCCTTCTTCTCTGCTCCTCTCGGCACCTTCGTTGGCTGCTCGTCATTGTTCTCTGCCCTTGCTGGCTCTTCACTCGCTGTTGGGCACGATTGCGGGGACGTGCTCTTCTTGAGGACCAATATGGAGCGCACGTCGCCACAAGGCCCGGCAAAGTGACTACGCCGGAGATAACACGCCACATCTCGAGGTGGGAATGCTCAAGCGAAGCATCCCATGGAGGTACACGACACACTAACAGACTTATACATGACTAGGATAAGGATCTTTTGCGTCACGCATCGTCTATCCAACTCTCTTTCCACCCCTCCATCCCATCTCCTTTTGATGCCACAAAAGAACATCATTGCTGACTCGCAATCCCATTTTCCTCTGCACTACATTGCACCGCCCCCCCCCAATAATGCACTACACCACACCTCTCACTCCATACCTTAGACACCAGTATCCCTCCCTCCTACGTCTCCCAAGCATACTGGTTGGGTTGGTCTGCCGACCGTGTCAGGTATTGTGAGGCCGTTTACTCTCATCTTCTCTCTTTCTCTCTGGGCTATATCTAATCTTCCTCAGTTTGTGTGTATGTGTATGTGATGTCGCCTTGTCCTAGTCTAAGTTAAGATTGTCGACGTTCTGACGGAGGATAAGTCAACTCTGTGTGTCATTTTGTAAGATTGCTTGCCTTTTGCTGCAGCCACAAATTCCTTGCTCTCCCCTGCTGTTACATACCAATAAAACCCAATCTATCTGTGCCACATACCTTTCCTTGCCATATGTAAATAAATGCTTGGATAGAAATGTTCCCAGCTCGTTTTCGTCTTTTCCTTCATTGGTCCAGCATGGTACGTACTCTCGTTTAGCCAGGATGTTATCCCCCAATGATCTGTTTTATAGCCGGTACGTTCTTGGCAGGTATGCTAGGCTGCATCTGATCTGGTATAGGTGATTTCGGTTTGTATGACAAGGCGGTACCGAGGGCATGTCAGGTCAGGTCAGGTATGGGAGCATGCGCCAGAGCAGCGCGTCGCTGCGTCCACTTTCCGCCGGTACTCCAGGGCCTCTGTCTGGCCATCCCCCAGGCAGATGCCTGGCCCATCCCCATCTCCTTGAGATGCCGATCAACCTGCTGCACCCACAAGGCACGTGGTCGGCCCATTGGCCTCCTCCACTCACGAGACTCCCTCGCTGAGAGAATCTGGGTGAGCGGGATCAGCGTCAGGAAAACGAGCCACATGTCCATACATCCGCAGCTGACGCTCACGGACTATGCAGTAACAAATCTCATTTGAGTCTCTCTCAGCAAACAGCTCGTTGGACACAAAGTCTGACCAGCGATAGCCAAGGATTCTCCGAAGAGACCTGGTATCAAAGGAATTAAGTCTCCGTCTCAGATCCCTGCTCAGAGTCCAAGTCTCGCATCCATAGAGCAAGACTGAAGCACCAAGGACCTGAAGACTCAGACTTTTGTCTTCCCGCACAGTACAGCAGTGCCACACCCCATTATCCAGTGAATCCATGACTCTCCAGGCCGGACCCAGACGTCTATTGACCTCTGACTCACAGCCAGCAGAGACATGAATATCACTGCCAGGTAAGTGAATCTTCCACGACCTCAACATCCTCACCACAAACAGGCACAGACAGGACAGCAGCATCCAAGATGTCATTGAAAGCCTGGATCTTAGTTTTGACCCAGGAACCCGTACCAGCGGCTCCGACTCCTCATCAGCACGTCGAGGGCCCCCAAAAGGATATCTAAAGTCTCTGCAAAGATGACTGCATCTCTGCAAAATCAAGGTCAGAGATCTTGACAATCCCCAACGATGCAATGCAGCTTGATCTCTCCGACATCCTCCCTAGAATCCAGTCCATCCAAGTGCTGAAAAGTGTGGGGCCAGCACACACCTCTGACGAACTCCAGTAACAACTGGAAATAAGTCAGAGATGTACTACCGCATCTAACAGCACTCTCAGTACCAGAGTAGAGTTCAGACATCAGATCGATCAGTTTTGGGGCACCCCACGAAGACCAAGAATCCTCCAGAGGGCATCCCGATTCACTGAATCGAACGCTTTACAGAGATCAACATAGGCTGCAAGCAGCCCCAGCTGAAACTCTCGTGTGCATTCGTGATGACCGAAGAGCAAGGATACGGTCAATCATTGACCTCTTTGGTGTAAAGCCTGACTGCTCTGGACGCCTGGGCTCAAGCAGATGGTGGAGAACGCTATCAAGAATTATCCGAGCAAAGACCTTGCCCGACACTGAGAGCAGCGTCACCCCTTGGGGGTTGTGCAGTCTTGGCGATCACCCTTACCTTTCCAGAGAGGACAACAAGGCCCCTCTTCCAGTCAGTTGGATGATGCCTGTGTTCCAGGCGGTGCACAGCACTGCATTGCAACAACATGAGTGTAGTATTCTACCAGCTTGAGAAGATTCAGCATGGATGCCACAGTTCCCTGGAGCTTTACCCCATTTCAACCGGTTCACCGCAGCCTGTGTTTCCACAAATGAAGGTGGACCACAGTTGATTGGAGGGTCAGCAACAGGAATTGTAACAACCCTGATGTCCAACTCGACAGCTGGTGGATCAGCCTGGTACAACCGCTCAAAGTAACCGGCCCAGCGGGCCTTCACTTCGGACTCCTCTGTCAAGAGCCTCCCACACTCTGCTCTCACTGCAGTACACGAGAGATGGGCTTGGATAAACGCAATGCGCGAATTCCCCTGCAAGCAGACGAGAATCACTTGACCACAGGTGATGCTCTACCCCCTCACAGATTCCTCACACAAAGCCTCCTTGTCCACCCTTAGCGCACGTTCAGTTTTACGCCTCAGCTCCCTGAACAGCTCAGCTCTGCCATTCAGCCTGGCCCTGCACTCTGCTCAATGGCATCCAGTGTCCCTTGAGAGACAAAATTCTTCTTTGCCCTACGGTGAGTTCCAAGACAATCCACCGGCAATATCAAGGACAGTTGTCTTGAAGGCACTCCACAATTCTTCAGGACCTCCCAAAGCACCCAGACCCCCCAAAATCTCCACTCAGCTTATTCGCAAACTCCTCAGATACCCTCTCATCCTTGAGCTTGCCAACATCCAGCCTCGTCTGGGATGGTACCATTCTCCAGGATTTAAGTGCAACGTCAGAGTTGCTACAACAAGCGTGGTGGTTAGTATTGAAGAACTGAGCACTCCGGTAGACCCTGCAGTCTGGATCATCCTCCAGCGACCATCAACGAGGACATGGTCAATCTCCTTTGCCACACCGCCAGCGTTGGAATACCAAGTCCAGCGATGAGCTGTTGGCGCTGAAACCATGAACCGGCCACCATAAGTCCATGACTTCTTGCAACGTCAAGGAACTTAGTGCTATTCTGGTTCATAGTTCCTGACCCTGGGGACCAACACACGTCTCATAACCATCCCTATCAGTTCCAGTCGATGCATGAAATCCCCCAAGACGAGAAGTGTATTTCGTCTGGGGCACTGATCAACCACAGACTCGAGAGTGGCGAAAGAATGCATCCTTCACAGTGAGATCACTCGCCTATTCGGAGCATAACAGAGACCAGGAAATAACAACTAAGGAGTGACGAATCCTTACTCTCAGAATACGCTCGTTGACCGGTGTTACCTCAATTATCATTGAGTCAGCTTATTGGACACAGCTACAGCAACTCCTTGGCATGGTAACCATCAGAGCGACCAGAACCAATTGTAGGTGTAACCACCCGCCATAATCTCAACACAATCCGGTCTCCGAACCTCAGAGAGTGCTGCATACCGATTTCCACACGCTTGAACTCAGATGATAACAGAAACAGGTGATCATCCTCTCTTAGGGATAGGACATTCCAGGCACCCACCCGAAGGGACCGCCTCAGGTTAACCCAAGGAGACCGCCGTCTGGTGGACGACACCTCAGCACCACTCCGACATACTCTCCCGCAATCTGACCGGAATGTTACCCCGTGGTTTCCCTCCTATCATCAAAGATTGGGTCCCGAAGGCTTTGCCCCAATCCTCATCATCTGGTGAGCTGCCCTGCGAAGGGAAGCTGCACAGGAGGTCCTCCCACGGAGTGGGGTTTCAGATTTATTTGCGTTTGGTGTTTTGCGGAATGAAGGGTTTTACAGTGGCCGGAGTGCAAATCCTGCCACCAACCTCCTAATAAGAAGTAACCCAACTGCAGGAGGACGTCACAAACACAGTTGGGCATGAGATATGGATGGCCGTTGGCTCACAAGGAGCTCCTCCGCCCTTTGACAGGTTTTGTTTTTATCCTGCTGGGTTCCATATCCAAACACCCTCCTCACAAAAAAAACCTGGTGGGGGAGACGTTTAGTCGCCGACAACCCGACCATGGAACAGGTTAGTACAGGTTTACATGACACCTGTAGCAAGTCACAGATCTAATCTGGCCTGACCTGGCTATATTATATAGAGGGCATGTCCCGGTAATTTAACCACGTGACCTTTCAGTAAACTATCAGATGGAGGTCCCTAAGTCACGTGGTTGAGTTGTTGGCATTCACGGTCGATTAGCAAAACTGCCACGTCACGCAGTATATTCGTGATGTGACGGCCTGCGATTCTGGAGCCTCTGTGGGAACCCGAGGTAGCTCACCCATCGTGGTCTTCCTCCGCCCCATCCTGGGTCGCAACTATATATATATATACATATGTATTGTTTTTGCTTGTGGGGTAGATGGAGGAAATTTCATAGGAAAGGGAGAATTGTATAGAGTAGCTTTGGTCCACGACCGTGTTGGAGGCATCTCAATGTAAATTAAGGCGGAGACTGTGAGCTTAAGTGTTACTTATCACCACACTTATCACTTATAAGTGGGGGGGGCGTGGGGAGGAATGTGGGGGGGGCGTGGGAGGAAGTGTGGGAGGGAATGTGGGGCGGGGCGTGGGGAGGAATGTGGGGCGGGCGTGGGGAGGAATGGGGGCGTGGGAGGAATTGGGGGAGGAATGTGGGGGGGGCGTGGGAGGAATGTGGGCGGACGTGGGGAGGAATGTGGGGGGGGGGCGTGGGGAGGAATGTGGGGGGGGGCGTGCGGGAGGAATGTGTGGCGGGGGGAACGTGGGGAGGAATGTGGGGGGGCGTGGGAGATGTGGGGGTGGAGGAGGGAGGAATGTGGGGCGTGGGAGGAATGTAGGGGGGGCGTGGGAGGAATTGGGGGCGTGGGGAGGAATGTGGGGGGCATGGGAGAACACTGCTTTCTACCCCCCTCCTCACGCTGCTTTCTACCCCCCCCTCCTCACGCTGCTTTCTACCCCCCTCCCCCTCACGCTGCCTTCTCCACCCCCCCCCTCACGCTGTTTCTCACCCCCCCACCTCACGCTGCCTTCTCCCCCCCTCACGCTCCCTTCTCCCTCTCTCCCCCCTCGCCATGCCTTTCCCTTCCTTTTCTTTCACGCTATCCCACTCCACCATACAACTCTCCGGAGTCGAAGAGAGGAAGAAAAAAAAGAATGATGCCAATTGGCAAATGAAGCCTTCTTCTTTTTTATTTTTTTTGTTTTATTTGCAGTCAGAACTGCTGCTCGGATAAATTTAGTTTTCATAAAGCAATGAATCGCCAGATCATGGCAGGATAGCCAAGAAGTGCACATGCTCGCAATTTGCTGTCTTGCCTGGGTTCGTATCCCGACTCAGCTTTAAACCTGTCATACCGGAAATACTGTATATATATAATATATATATATATATATTATATATATATTATATATATGAATAATATATATATATATATATATATATAGTATATATATACTGTATATACTTTTTTAACCTCCGCCATCGAAGATGACGAGGTTACTGTTTCACCCCTTCCTGTTTGTTGTTTGTTGTTTGTGAACAGTATTACGGAAAAACTCCTCGACGGATTTCGACGAAACTTTGTGGTCGGGGGATTAGGTTGGTCCAAGATCATGCCATTAGATTTTGGACTTGTGCCGTATGGCGGCCATTTTGAAAAAATATTGATTTTTTTTTGTTGCATTTCTACATTTATAACTGATTTCCAACCAAAAAAAAAATGTTAGAGAAAAAAAAAAATTTTGCAACTTTTTTTCCAACAAAATTTCGATTTTTTTTTTTGCATTTCTACATGTTATAAGTGATTATCCAACAAAAAAAACATGCCCACAATTATCATGGCTGATTTTGGAACTTCAGGTGGATATACCCACGTAAAATTAATTTCTGTTCTCAAGGAATCTATTATGACGAATGAATTGAGTATGTAAAAGTTAAAAGTAAAGGGAAAGTTGCAAACTAAACTCTGTGAGCACTGTTGACGTCAAATGAATGAATAGATATCAGGTTCACTTGAGTGACCTAGCAGTATTCGCGGCGAGTTTTGGCACTCTACCGAGTGCTCCCCTCTAGTTTAATATATTTTATCTGTATATATATGTATTATATTAATTTTTTTTTATATGTATAATATAAAATATATTATATTTTTTTATGTATATATATATTTAATATATATTTATACTTTTTATATGTATTTTTATACATTTTTGTTTCATATGAAAAAAGTTTTCTTTTTTTCTTATATTTTTCAGGTGTTTTTATTATATTTACATATTATATATATAAACAGCTCTGGAAAAAAAATAGAGACCACTCCAAAAAAATTAAATCACCATCTCTACATGCTATGGCAGCCTATTCCAGTCAGGTCTGTTGAATTCCAACACAGGCACACCTCGTTCTACTTAGTGTGGTACTGATGAGGTATCACCTGAACCGAATCTTATTTAAGAAAGAAAAGTATAAAAACCACTGCTGTGGTCATCACTATTCCCTCTTGCCAATAGGACCAGCTGATGGCAAAAACAGTGCTAGTAGTACCTCAAAAGTAATTGTGAATCAAACAATTATAACTATTGACCATGCCAAAAGATTGAAAAGAAAAGTTGAGTGAGGAAAAAAAGGTTCAATTCTGGCTTTACTGGCAGAGGGATACAGTGAGGCGTCACGTTGCTTCCATCCTTTAAAATTTCAAAGACGCGGTTCATAAGGAACAAGGTCAAGCAGCAGACATTGGGGACAACAAAAGCTACAGAGTGGCAGAGGGCGAAAACGCACATTCCACTGACCGGGATGACCGCCAACTCATTCGAAATGTCACTCAACAACCGTAGGATGACATCAAGTGACCTACAAAAAGTATGCAAACGGCAGCTGGGTGAAGTGCACGGTGAGACGTCAAAACAGAGCTCCAACGCGGCAGGCTGAAGTCGTGCCAAAGCTTAAAAAAAAAGCTTTCATCAATGAGAAGCAAAGAAGAGCCAGTGCTGGTTGCACAAAATACCATAAGGATTGGACCGTAGAGTACTGATAAGGTCATCTTCTCTATGAGTCCAATTTTCAGCTTTGCCCAACACCTGTCGTCTAATGGCTAGACGAGACCTGAGCAGGCCTACACGCCACAGTGTCTCGCACCTCCCACTGTGCAAATTTGGTGGAGATTGCTGATGATCGGGGGTTGCTTCAGCAAGGCTGGAATCGGGCGATTTTGTCTTTGTGAAGGGACTCATGAATCAAGCCATGTTA
>CM068964.1:46800278-46815278 GCA_035128595.1 Eptatretus atami
GGCTGTCAGGAGGAGGTGTGATTGCGAGAGAAGAGTGAGGAGGAGGAGGAGCGAGGAGGAGGAGGAGGAGGAGGAGGAGGGCGAGAGGAGGAGGTGGAGGAGGGAAGAGAGCCATACCGACTCATTGCAAAGGACAACATAACCATGGAACCTTTAACATCCACCAAATAACACTATCAGACGAGACAACCAGCTTAACGTGCATCCGAGGGTCCTCACGCCCTGTGGTGCAACACCCTGCTTACGAAGTGCGATCAAGAATTGAACCCTGCTCAAGATAACTGTGCAACCTGTGCGCCACCCTTTCAGACACCACGTACACACCAACCAGCAAAGGAGATTCTAAAAGGTCATCATTTTGGGGTCACCCTGTACTTCTGCTATGATCACACACATATGCCGCATCATCTGATCAACCTCATTTTCCTCTTTCCCTGCGTCCTTTCATCAGAGAAATCGTATTCATTTACCGTTGTACTTCAGGCCAATGAATCGTGCGTACGTGTCCAAAAGGTGGACAGGCGAGTCGTACATTGTATTTTTGGGAAGGGGTTCTATACAGAGGAATCGTCAGAAAACTGTGCAGGTAATTGTATCCCGTGCCATACCTGTTGGGATATCGTGGCCCAGACAACCCAGAGGTGAGCACAATGGCACTCAGCGATTCCATCAATCGCACCATGACGTGTGATGGTTGCTCTTCAAAATGTACGTCGCATGTATATGTCCAATTTCAACGTCTTTCTGTTTAAGGAGAATCACAGGTGGGTCATATGTCTTGTAACTCGTGATGTAATAAACAAAACATGAGGTTAATTTTCTGAGGTTTATAAAAGCGATCCGATACGTCGGTGATATATTTTTTATTCCCCGTTGCCATCTTTGCCACGTCCTGTTAACTCCTCTTTTTCACGTCCCCTTGTCCTTTGTCTCCAGGTGTTGTTCTTTTGTCTTCCTGAGCATGCTGAATAAGCACAACCTTCCACAAACTGACAGTGGCCAGGCTTGAAGTTGGTTAGAATAGGAATTTGGGACTTGGCCAAGGTGTTGGCACACAGTGGCCTACTCTTTTTTTTCAAAAGACACCGTGGGTGGGACGGTTAACATCCGCCGGCAAATGCAAGCAGATGAGACGGTTGGCTTGATGTCCCCTCCGAAGGACGGCGTACTCATTGATCCCCTTCCAGCGAAGCGTCAGGTTGCCGGGTTAGAGTTGAACCAGGAATCTAATGCGGACGAGGTGGCTCGAAGGGGAATACGCTACCTCGGTGCTATCATGTCGGCCTTTTTCATTGCCTTTGTCTTCTCCCAAACCTTCTTGAAAGAATGTTCGTGGTTCGCTCTCACCTCCAAAGTATTGCATATTTGAGCTGTACACCTGGCATGACCTCATTCCCACAGAGCCGAGCTCAGAATGTTTTTGGCAAAAGTTCGGAAAAGTCATTCGGTGTCCATGAAGGTTGTTTTTTTGTTTTTTTCATGCAGAGTTTGATTCAACTGTGAGGCATTCATTACTCCATGGGGGAAGTGATTGGCATCGTAACACAAATTATCACTCAAGTGAATTCATTTGTGAAAAATACATATCCTTCACACCGGGTGTGATGGTAATGCCTTAATAATTATTGATCATGAGGAAAGATGAGAACAAATCTTTTTCAAGAAATGCATTGTGATCTAACAGAGGTGTGGAAGGTATTTTTCTTAAATTTCACGGAGTATCGTCAAGGAAGTGTTTTTGTTTGAGAGGACGGGGGAAGGGGGTCAGAGGATGGAGGGAGGAGCGGGTGAGAGGACGGAGGAGCAGGTCAGGGGAAGGGGTCAGAGGACGGTGGGGGAAGCCAAACACTAAAATATAACAAATATGTTTTACCCACAAGGTAATTTACATTTGTATGAGTTAACTTGTCAGGAGGAGTAGTGTAAGTAAGAAGGTTGTGTGACCATTTTTAAAGTAAATGGATAATTCCATGGAGGTAGCGTTACACGGATGGCCGGGGTGAGTACCCATACCAGGTTGTGTTGTTTGTATGCCTTTCTGTCTGGTGGGTTTTTTTCCCCCGTTGGCTTTGGAAATCACTCTGTATCGTGTCATTGGTCATTCTTACTTGGCCTCGTCTCTCGGTCCACTGTGAATTTTTGGGTTTTTTGTGTGTACTTCTTTCTTGTTTATTCAACTGCATGTGATCTGCTTGGTGGTTGAGTGGGTAAAACCTTGTTGCATTGCTTTCACTGGTGTGGGTTTGATACCCAATTTAATTCTGCAGAAACTTCTGCATTCTTCGAGAGTGGCAACCTTTTAAGGATTGCTTCTTAAGGCCCAGTCACACCTTGACGTTTTAGCCAGCTTCTGCCGATTTTTGAAAAAATTGTCTAAAACGCTGGCACATGTCGAATACGTTATGGGTAAGTTTTTGTAAACATTGAGAGCACGCTGAAAAACACTGCCATACGTCGTACTACGCTGGCTTTCATCGTTCTACTTTGCGGTTGTCCTCAAATTTTAGCATGCTTGAAATTTGTTAGACTTATGCCAGCGTATGCCTCACAAGTTCCGCTACGCTGGCCATAAGTTGTAGGCACGTTATGCGATCATTGACACACGTCGACACACGTTAATGTAAGTTAATCATAAGTCGAAACACGTCGAGGTAATGTTTAGCGTACCCGAAACTTATTTCTAAGCTATGAGTAACGTGTTGTAGGCATGTTACGCGATCGTTGACACACGTCGACACACGTTACTTGTAAGTTAATCATAAGTCGAAACACGTCGGGGTAATGTTTAGCGTACCCGAAACTTATTTCAAGCTATGAGTAACGTGTTGTAGGCACGTTACGCGATCGTTGACACACGTCGACACACGTTACTTGTAAGGTACTCATAAGTCGAAACACGTCAATGTAATGGTTAGCGTCAGTGTTCCAGACTCCCTGGTTTTTTTTTTTAATTTTTTTCTTCGGTATGATGGTGATGTTGACACTTCGATTTCTAGTGCGGTTATGATTTAAATCGTTGAGCGGCAGTCTATTAATTGTATTATATTATAACCGCACTAGAAATCGAAGTGTCAACATCACCGTCATACCGAAGAAAAAAACAAAAAAAAAACAGGGAGTCTGGAACACTGACGCTAACCATTACCTCGACGTGTTTCGACTTATGAGTAACTTACAAGTAACTTTTGTCGACGTGTGCCAACGATCGCATATCGTGCGTACAACTTATTCCCATCGCATGCGGAACGTGTGAGGCATACGGCAAGTACGTCGTCAAATGTTTAACACGTTTAAAAGTACAAGACGTACTCCACTTACTACGACGTATGATAGCGTACTTTAGCGTTCTATTCACGTATACCAAACTTACCCATACCGTATTCGACGTGCCCAGCGTTTTAGACGCATTTTCCAGAGGTCGGCATACGCTGGCAAGATCGCAAGGTGTGACTGCGATGTTGACACTTCCATTTCTCCGGCGGTTATGATTTGAATCATTGTGCGGCAGCCTTTTAATAGGCTACGCCACGTGATCGTCGGCGATACGTGCAGCGCGCTATGCATAAGTTAGACTATCGTTGGGCATAGGTTGTAACGCCGACAACAGGCTAACATTTGTTGGTATGTTATCTATAAGATAACGAAACGTTCTTGTGTCCATTACTAATATGTTATGCATACGACCAACTCGTTATGAATACGTCCGAATCTTTAAAAAAAACATCAAAAGTTCAGTGTAAGCAAAGCGTCTTACATACATTTTGATACGTTGCCATTGCTGGCTAAAACGTCAAGGTGTGACTGGGCCTTTACCACGGAAACGTTTACAACTTGTGAGCACCCGATGCTCTGTTAAGAGTATGGACCTTCACCGTCACTGCCACAACCACCACCACTACCACCACCACTTGTTTTTTTTCCTCCCCCACACCCAGCATACATTTACCTCTCCATACGTGTTCAGCAGGTTGACTGGATGGCCTAGAGGTACACACACTCGCCTAAAAGCCGTATAGCCTGTGTTTGAATCCTGACTCAGATCTTAACTCTCATCCTTGCATTTCACAGGCAGGGTAATTCATCAATGTGTGTGCCGTCACTCGGATGGACATTAAACTGGGCGTCCCATCTGCCGGCATTAGTTGGTGGATGTTAAAGATCCCACAGTGCCCTTCGTTCAGTGTCGGCGAACTATCGCCGGCACCAAAATCAAATGACAAATTCCTGCCCCAACTACTGATGGGAGAGGGATGGCAAACCTCCCAGCATGACCTTTTCCAAGAAACTGCTTTGGCAGTACTGGACGTGCCTTTGGAATACAGAACACCAGAATACAAACACATGTTCAGCTCTCCTCTCATCACAATTCTGCCAATGTATGCCAACGACTAAAATCTCCGATGATTTTTGCTTGCGATCTGAGGTTTTCATCAGATTTCCTGGGAGATCTTTATTTTGGGGTTTCTCTACACATGAAGTAATCAGATAAATCCACTTTATCATTTCCTCGTTGCTACAAGGAAAAATTCCTCGAAAAAGCCAGAATGTTTGCATTCATACGTTGTACTTGTGTCGTCGTGTGTCACAAGCCTGTCTTTAAGACCACCAGAGCAGCGACAGAAGGGGCACAACGAACACACGGGAGTCTTGGGTGGAGCGTGGGAGCTCACTGTCAGTTTAGCTGGGCTACGTACTGGTGGCTTTACAAACAAAACACAGGAAGGAAAAGGCCAAAGCTTTTGGGATTGGTATTATAAGCTTGGCTTGTCGATGACTGCTTCCGTTTCTAGCTGACTTAACCGGGTGGCGCTCAATAACAGTTTCCTCCATGCCTTGGCCCGTGGGCAGCTGTCAGGTGCAGTCAAACCCATGCTATTTCGTCCACTATCCTTTCCGTTCGATGGAAACCATGTGGTGGCCTGGAGTAAAGAACCACGTCATATTAATATCCTTTTATTCTCCCAAAACAATGGTGTTGGCCTTAAAGATTCCAAAATAACTCTTTGTGGCAGATGCAAGTCATTTACTTTGCATCTTCTTGGGTTTCAAACTGTCCCTTTTCTTCATTTACTGCATACTTAAATGATGTCAGTCCTCCAAATAGCTTCGACATCCCCATGATCCCTTGTGTCAGTCTAAAATGTCAAAATACTTCAGCAGCTAGTTATAGTGCAAATATTTTGGCGCAAAGGAAATGATGATTGTCCCAATAATGCCTGTGCCACACCTCCACCCACAATATGAAACTATCCAAAACAGCATAGTTGGAGGCCTCCCTACCCTTACAAGTTGAGTGATCAAATGTGAAGGAGAATGATTACTTTTCTTGAGTGATAATCCGCGTTTCCTCGAGCAAAACTGCCAGACACAACCATCACAGTGCCCTCATTGTAATCCTCAGTACCCTCTGCACACAGCTTGTGAAAGCTCCTCATTAACCTTTTCACTCTCTTGACAAGCAGGGATATTGTGGAGAGCTTTCATCAGCCAAATTATCTTTCTCACGTCGTCTATTTACATTTTGCTGAAATGATAGAGTTCAATTTTTCTTGTTCACAAACTTCCAGAAATACCATATGATTATTGTTCCAGAGTTAGGGACTTCGGAGGGGTGGTCATAAAGTCCTATGAATGGGATACTCATGACAGTTGAAAAAAAAAATGCCAGAAAATATAGTATTGTGGAAAAAAAAATCAGCATTTTGGACGTGTCTTCGATTATTGTGTCACTCTCGTACAGCTTGTTGTAAGCCACTCGTATTGGACACATCATTGAGGAATATTAGACAGCATCCTGTCCTGCCTTATCATACTCCACCGATTGAAAAAGATCAATTGTGAAATTCACATTGCATAGTCACCATGCTCAGAGGGTAATTTTGAAGAAAACAAATTATTTATAAGATTGTGTCTCATGCTGGAGTGAGGTGATGTCGGGTATGAAATGACAGTTTGGCAGTGGGGAAGCAATTGGACACAATAAACAAGGAAATGAGTGAAGAAAAGAAGAGAGGAGGGGAGCAAGCCATCAACCTTCAAGTAAGAAGTTTGGGCTCGGCTGTAATTGGGGAGAGAAGGGGATTTGTGGGAAAACATGGGGAGATGACATCATGACGTGTTGGGGCACCGCCTGTTTGAAGCCCTGGAGAGAAGAGTGAGATAGAACAGCCTCAGGAAGGCAGTTCACCAGGCAGCAGAAGCAAAGAACAAAAGAGTTGTGTGTAGTCAGCTTGGATTTTGAGAGTGTAATCAAGAGGTGGTTACTGGAGAATGTGTGCATCCTGGAGTTGCTGAGAAGGGTTGGATGACTGAGAAAACAGAGGGAGGTAAACCAGACTAAAATGGGTAAAAAAAAATAACCAAAAAACAAACAGGGCACTGACTTGTCTGTGATGCGAGAGCCTTGTGGTTCAGCTTCATTGGGAAAGATCACAACAATGTTTTCAGAGCTTTATATTCCACTGATTCCAGGAGAGACACATGTGATGCTGGGGCATCAGCCCATAGGGGAGAGCAGTCCTCCATTGAGTTACAAACAAAGGCAATGTCGGCTGACAATAGTTCTGATTTTTCAAGGAATGACTGAGAACGATGCAGCATTCCCAGTCTTTCAAGGCAAAATTTGTGATGTGGTCATCCTGGGCTGATGGTGAGACCTATAAGTTCAAGAGACAACCTCTTCCAGTGGCTGACCATACAAATAGGATAGGTAGCTTCATTTGACAATCCTTTCAGAGCCCATATGGTGAGATGCTGTGATTTTCCAGGATTGAAAGACATGGGATTTATAAGAACAGCATCTAACAATTACAGATCAGCAGAGAATGATGAACCTGCTGCCAGCCTGTTTGTGTGATGAGAGCACTCTACACCACATTATGGAAGCTGATGCAAAAACAAAGACAGGATTTTCCATTCAAAAAATGTTCAATATTTAGCTTTCATATTACAAACATCTGTTCCTCGTATCACGCAAAAGGTGTGTAACCTCGAGCTCCTTGTTATTTGTGTCTCAATTTCCAATGGACACACAACTGACATCACCTGTACCAACCAACACATGTGCATTTATAGTTTGCTTTCAATTCCATGGAAGGAAACTCACTGATGCAAAACCGTGACATGATTCAGAAGTTACAAATCTTTTCTTCCATAATTTAATAATCGATGCATAATAACTTTTTCAAACCTTTTTCATGAACTAAAAATAAATGAGTGAAAGTTTCAGACTTCAAACAAGTGGTGCACCACCAACTCATGTCATCCCCCATCACTATCCACAATGTTTTCTCTCCTATTAACCCTACATAACCCAACACTTGCTTACAGGTGACCTGTTTTCTGTTTTCGTTTTCTCTTTCTCTCTTTCTCTCTTTCTCTTTTTCTCTTTTTCTCTTTTTCTCTCTCTTTCTCTTTTTCTCTCTCTTTCTCTCTCTCTCCCTGCTGGCTGTTGGTAAGTCGAGTGGAGTGTCATGGCGGCTGTGTGGTCTTGGTGAGCTGTGATTGCCCTGTTTTTTCGCCTTTATATCCCCTTTCGCATCGTTTTTCACCTCCCTTCCTTTTTTTCCTTCTACGCATCGTTATTTGTGCCCCACCCTCCCTCTTCGTTAGACCCTGCGCGCTCGGCCTTCCCTCGCGCCGTCGTCATCCCACCCCACCCAGCTGTCCTTGTTATTTCACGGTTTGGCCTTCGGTTAATTCTCTTCCCCTCCCTCCCCATTCCCTGTTTTCTCTCATACTTTTCCCCGAGATAGAGAGAGAAAGAGCCCACAGCTTCTTTGTGGATAGCTTTTAGTTGGCGGCCTATCCCGGCCCTTCAATTGATCGTTTTTTCTTCACTGTAGCTGTGTTTTATATCCTTTGGAAACCTGTCTCGGCTCGTATTTAATTACTGCACGAGAGTAATCCCCCCTCCTCCCCCCTTCCTAAATATGACTTCTTATTCCCGTTATTCGGCATTTGAAGCATTAACAAGGAAACATGGCGTCGTCTGTGTCCCGCCCGACGACGTCAGCGTCGAGGATCTCGTTATCGCTACAGGAAACGTAGTCACTGACCAAAGTTCGCTGCACTCAGAATGAACAATCGTGTGGTAATCTTCGTGCTGAGACAGAACTGGTTCACGAAATCGTATCGACTGACTATCAACAGATGACGGACATTTCGTGCTCGTCTCCCCTCTGGACACACCGCCGTGAAGGTCATGATCTCGAACGTCCTCCTTTCCTGAAGAATCAGACGCTGATCTCCGAATTATCTTTATGGTTCTGTGGTTTCTCAGATCACGATGTTACCTTTACGTAGCCAGGACGATCGGACGAAGTATGTGATGTCTTTTCGGAGACAAGCTTATGTGGTGCTTCCTCCCTCTAACGCTGAAAGAACCTTGAACATCGTTTTAAAACTCAAAATTGATAATCATGATTACAAGTCAGTAACCACTGACACCTGAAATGTTTCGAATGTGGTAATTTCGGACACTTGAAACTATCTTGCCCAAAGTCAACCTCGTCGAACGATGAACAAAACCTCGTCAACAATAATACGTTCTTCTTCTTCCTCGACTGTGAAGGAAGCGAATCCCGTGTCCGGTAACAAGGCCCAGGCCTCCCAGGCTCTCAGCCCGATAGTCTAAACAGCAAACGAATGTTTGGATGGTTTCACTGTCGTTTCATCGAGGAAGAGAAAGACTTTACCTGATGGTCGTTTAACCCAGAAGAAAGGAGCATTTACAAACGAGGAATCTGTCGGTAATTTTCTGCAGTTGTGACTGACGTCACTCTACAAGCTTACCGGAATGACCGGAATGGACCAGATGGACCCGGTATGGACCGGAGACCCGGACCCCGTATGGACCCGGAATGGACCCGTATGACCCGGAATGGACCCGGTATGGACCCGCTATGGACCCGGTATGGACCCGAATGGACCCGTATGACCCGATGACCACCCGGTACTACGGCCAACAAGTTTACCCTACTTGCCGTGAGGACAGAGACGTCTCCCTCACAGAGACCACTTTACCTGTTATTGCAGTAAATAAAACTGTTTCACTCGTTAAAAACTCTCCTATTGGAAAGTCCATTGACGGTGAACACAGACCACTAGTGATGATCCTGCTGTCACTTTGGTAAATGTTAACCTGAATCCTTGTCATGGGACATAGTGAAACAAATGTTACACTGTTACTGCTCCCAGTCCATCACGTGGTGAAGATGGAAACGCAGGGAATGTTAAAATGGATGTTTTACGAGACCCCCCCCCCCCCCCACCAAAGTACTGTATACCTCCACGCCGTTGGAGGTCGATAACACCGTTACGGTCGAGGGAAGCGAGATCTCTACATCCACTGATGGTGTTTCTGTTTCATCAACTCCCCCGATTATCTCCGTTACTTCACCAGGAGATGTTCCCACAATGGAAGAGCACATAACGTGGTAACCAGTACAGATCCGTGTATCAATACTGATGACAGTATCGATATGCAGGACAGTACAAGCTTGTGTGACTCGGAAACTAAAACCGACTCTGACGAATCTGACCTGGAGGAACCAAACAGGAACAGTCAGGTGGAAACGGAGAAGCTGACCAGTCAAGTCCTACCCCCCCCCCCTGAACAAATAAGACTCTTCTTACAAAATACATACAGGAAACTCAATATAAACCTGACGGAATACTTTCCAGATCTACCGTCCTTCCTCGAGTGTGCTTAGGCATCGTACGTAAGCCTGACGTATTCGGTTTCTTACCAGACACACTGTCACCGCTTTAAAAAACTGATTGCCAAGGCGAAAAGGGATTCTAATCAATTATCCGCTTCTGATCTTATTCTTCGAAGCTATTATTTTCCTCAAGGCCAGTTTCAAGATTGGAACAATAAATGTTAATGGTTTTGGGAGTCCGCTCCGCAAGACCAAATTAAACAGTTGGTAGAGGTCAACGGTCTCGACATAGCTTTGTTCCAAGAGACCCATGCTGTCCGTCTTTCAGGCTCGGTGGCAACTACTTATGGACAAGAATGTTTCTTCAGTAACAACTCCACGTCGAAGGCAGGCATCATGTTTGTCTTAGGGAAACATTCCATCCGTCCTGCCTTAAATTTATGAGTATTATTGATGACACCTTGCCTCCGTGACCTTCTCTATCAATCAGTCAAGTTCACAATTCTCAATGTACGCCCAAGCAAAATGACGAGCCGAGAGCCAAAAATAGAGAGTTATGTCTCCTTTTTTGCCAAACTGAGAAAATTCCTGCAAACACTGGATTTGCAGACTTGTCTAATTATTGGTGGTGATTTTAACTGTACTGTTAATGTTCCATTTGACCGAATGGGCCGGAACCCCAACCATGTACCGCAAAACTTTTTGCAAACATCATTGCGAATATAATCTTCATGATATTTGGCGCGTGCAGCACCCTTCTGATCGTGTCTTATACATGTGTCGTTGTTTAAACAACACATCTCACTTGCAGGCTTGATCGATCTATGAAATTCTCATTTATTACATGGAGTTTATAAATCGATATCGTGCCTTCTGGTTTCTCTGACCATTCCCTAGCTCGATTCTTTATTCAACTTCTAAAACCATGTCCAGGGAGCTCTCACTGGAAATTCAATAACAGTTTACTAGAAAACCTCAACTTCATTCAGCCTTTGAATCCTTCTGGACGGCTCTCCTAGAACAGAAGCTAAGCTGTTCCGTTAACCCTTGATATGTGGATTTAGTAAAAACCCAAATTAAAGGTGCTGTCAACAGTATCAGTTTTTCTCAACAAGGGCTGACCATGAAGTTAAGAAAATATTACAGTTAGAGATTTTACAAACTCCAACGGGTCATCGGACAAAAATAGTAACATAACAAAAACCTTAACTGAGAAACAGTCCTTATTAAGAAATAACGAGAGGAATTCATGTGGTGCCTTAGTTCGGATGAGGGTGCGACACTGAATAGGCAGACGTTCAACCAAGTACTTCTTTTCCTTAGAGAAACGTCTTCCCAGTAAACAGCTTTCTCAGCTCGCGATTAGCAGATTCATCCATTACCTTTGCACAATCGAAATCAAACTTTTCGTGAAGGAATACTTTTCGAAAATATATTCAATGGAACAAATCAATCCTGTCAGTGTCGCCTCGATCTCCGTAGGCCTGCCAATGTTGTGTGCAATGGCGTTCCCAACTGGAAAACCCATCACCTTGGATGAACTTGGCACTGCCCTGCACGGCCTTGCCATTGGAAAGCACCTGGAATTGGAGGCATGGATGGATGGATGATGAGTGCGGCCCGTGCCGCCGTTTTCTGTTGACCTTTCCTTTTCCTGCAGAAGTCCATTGATCCTGGGCCATGGTTTAGTGTAAAATTATAAGTTAAGGTGTTAAGTTGTTATGTAATATGAGTGCGCCCCGGCATGCTTGTCTTAGCCCGCAATTTTATTTAAGTCGTCCGTGTGAGTGGTTTGTTTAGTAGTTACTCAGCCTCAGGTTATTTATTTGGACACGAATACCATGAGTGTCGCACTCAGGGATCCGAAGGTAAACGTATTCGGGGAGACTACACATGATGGCACACAGATAATTTGACACTCGGGACGAGTCTGTAAAAAGGGAGGGGGTAGTTACGGCTTGTGAAATTCGCAAACACCATTCAGTCCCGGTAGGTGAGTATTTCTGAAGTACATGTGTAGTTAGCCCAAACCCATTGTTTAGAGGAATTAATGTGATCATTCGCTGCGACATTTGAGTTAGGCGTTTTTCTGTTCTACCTTTTTGAGCAACCAGCAAACAACAACAACAACGCCAGCAGCCACAACCTACCTTCACCACTCGCTACCGCCAAACCTCACATCACCGCCATTCAAACGCATCATGGCCATCGACACCGCCGAAAACCCTCCACCACCTTCTCCTACGGCCATTCCGCACACTGTGGCACCGAGCGTCGGCTATCTTAGCGATACACGCGAGCCGCGAGGCAGATGCGTTTTTCCGAAAATCGGATCAGGATGCTCACGCCCAATCTGATCCACCAATTAGAACGCGGGCTTGGCCCGCCGTCCAGACGCATCTGAGGGAAATCGGGATATGCAAATTTGAGGATCAGAAAGATTACGCCTTTTTCTCCGTCAATCGGCGACGTCCCGCCCTGAGTCGTTTGATCCGGAATTTTGCATATGGTGTTCCGGATCGATAAGAAAGCGCAAGGGAATCGCAGAAGTGGGGCCAGAAGCCCCCCCATCGAGGCACGCCAGATGCCCACGCCCCGCCCACGCGAGAAGCCAGTCAGCAACCAGAACGAGCTCGGAGGAGTGGAAACCGGGAGGCCGGGTCGGCGAGGAAGTCAGCGACGAGGTCGCGTTGAATCGCGCATCGCGACTCGAGCAAGCCAGCCATACTCCCTCCCCAGAGCATCAACAATTCCCCTTTCCCCGCGCTGAGAGAGGTGCGACAAGGGGCCCCTTCCCACTTTACACCTGCAGTGTGCACGAAACCCCGTGCAGCGACATTTTGCGGCTCGCCACGAGGCGCGGGAGACCCTTCGGTCTCGTGGACTGGCCCCATCCAGTTCCACACGCATTAGCCCACGGCCCATCTGACTCCCTTGCCTTTGAGGGGGTCTTTCTTTGCTTGGTGTGAATGCGTGTTTTGGCGCCTGTCTTGTAAGGTAAAACTGTATAATTGCCGAGTGTTCGCGTTAGCCGTAGTATCTCTGCGTCATTGTTTCTTTTGTGCCTTTCTTTTAACTGATATGTGCATTTTTCCATGTGGCTGTAAATACGTGCTATATGTTGCTACTGTCGTGTATAAAAGTGCTTTCTTGTTGATTCTTCCCCGTTTCGCTGCGTCTTTCCTTGTGTGGTCTTCATCTGCTTCACGAAAGGGTTTGAGTGGCCGGGACGCCGATAATTAATCAGAACCGTCGAGGCCGACGATAACACCGCTCGGTTATCCCGATAGCACGGAACGATCGCTTAAGCGGCCGTGTCCGAAGTCGACCTGCGGCGATGGCGGTCGCCGGTTACCATCCGCGTGGTACTTAGGTAGGTCGAGTTTGGCAACAACCTATCCAGCGGTGGCCGATTGGCACGATCGTGTGAGCGAAAGGCCCACCGTGACTGGATCCCGGCGTTAGTCCGGGAGGTCACGACGGAATTGTCCGTCCGGTGGCGACGTACCGCGATTCGAGTCACTGTGTCGTTCGCACGCCGCGGCGCGGAATTCGCAACAATATTTCAAAAGCCTGGCATCGCACTTACTCCTTATTTATCCTCTGTTGTTGAAAGAAGACCAAGTTACTGTGTCCCAAAATTTCCATTATGACAACATCTCCCTTGTAGAACATCAATTGAACTGTGTAAGGAAAACCCTAAAGATTAGGACTTCTCTCCTTGATCAGGAGAAAGCCTTTGACAGTTGACCATCGTACCTTTCAAAGTACTCGAGCGGATTGGACTGTTCAACTTCATCTCTTATATTAAAATACTATACAATAATATTTTAGTGTGCTTAAGATAAACAATAACTTGTTGCACCTTTGTCTATTAACAAGGGAATTAGACAAGGTTGCCCTCTTTCTGGTTGCTTTATGCTCTCTCCATCGAACCCCTACTGGTTTCTTTGCGCTGTAGACTAACAGGGTTAGTTTGTCCCCGCGTAATGGCCCATCAAGGTACTGGCATACGCGATGACGTATGTGTATTCCTACTAGAATCAATGACATTAACATCGTTCGTATTGTTTGTCCTTATTTGAAAAGGCTTCTTCAGCCAAAGTAAATATTGGAACGAGCGCCCTTTGGCTCGGTCCGTTGTGCTACTTCGGCCAGACTTCCTGCTCCATTGTCATGGGCCAATGATGGTGTGAAATACCTTGGAGTGTCTTAGTAATAATACCACAATTAGCAAAAAATTGGGCTGGTCTGCAGTTTGTTGAGGTAAACTGCAAAAATGGAAAGTCTGATCACACAACTGTCAATCGAAGGTCTGTTCATCAACACACACTGGTGGCCTTCCACCTTTATGCACAGGTTCTTCGTGCTGCATCCTCCAGCGGCGTTGCTTCAACAGCTCCAGAGTGCTCGGTCTTTTCTGGGACGGAAAACACATGGCTGCGACCTGGGGGTCCTCATTTACCACTGACCGATGGAAGACAAGCCTGTCACAAAACAGCGGTAAATGGCCTTCGACTCTCGTTACTCTTCGCATGCTAAACACGCGACCCTCTCCACCATGGCAAACGTGTGCTTGTCACCTTTTGAAAACAGGCTGGGAGGCTAGGCTATGACCACTCTCTTTCCTGATGGACCTTTCCAAAATTGACACATCCCCCCTCTCGTTTCATCAGAGCATACTAAATGTGTGCAAGCTCTGACAATACAAGAGCTACACATTCTTACACGAAACAAATAGTTTCTGGAATAAACCTTGTTCTACAACTCCCTTTTCCATATATCTGCCTGATATGTTTATTCAACCCTTTACCGACAGGGCGTTAAACTGTCGCAGATTCTCTCAGCCCAACGGCAGCTGGACGAGCTGATGCAATGGCAAGCTGCGTGCGTGTCGATCCTCTCGAATGTGGCAGGCATATTATTAGTGGTGCTTTGGACATGCACACATCTCCGCAACCTGCTTGGGAGCAAGACACCAAAGCAATGGACAAAATGCACATCGAATACCTTCTCTCTTCTACCTCCTGAACTCGTATTGGCTTTTTCCTTGCCAGCCCTCTCCTTGTCCCCTTTTAACGTAGCTCAGGCCTTCCCAACAAAACCTTATTTGGTTGTGTTAAAATTTCTTTCGCAACGGCAAATAACACACAGAAGTTCGATGGGAGAACCTCTTACTTGTTCTCCCCCTTATGTCCTCACTGGAAAGTTTTATCACCCTCCTTACCACCACGACATGCGACCTCCAAGAGACTAGTACACTGGATCCTTCCTTCTAATCACTTGTTACGCCGTTTTTCAAATCTGCTTGTAGATGAATGTCCTTTTTGTAAGAAAT
>CM068964.1:46817778-46825071 GCA_035128595.1 Eptatretus atami
TAGGTGACAAGAATAAGTCTATTTATATTTTGGTTCAGATACAGATCCGGCCTATCGGTGGGATTCAAACCGTAAACTGTTCAGCCTAGCGGAGGTCTGCGCTCTACCGAGTACCATTGTAGTTTTGAGTGCATCAGAAAATTAATTTTACCCTGAGCGGAGAGCTTTCAGCATTGGGCAAAATCATTGGAAGAGACTCTAAATGGATTGGTGAAGACGTACTGGCTTTTCCATTACAAGCTTGTACTTCTCAGGGAAGACTTTGTGGTTTCCCCATTCGTCACTCACTACTGCTGTAGGTTAAACAGACAAACATTTCTCTTATTGATTTGGTTTTTACTCCTTATCGATGTGTGTTGGATTACACATTGTCATTTAGATAACTACAAATAAAGGTTTCTATCAGTTTTAGGGTAATAGTTGATCTTTTTACATTTTTAGCTTGTAGAGCATCCCTCCGTGGTAATGCACGTGTGTACCGTGACCTTTTCAACTGTTTTTATTTTTTATCATTCGACTTTACTTGCAGCATCTCAAATGTTATTGGGAACAAGAGCGAGAATGGCTTTGCAATACATGTCCCCTAACCAATGAATGTTCAGGAGATAAAAATTTGTTTGCTTTAACCCACGCTCGAGCCGATACCGGAACCAAAATTATGAAGAAGAAGCTCTAACCCACCGTGTTTCTTTCATTTCTAGGCTTTGCCTAGTTCGTATTTGAAATAGCCCGATGTACATACATGGAGCAAAAACATGCGTACAGTTTATGTGCATATGTAATACATTGTGGTTATATATACCTGGTATTGTTCCAATCGCACCGGGCCATGGATTAATACTCGGGCCTGAGGCCTGACAATCTGTGCTGCTTCATGCAATGGTAGCGAATGATTTTTTTTTTCGGGTGGAGTCAGGCCAGCTGTCCAGCCAACTGATGTAAAGCAGTGTGGAGCTGAACACTGACCCATGCACATGTGATATTTTCTACGTTTAAAAAAGGCATGTCTGTGAAAAATTGACAAAACATCCTGAAACTCAAACTTGTTCAGTAACTTATCATAATCAATCCATGCACCAAGTTTCAGTTGAATATGTTAAAGGGTATGGGAAAAAAAAATTGTCTGAAAAACCATAGGTGGGACGGACGGACAAACCCAGAGGAAACCTAAAGGAGACTAATAAGTGACATGGGCATGATTAGCAGACTGGTCTTTTCTTGTGTTATTATTATTATGATGATAACAGTTATTATTATCATAATCATTCTTATTATCCATTTCTTTGTATACCTGCCACTATAAGGCACTCAAAAAAATCCCAGAATTTGAAAATTGCAACAACAAATAAACTTACAAGATAACAGCCACAAATCGAGGAAATGAAAAAGTAAGAAATGGGTTGGAGGGAACGAGGGGGGTTATGGTGTGGTATGGGAGGAAGGGTGGGGATAAATTCCGATATGTACACGCCAATTTCCCCTAAAATCGCACCCAAAGTCCTTGTCATATCTACTTGAAGGAAAGAATATAATCTTTCTGTCACTAAACACTAATTTTACAATAAAGCAACATGATGGTGCCAGAAATAAAGCATAAATATTTTTAAATCTTTTTTTAAAATTTGTTCATACATTGAGTATTCCAATGAAGTGAAGTCCGTGACATTCAAAGGTTAAGTAAGCACCTCATGTGATACCCATGGATGATTTAACTCATTTACGGTGATCGTCCAAAACCGAGAACCAATGTGAATGTTGTCTTCATAAGCACACAGGTCTATAATCTCAACTTTGCGTAAACTGCTGCCCCGGCTTCACACTTTGCTCAGCTTAATGCCATCGAAGCCAAGGCCTTCAAAATCATTGAGATCTCTCATGATGAAGCTGAATTTCTTGCCCCATAACTTTCACAAAACAGAGGGGTCAATGGTCTCTGTCTTCTGCCTCCTTTCTGGTCTTGCACCGTCTGCTATTTCTGTGCTATACACCCTCCACCCTTCCACCCCATCCCTACCCTTTCATGTTTCTGCAGGGCACATGTGGTCTGCTAGGAATGCCCTTCTGGTGAAGCTCCCAAAATCATGACTCGTTTCTCACCTCCACTCATTTGTTCCTTTTTTTTTTCTTGGCTATGAAACCAACTTCCTCATTCTGTATGATCTCATTCTAACCCTCAACGGTTTCAAGATATATGTTCACCATCATCCCCCATCAAATCAACACTCACAATCTTTTCTACCCTCTAACCCTAACCCTAGCCCTCCTCAAACCCACCTTTTCTGGGTTTCCAGGTTACTGGGTTTCTCCCCGCTCCCTCATCCTCCTCTTAATTTTTTTTTCTGCTTCTTCCCCAGTTTTCACTTCCATTTCTGTGATTAAGAATATGTATCTGCATCCAACTTGTTTATCACCTGTGTCCTCCACTTGCGGTCAATCTTCACCATGTCCTTTATTCCTCCAAGTCTCCCTCTAACATACCTCTACCCCACTGTTGGTGCCCAACCCCTCCCATCTTTCCACTCTTCTTTACCTCCACTACTGAAGGTGGATGGAGGTTATATTTTCACCCCTGTCTGTCTGTCTGTTTGTCTGTGAGCAGGATATCTCAACAAAAGTTGTGGACAGATTTGATTGAAACTTGGTGGACGGGTTGGATGTGTGACAAGGACAAATTTATTTGATTTTGGTGAAGATCTGGATCCGGATACTAGAATTTTTTTTTAAAGGGATTCTTCACCATTGATAGCCCCAAAGCCGATATACTGTATAGCACGATATCTCACAAGGTTGTTGACGGGTTATGACAAAACTTGATGAATGACTTGGGTGGTGACAAGAAGAAGCCAATTCTATTTTGGTTCAAGTCCGGATGCAGATCCAGGCTATCAGTGAGATACAAAACATAAACTGTTCAGCCTGTCGGTGGTGTGCATTCTAGTTTCATTCTGTTACAGCCTACTCCATTCTGTGTTCTCACTCCTCCATGAGCCTTGACTCTGTATACCAAAATAAATTTTAAAATGGAGCTGAACCAATGTCTTTTCTTCATTTAGCCATGTGTCCTTTTCTTTTCAGATCAATAAACCCTGCATTTATAGCCAATAGCATGCATGTTAGTATTTAATTCTATCTTCACACTATCTGACGATACAGCCTGCTGTGGAAGACTCAAAGACCATCCCAGTAACAGAACTTGGACTTGTGACAGCAATAGCTACATTTTCTTGGTTCTTGTTTTTGAAATTTTTCTTTCTTTTTATTCATATTCTCAGAAAAATACACACCATCTTATAATGTACAAGAGGAACCTATAAAGGAAATACCAGGAAATTTAGTTTGACCCATGAGAATGCAGCTTAGCCCATATTGTTTCGCATAATTGGACTGCTAAATCCAAGCTAGGCAATTGGCTAAGGAGCCAGCACACAATGGACTGCTCTTTTGGAGGATACCCTGGGATCCTTAATGTCCATGATGTAAATTGAGACTGTATGTATCGCTACAGCATGGGGTATGCCATCTTATCGAAAGGACCACGTAATCCAAGATTTAGTGCTGCACCATGACAGAAGTTTTTAGTTTATTCCCACCTCATCAAAAATGGAACCGTGGTAGTTAGAGTATCTTCCACTCCACTTTCTATCCAAACCAAAAGAGCGGTACCATACGAGAAACAGATAAAGTGGAATTTATTCTCCCGAAAGGCCTTATTTGTCAAGAAGAAAGCAAGGAAATGGCCAAAGGAAAAGGATGAAACAATACGAAGGAAGAAGTGTGATGGAGAAAGCGTCGTTGGCGACATTGAGAAAGTATCAGCATTGTTCTTGCAGCGAGCGATACTGATGTAACGTTCAAGCCTTTTATACGCTTATTTTGTGTGAATAAATTGTTTTGAAACGATCTCACACTAAATCTGACTTTGTAATGTTTGTGGTCATGTCATCTGTAACCAAAGCTGAAAAGTGGAAGCGTTCAACATTAAGCCGGGAGCCATCTTCACATATTTTGTTTAAAAGAGTCTTGTTGAACAAGCTTAGTGAGATTCTTCCAAGATAGATCTGATCTCCCAGTGGAGGCAAAGCTGCCGTGGTGGTCATTAACCACCAAGGCAGTGGTTATCAACCAGGAAGGATGCTAACAAGGAAAAGTGATCAACCACAAGTTCAAAGCACGCAATAATTCAATGAGGATACCAACCCAAATGTGTACTCCACCGTGGTGCTTTAAATATCCACATTCAATATGGTGGGCTTGGGATCCGAGGATCCTGAGTTCAAATCCTGCTCGGATGTTGAATTAATACCAGGTGGGGTTGATTCTACCTGTCATCACTCTGAGGTCGGCAAAAATGAGTCCCAGCTTGCTGGGATGATTGAGCCACTGGAGTATCCTGTGTTGAATGGCGACCCATCCAGGATTGTGCCCAATAGCCCAGGAGACTGCTTAGACAGCACCAACGCCCTGCACAGAGTATGGTCCCAATGGATGGATGGATTCAATATGGGACAGCGAGCTCGATGGTGTCTTCAAAGGATCTTGTACACCATGATGAAGTGCATATTTCTGGAATTGCCCCAGAACTCGAGTTTCAGTCAAAAACAAGGACCATACAGCTCATTGTTAGACGGAGTTAGGCCACTACCAAAAGGGCAACGCAACCACCATTTAAGGAAAATTGCAATCTGAAGTAAGCTTTTGTTTTCCTCCATTTTGATTCATCAATGAGCTGTATTGTAAAAAAAAACAACAAAAAAAACTGTTGATTGTAAAAACTGTTGACATACATAATTTATGACCATAATCATGAGAATCATTATTTACATATTATCCATCATGGGAAAAACTGACATGATGGCAAAATGCTGAGACCCAAGAATGTCAAATTGTTACTGAAAGGCTGAATGAAAACAAAAATTTACTCGTTCCTCTTTGAGGAATGAGTGGCTCCATTTTTGGGAAGGGAAAGCCTTATTGCTTGCTCTCAGGGGTATGGGCTTTATTCCTATGGCTGCTCATCAGTTAACACACCATGCAGCAGTGGTGACCTGGTTATTACTTGTCAAAATCACCCCAACCTTGTCAAGAGGAGGGGCATGTATAGTTGTACTTTAAAGGGAGATTCATATTCATATATAAATTTAAAGGAGACTCTGCTGGCTAAACAATTACTGTACATAAGTTCCACCTATTAGGCATGAGCTCAGCAGAGCTACATGAGCTCAGCAGTTCCCTTTGGTCCATAGGATTGTACTGCAGCCAATAACTGGAAGATAATTAAATTCTCAATTTTATCAACCAGTCCACCCCGAAGAGGGGACATTCACGGACACGTGTTTCAGGTTTGTTGGCCCTCATCAATATGGAGCAGAAGCTCTCCCCAGAGTGAAATCGTCAACCCCTACACGACAATAAATCGAGATGAGATCCCATTACTGTAGTGGGTGCTCGGGAAGCAAGCCCCACACCAGCCATTGCTGCAGGTATCCTGAACAACAGGAAATGCCTGCCACACATTATCCTGTCTGTCGTCCATAAAACAGTCTGGGAATAGCCAAGAAAAAATTAAATTTAAAAGAGGCTCTGCTAGCTAAACAGTGCAATAAGCTCCACCTATTAGGCATTATACATGGAGCATATAAGCTCGTTAGACGCTGAGCCTATAAGCTCAGCATCTAACGGCTCTCTGCCTGTTAAGCTCATGGTAGCCTCAGTGGTGTGCATTTTTGTCTATGCTGTCGCAGATAACTCACCAATAAGCATCAAGCTACATGGATACATCACTCCAAGTTCAAGCTCGCTTCAACATGACAAATTTGATTATCTTGCCACAGTCAGTTCATCATGACATTGACATCATGAAAATTCTCAAGGCTGTATGCTCGGTGCCAAAATGTTGGCATTTACTAAATTCAGAAAAGCCACAGAGTCACCCAAATACCCCGAGAATAGCAGATCTGTATGTAAAAGCTCCTTCCTGGAGATACGTACGTCACTCAGTTTATAATTCCCGCTACCTCTTAAATCTGTTATTGCTTTGCCTTAGAGAGGAAGCACATAAAATTAAATTCTATTTTTCCTTATCATTATGTACTCGCAGGGGTACCCGGCGTTGCCCGGTCTATTTTTTTTTGTGTGGTCCTAAAACACTTCCCTGCACCCACTAAGGAATGGGGTTGGGGATCATTTCATATGGCCTTTCACATAGCTACAAAGGCTTAGCCACAATAGATTTATTTTATTTTTCTAATCCAAAAAATCAAACTTTTTAAATAAAAAAATATATATTTAAATTATTATTATTATTTTTTTTTTTTGCCTAACACTCCATGGTACTCACTAATGGACTTCTGAAAGTTTGACAAAGATCTGTTCAGCTTCCTCAAATAAAAATGGCCACACACACACACAACACGCATTGCTCTCTTATGGTATCGTTAACTTTTATTGAAAGGGTGGATCGGCTTTTGAACAACTTTAAGCAAATCTGATGTGCTCCCTTTACATATACTGTATTTAGCACTGAACTGTCATGTACTTGTTATGTAAAATAATGAATTTTTTCCTCATCCACATTAGTGCATTTAAACTTCCTTCTGTTTCCTGTGACATCAGTTTGAATGAACAGCAACACGTGAGGCACCTTGGAAAGTGCTGATTCATGTGGAGTTGGGCTTCAGGTCCCAAAATATAACATACCAACACACATTGGCCTGTGAGCCACGTGGGTTAAATTTGGACATCCAGTGTTCAACCTAAACCTTTCCCTAATAAGGTAGGTGATGATGGCAATCCATTTGGGAATTTCCTCTGTGCAGTCTGGTACCGTACTCGATGAGCTCATGTATTTTAATAGTGGATTAACATGTCCTGTTACGTATACCTTAAAGATATTACATGGTACTCTTACACATGGAGCTAAAATATAAGCGTCTTTTGTGCACATATGATGCTGAATCAATGTTAATTATGTTATTGGAATTATGTTTTCAATTACGTTAAATATTTATATATCAGTAGTTACTTCTTGTGCGAGTTATGACAAACATTCAAAATGTTCTGTCTGTGAATGTGATACATAGTGGGGCAGATAACAGCAATTTTTGAGAGGAATCGTGCAAATGATGATACAAGCATCAAATTTGGCACATTTGTTCTCCAGGGGATTCTAATAAAATCTGCCTGATTGGCCATTTGAAAATGCAAATTTTGAAAAATTTGAAAAAACAAAAAAACTTCAAAAAAGTCAAGATCACGAATCAATTTTGGATGCTGGCTGAGATTGGTGAATGTTTC
>CM068964.1:46825096-46836869 GCA_035128595.1 Eptatretus atami
ACAGAGAGAGATCTCTAAGAAGGGTGTTGGTGTGGAACACCCAATGGAGACATATGGTTGGATGCAGAATTGGAAGATGCACATTTTGGATTTGGTTGAAGTCGATAACGACCACTTTACGGACGTTTATTGCGAAATAAGAATTTCGGTTTTCGGTGAACCTTGACCTTGATCTTTGACCTAGATTCACCAAAACGACAAGTGTCTAAGTGGACCATGGCCGACGTCTGTACCAAGTTTATCATGATCGCTGAAATGGTGTGGCTGCTGCAGGGTAAAAAACAACAAACAAACATACAGACAGACAGACAGACACACAGAATGACACACACACAACCGACAAACATAATTACTGAAATCCGAAGGATTCCGGAAATAATAAAGATTTGGTTGGTAGAAGCTGGGAAGCTGAGAGGGCGTCGGAACAGTCAAGGATTGGAAATTTAAGAAAGATATGAAACCTTTTGGTTTGCAAAGAAACTGACGGCAATGGATAGATCTGAATGGAGGAACATCATCAATCATCATTCATCCAACCCTGAAAAAAAGGGGAAAATGGTCATAAAAAGTTGTTGTTGTTTAAAACTGAAGAAAATCACGAAGAACGAGTTAATTGTGTGGTTACACAATTCCAGTGATAAGCTTGGCGTTTAAAAACTTTTTTTTACAGGTACAACAAAGCACACCAAAATATGGCTTGTAAAAGTTAAAACAAGACAAGAAAGGGCGGCTACTGCAAAACTTCACTGATTACTGGCTCCTCCAGTCCCCTCATCCCTCCGTCATCCCCAAACGTACCGAGGTCACAGCCAATTTGAAGCTGAACACTTAACCAATGCCTCGTCTCTATTCTCGAACCAACTCCTTGTGTCTGTCCTTCATGCCCTCCATCCATTCCTTCAAGAGTCTGC
This sequence comes from Eptatretus atami, assembly GCA_035128595.1. Classification (NCBI taxonomy): domain Eukaryota; kingdom Metazoa; phylum Chordata; class Myxini; order Myxiniformes; family Myxinidae; genus Eptatretus; species Eptatretus atami. The sequence goes on from CM068964.1 coordinate 46,826,008, forward strand.
CCGTTGTCACCTCATGCCTTCAACCTATCCACTCCTGCTCTCTTATACCTTCCTTCCACCCCCACACTTCCCTTCCTTTCTGCGATCATGTGAATGTCCTTGTCTCCCTGTGATGCTTTCATCCTTATTCAGTTTTGTGAACCTGCCTACCCTTTGTTGTTTAGCTTCCTCCATGAGCTAGATTTCTACACAAAAAGGTATGTTTGGGGATCTTTTGAATCGCAGGTGACTGTCAGGAACCTACAATAAGAGGATGGCAAAGAACAAGGAGACTCTGATGCATCACGTACTGATGAACACAACTGGATGTATACAGGGTTTCCATGATAAAGTTTATGACATGGAGGCTGAACTCCCCGAATTCCTAATGCTGTAACTATATTGTAGCAAATAGGACTCATGTGTGAGTTAAACCAACACTAATCAACTCAGAGATGAGCACGAATCTAAGAATCAGGAATGAGGTGGGAAGGGGGCGAGGGGCGGGGGTGAGAGTGGGGGAGAAATGGAGTGAACCATATTTGGACCAAGGATGTGTGGGCTGAAACAAAAACCATGCTTTTTGGAGATTAACTCTCCCCTTCTCTTCTGTGCAGACGCGATTAGAGTGAGGGATAAAACTACGAGATGGGGTCTTCTTTCCCCTGGGTGGTCACTAAGACTTGTTGATTACTTTGGCACCTGCATGTTGTAGCTTTCCTACATGTGTGATTTGGGAATTTTATACCTCTCTATGTCACCTCCAATGACTCGTCTTTCTCATGGTTTTCTTCCAATTAGTCCAACAACCTTCCTGTGACTTTTCCGTTCGTTGAGAGAACAGCATTTGTCACATTCAACAGGTCAAAAAATCTGCCAAAAAAACCCAAAACAGTTTGTACATTGTCCAAACATTGCAATGCAATGCATGAGATGAAGGAAGGCTGTGAGTGATCTTATAAGTTAAAACTAGGACACTTGGTAGAGCACATAACTCCGCCAGGCTGAACAGTTTACATTTTGTATCCCGCGATAGGTGGATCTGAATCCGGACCCAGACCAAAATCGACATGGCTTGTTCTCGTCACCCAACTAACTCATCCACCGAGTTTTGTCATAATCGTCACAACTTTTTCAGACATGGTGCTATATATTGTTTTTGGCTGCTATGTCGCTGCCAACACAATGGATTCGTTTTGGGAAGTTGCCACAGCATTTGTTAGAGTACTGGCACACAAGAGCATTGTTTACATGGAGGCGCCATGTTGTTAGGCGGTGTCGAGCACTCCGTTCCATTGGAATGTTTGCTTGAGCGCTTTGAATCAAGCAAGCCGCTTGGCAAGAATAGCAATCCGCTTGCTAAAGGAACCCCCCAAGCTTTAAATCCTGTTCGTTCCCAAACTTGCAATCAGCTCGCCAATGCTTTCCACCACAGCTTCCTGGATCCTGCCAAACCACATGATAAACTTGTGTACTTTACTTATAATAATTACTCGATTTTCAGACTTATTTCAGGGCAATTCTAAATAATATAGGGTCGAAAGGTGCCAACGTGGCCATATATTAGAAAAAAATAACTAAAAACACAAAATATGCCAATTAGTACGTTGATTTCTTCGATTCGGACCGAGATCAAAGAACTTCGGCACTCTGACTCAAACTCAGCTTGCCAGGGCTCAACTCTTGATAACTGCCCACAAAATAACCTCAAGTTAAACGATCAAATCACCTGTCATTGTTTCCTGCAGAAGGTAAAAGTACTGTTGAGTTGTCTGGTCAGGATGGGATTGGATTTTCAGATCATAATTAGCAATTTGTAAGACGTGGCATTCAAAACCATGGTGTTGGCATTGCGTGGCAAGACCTCTTCCTTTACCCGTACTCTAAGCCGTTCTGTTTCAAGTGGTGTTACGATCCACATAAAAATGAGCCGGGCAACCGGCCAGGTGAGCATGTGGACCTCATGACTGTGATTAAGCCATACGATACATAATTGTTTGTGCACACGAAGTACATATTCCAAGAAAATATTGCTTTTGAGTAAACAGATGGCTCTGCTCTTTGCACTGGGAAACCAGATCACGTGGAATACCTTTGATGGAGCAGACACACAGATCGGAGGAAAATGTAGAAAATGAGTGAAAACAACGAAGTACGAAACGAATAATGTAGTTTTATCAATGTGAATTTCCACACATAGTGTAGATAATACTATACTACTACATGTGGAACCAGAGCAGTGGTCTCCAACCTTTTACAACGCAAGATGTACCCTAAAAATTCTACTTTACTAAAACCCCAAAATGTACACTGTGCATAGCACTCACCTTTCTTAGTGTGACACCCGCTTTCACACTATCTATGAGTGTTTAAAGTCTGGGTCGTAGTTTGAGATGGCCAGTTTTATACAGCCATCAGTGGGCATCTGCGAGAGACGAGTGCGACACTTGGAGGTGTGTGCAACCAAAGTAGATCTTCACCTTGAGTGCACGGGATGTCAGAAGATGGTACTTCTCTCTGTTTACAAGTCCCCAAAAGTCTTTCCCCTTGACCTAGCTTTCAGCTGTACGTCATTCTGAATGGTGATCATCTCCAGGGTCAAGTCCACTGCTTAGTTCAAACCTGTGGAAATTTTGCTGTCAGTTCTCCAATGTCCAATTGAAGAAAAAGATTTGAGACAAACAATGATTTGTACCAACTCGTCGATCTCCTGAAATCGTCTGTTGAATTCCTTTTCCAATCTGTTTAGCTGGTCACAGAATTATTTTTTGGATGGACCCTTCTCTTTAACATTTTGTAGAATTTTTCCAGATTGGGAAGTGTTCTGTCACATTCTTTAACTGGAAGGACTGCTGGCCCAGTTTCAACTTGAATGCACTGATCATGTGTGACAAGTCTCTATCCCTCCCCTGCAGTTCATGATTCAGCTTGCTCATTTGCCGTTATGTCTGTAAGAAACCCAAGTCTAACAACAACACGTTATCTGACAGTTCGCTATACACCTCATTTCTTGATTTAAGAAAGTCCTCTGGACGACTTTTCCTCGACTGAACCTCACATCTGCATGAAGGATCAGGTCACCATGGGTGGCATTAAGCCTCATCGAGTAACGATGTGAACGAGGGATGCTGCAGAGCTCTGACACGAATCGAGTTGACAATCTTGAAAAAACTGTCATTCATGAAAAAAACAAGGACAAATGTGTCCAAGAGCCATGTCATTCCACCAGTCAATCTCCTTGCTATGCTAGCTTCCAGGGCATCGAGTGCCTCCAGGGCATCAGGTACCCCCAGGGCATCAAGGGTGGCCCCAGGGCATCGTGCCCCAGGGCCATCGGGTGCCTCCAGGGCATCGGGTGCCTCCAGGGCATCAGGTAGCCTTTAGGGCATCAAGTGCGTTTAGGGCATCAGATGCCTCAGGGCATCAGGTACCTCCATGTAGCCTCCCTGACTGCTTCACTCCCTATTCTCACCCCCGAAGGGTTTTGTCTTCACCAGAAGAAGAGAAGAAGAAGAACAAGACAAGAAGAGAAGAAGAACAATTAGAAGAAGAACAACGCAGAGCTCTCTTAGAGCCAGCGTTCGCTATGCAACGCGGCTAACAAGTCAAACCTTGCTCGCCAGCACTTGTTAGATAGGGGAATTCAGGATAATTTCTACAAAGCCCAGCAATGCTGGTGTCATTGACACCAGCATTGCCGTGCACTCATCATTGTGATTGAAACCATTTCTTTGATCACAATATTTTCTCAGTCACATACCTTTTGAATTCATTGTACAGTAGACATCCTCACTAGTGTAGTAGATAGTAGAAAAATCGTGCAAATTATGATACAAGCTCAAAATTTGGCATTTCTGTTCTGCAGGGCTTTCTGATCAAATCTGCCCAATTGGCCATTTGAAAATCCAAATTTTGAAGAAAAAAAAATTCAAAAAAATTTGAAGTCACAGCTGGCTGAAATTCTTGAAGCGCAAGTGAACATCCAGACAGAGAACCAAGGGAGATGCAGTCATCATTGATGGCTCAGCACTTATCAATGCCTACCTCCAGCACTTCAAAGATATTTGATGCCTATGCTAAAGAAGACATCATCCCAAAGGTGGAATCCTATGGTGCCAGGTACGAGAGGGTGGAGTAGTGTTTGATGTGTACAAGAAGTCAAGTCTGAAGTCTGAGGCAAGGTCGAAAAGGGGCAAGGAATCAGAAGAAGAGTGACAGGACCAGTAAGACCCCAAGTAACTGGAGAAGCTTTCTTTAAGATGACAGCAACAAGACTGAGCTGTTTCACTTCCTTGGCGGAAAAGATGTGTGAAGCACAGACGACGAGCACAGTCATCGTCACAAAAGGAGAAGATGCCATTAGCAATACAAGGAAGTCACTGGATGCTGTGTCTCCATGTTTTCAGGAAGAAGCTGACACTCAAATATTTGTACACGCCAGGGATGCAATGACGGATGGTAGCAAGTCCATAATTATCATTAAGGCTAATTACACGGACTACTAGTCATAGCAATATCTGCACGTCATCCTTACAGGAACTAGGTCTTGCGAACATGTGGATTGCCTTTGGCCAGGAGCCAAGGCACGGTGGATTCCAGTCCATGAGGTAGTTTCTGCATAGGGCCTGAGAAAGCTAGAGGGATCCCATACTTCCATGCGTTCACTGGATGTGACGTCGTGTCTGCCTTCCGCGGTAAAGGGAAGAAACTGCATGGCAGACTTGGAGCGTCTTTGATGATGTTTTTTAATGGACTTGCTACCATCCGTCATTGCATCCCTGGCGTGTACAAATATTTGAGTGTCAGCTTCTTCCTGAAAACATGGAGACACAGCATCCAGTGACTTCCTTGTATTGCTAATGGCATCTTCTCCTTTTGTGACGATGACTGTGCTCGTCGTCTGTGCTTCACACATCTTTTCCGCAAGGAAGTGAAACAGCTCAGTCTTGTTGCTGTCATCTTAAAGAAAGCTTCTCCAGTTACTTGGGGTTTACTGGTTCCTGTCACTCTTCTTCTGATTCCTTGCCCCTTTTCGACCTTGCCTCGACTTCAGACTTGACTTCTTGTACACATCAAACACTACTCCACCCTCTCGTACCTGGCACCATAGGATTCTCACCTTTGGGATGATGTCTTCTTTAGCATAGCATCAAATATCTTTGAAGTGCTGGAGGTAGGGCATTGATAAGTGCTGAGCCATCAATGATGACTGCATCTCCCTTGGTTCTCTGTCTGGGATGTTCACTTGCGCTTCAAGAATTTCAGCCAGCTGTGACTTCAAATTTTTTTGAATTTTTTTTTCTTCAAAATTTGGATTTTCAATGGCCAATTGGGCAGATTTGATCAGAAAGCCCTGCCAGAACAGAAATGCCAAATTTGATGCTTGTATCATAATTTGCACGATTTTTCTACTATCTACTACACTAGTGAGGATGTCTACTGTACAATGAATTCAAAAGGTATGTGACTGAGAAAAGTATTGTGATCAAGAAATTGGTTTCAATCACAACTGATGGTGCACCGGCAATGCTGGGTGTCATTGATACCCAGCATTGCTGGGCTTTGTAGAAATTATCCTGAATTCCCCTGTCTTTGTCATTTACCTCTGTGCTGTCTAACAAGTGCTGGCGAGCAAGGTTATTGACTTGTTAGCCGCGTTGCATAGCGAACGCTGGCTCTAAGAGAGCTCTGCGTTGTTCTTCTTCTAATTGTTCTTCTTCTTCTTCTTGGTCTTGTTCTTCTTCTTCTTCTTCCTGGTGTGGTAGTTAGAGTATCTTCCACTCCACTTTCTATCCAAACCAAAAGAGCGGTACCATACGAGAACAGATAAAGTGGAATTTATTCTCCCGAAAGGCCTTATTTGTCAAGAAGAAAGCAAGAAATGGCCAAAGGAAAGGATGAAACAATACGAAGGAAGAAGTGTGATGGAGAAAGCGTCGTTGGCGACATTGAGAAAGTATCAGCATGTTCTTGGAGCGAGCGATACTGATGTAACGTTCAAGCCTTTTATACGCTTATTTTGTGTGGAATAAATTGTTTTGAAACGATCTCACACTAAATCTGACTTTGTAATGTTGTGGTCATGTCATCTGTAACCAAAGCTGAAAAGTGGAACGTTCAACATTAAGCCGGGAGCCATCTTCACATATTTTGTTTAAAAGAGTCTTGTTGAACAAGCTTAGTGAGATTCTTCCAAGATAGATCTGATCTCCCAGTGGAGGCAAAGCTGCCTGGTGGTCATTAACCACCAAGGCAGTGGTTATCAACCAGGAAGGATACTAACAAGGAAAAGTGATCAACCACAAGTTCAAAGCACGCAATAATTCAATGAGGATACCAACCCAAATGTGTACTCCACCGTGGGTGCTTTAAATATCCACATTCAATATGGTGGGCTGGATCCGAGGATCCTGAGTTCAAATCCTGCTCGGATGTTGAATTAATACCAGGTGGGTTGATTCACCTGTCATCACTCTGAGGTCGTAAAATGAGTCCCAGCTTGCTGGGATGATTAGCCACTGGAGTATCCTGTGTGAATGGCGACCCATCCAGGATTTGCCCAATAGCCCAGGAGACTGCTTAGACAGCACCAACGCCTGCACAGAGTATGGTCCAATGGATGGATGGATTCAATATGGACAGCGAGCTCGATGGGTCTTCAAAGGATCTTGTACACCATGATGAAGTGCATATTTCTGGAATTGCCCAGAACTCGAGTTTCAGTCAAAAACAAGGACCATACAGCTCATTGTTAGACGGAGTTAGGCCACTACCAAAAGGGCAACGCAACCACCATTTAAGGAAAATTGCAATCTGAAGTAAGCTTTTGTTTCCTCCATTTTGATTCATCAATGAGCTGTATTGTAAAAAAAAACAACAAAAAAAACTGTTGATTGTAAAAACTGTTGACATACATAATTTATGACCATAATCATGAGAATCATTATTTACATATTATCCATCATGGGAAAAACTGACATGATGGCAAAATGCTGAGACCAAGAATGTCAAATTGTTACTGAAAGGCTGAATGAAAACAAAAATTTACTCGTTCCTCTTTGAGGAATGAGTGGCTCCATTTTTGGGAAGGGAAAGCCTTATTGCTTGCTCTCAGGGGTATGGGCTTTATTCCTATGGCTGCTCATCAGTTAACCACCATGCAGCAGTGGTGACCTGGTTATTACTTGTCAAAATCACCCCAACCTTGTCAAGAGAGGGGCATGTATAGTTGTACTTTAAAGGGAGATTCATATTCATATATAAATTTAAAGAGACTCTGCTGGCTAAACAATTACTGTACATAAGTTCCACCTATTAGGCATGAGCTCAGCAGAGCTACATGAGCTCAGCAGTTCCCTTTGGTCCATAGGATTGTACTGCAGCCAATAACTGGAAGATAATTAAATTCTCAATTTTATCAACCAGTCCACCCCGAAGAGGGACATTCACGGACACGTGTTTCAGGTTTGTTGCCCTCATCAATATGGAGCAGAAGCTCTCCCCAGAGTGAAATCGTCACCCCTACACGACAATAAATCGAGATGAGATCCCATTACTGTAGTGGGTGCTCGGGAAGCAACCCCACACCAGCCATTGCTGCAGGTATCCTGAACAACAGGAAATGCCTGCCACATTATCCTGTTCTGTCCATAAAACAGTCTGGGAATAGCCAAGAAAAATTAAATTTAAAAGAGGCTCTGCTAGCTAAACAGTGCAATAAGCTCCACCTATTAGCATTATACATGGAGCATATAAGCTCGTTAGACGCTGAGCCTATAAGCTCAGCATCTAACGGCTCTCTGCCTGTTAAGCTCATGGTAGCCTCAGTGGTGTGCATTTTTGTCTATGCTGTCGCAGATAACTCACAATAAGCATCAAGCTACATGGATACATCACTCCAAGTTCAAGCTCGCTTCAACATGACAAATTTGATTATCTTGCCACAGTCACTTCATCATGACATTGACATCATGAAAATCTCAAGGCTGTATGCTCGGTGCCAAAATGTTGGCATTTACTAAATTCAGAAAAGCCACAGAGTCACCCAAATACCCGAGAATAGCAGACTGTATTAAAAGCTCCGTCCTGGAGATACGTACGTCACTCAGTTTATAATTCCCGCTACCTCTTAAATCTGTTATTGCTTTGCTTGAGAGGAAGCACATAAATTAAATTCTATTTTTCCTTATCATTATGTACTCGCAGGGTACCCGGCGTTGCCCGGTCTATTTTTTTTTGTGTGTTCCTAAAACACTTCCCTGCACCCACTAAGGAATGGGGTTGGGATCATTTCATATGGCCTTTCACATAGCTACAAAGGCTTAGCCACAATAGATTTATTTTATTTTTCTAATCCAAAAATCAAACTTTTAAATAAAAAATATATTTAAATTATTTTTTATTTTTATTTTTTTGGCCTAACACTCCATGGTACTCACTAATGACTTCTGAAAGTTTGACAAAGATCTGTTCAGCTTCCTCAAATAAAAATGGCCACACACACACACAACACACATTGCTCTCTTATGGTATCGTTAACTTTTATTGAAAGGTGGATCGGCTTTTGAACAACTTTAAGCAAATCTGATGTGCTCCCTTTACATATACTGTATTTAGCACTGAACTGTCATGTACTTGTTATGTAAAATAATGAATTATTTCCTCATCCACATTAGTGCATTTAAACTTCCTTCTGTTTCCTGTGACATCAGTTTGAATGAACAGCAACACGTGAGGCACCTTGGAAAGTGCTGATTCATGTGGAGTTGGGCTTCAGGTCCCAAAATATAACATACCAACACACATTGGCCTGTGAGCCACGTGGGTTAAATTTGGACATCCAGTGTTCAACCTAAACCTTTCCCTAATAAGGTAGGTGATGATGGCAATCCATTGGGAATTTCCTCTGTGCAGTCTGGTACCGTACTCGATGAGCTCATGTATTTAATAGTGGATTAACATGTCCTGTTACGTATACTTAAAGATATTACATGGTACTCTTACACATGGAACTAAAATATAAGCGTCTTTTGTGCACATATGATGCTGAATCAATGTTAATTATTTATTGGAATTATGTTTTCAATTACGTTAAATATTATATATCAGTAGTTACTTCTTGTGCGAGTTATGACAAACATTCAAAATGTTCTGTCTGTGAATGTGATACATAGTGGGCAGATAACAGCAATTTTGAGAGGAATCGTGCAAATGATGATACAAGCATCAAATTTGGCACATTTGTTCTCCAGGGGATTCTTAATAAAATCTGCCTGATTGGCCATTTGAAAATGCAAATTTTGAAAAATTTGAAAAAACAAAAAAACTTCAAAAAGTCAAGATCACGAATCAATTTTGGATGCTGGCTGAGATTGTGAATGTTTCAAAACATCATCAAAGACGCTCCAAGTCTGCCATGCAGTTTCTTCCCTTTACCGCGGAAGGCAGACACGACGTCACATCCAGTGAACGCATGGAAGTATGGGATCCCTCTAGCTTTCTCAGGCCCTATTGCAGAAACTACCTCATGGACTGGAATCCACCGTGCCTTGGCTCCTGGCCAAAGGCAATCCACATGTTCGCAAGACCTAGTTCCTGTAAGGATGACTGCAGATATTGCTATGACTAGTAGTCCGTGTAATTAGCCTTAATGATAATTATGGACTTGCTACCATCCGTCATTGCATCCCTGGCGTGTACAAATATTGAGTGTCAGCTTCTTCCTGAAAACATGGAGACACAGCATCCAGTGACTTCCTTGTATTGCTAATGGCATCTTCTCCTTTTGTGACGATGACTGTGCTCGTCGTCTGTGCTTCACACATCTTTTCCGCAAGGAAGTGAAACAGCTCAGTCTTGTTGCTGTCATCTTAAAGAAAGCTTCTCCAGTTACTTGGGGTCTTACTGGTCCTGTCACTCTTCTTCTGATTCCTTGCCCCTTTTCGACCTTGCCTCAGACTTCAGACTTGACTTCTTGTACACATCAAACACTACTCCACCCTCTCGTACCTGGCACCATAGGATTCTCACCTTTGGGATGATGTCTTCTTTAGCATAGGCATCAAATATCTTTGAAGTGCTGGAGGTAGGGCATTGATAAGTGCTGAGCCATCAATGATGACTGCATCTCCCCTTGGTTCTCTGTCTGGATGTTCACTTGCGCTTCAAGAATTTCAGCCAGCTGTGACTTCAAATTTTTTTGAATTTTTTTTTCTTCAAAATTTGGATTTCAAATGGCCAATTGGGCAGATTTGATCAGAAAGCCCTGCAGAACAGAAATGCCAAATTTGATGCTTGTATCATAATTTGCACGATTTTTCTACTATCTACTACACTAGTGAGGATGTCTACTGTACAATGAATTCAAAAGGTATGTGACTGAGAAAAGTATTGTGATCAAAGAAATGGTTTCAATCACAACTGATGGTGCACCGGCAATGCTGGTGTCAATGACACCAGCATTGCTGGGCTTTGTAGAAATTATCCTGAATTCCCCTATCTAACAAGTGCTGGCGAGCAAGGTATTGACTTGTTAGCCGCGTTGCATAGCGAACGCTGGCTCTAAGAGAGCTCTGCGTTGTTCTTCTTCTAATTGTTCTTCTTCTCTTCTTGTCTTGTTCTTCTTCTTCTTTCTTCTGGTGAAGACAAAACCCTTCGGGGGTGAGAATAGGGAGTGAAGCAGTCAGGGAGGCTACATGGAGGTACCTGATGCCCTGAGGCATCTGATGCCCTAAACGCACTTGATGCCCTAAAGCTACCGATGCCCTGGAGGCACCCGATGCCCTGGAGGCACCCGATGGCCCTGGCGGCACGATGCCCTGGGGCCACCCTGATGCCCTGGGGGTACCTGATGCCCTGGAGGCACTCGATGCCCTGGAAGCTAG
>CM068964.1:46852588-46876682 GCA_035128595.1 Eptatretus atami
TAAACTCGTTTTCGCAAGTTTAGTTTGAGCACAAAGCAAACACGGAGGGCTATGCATTTTCCGATGCTTTCTTTTTCGATGTCCTTTTAAATTAGTTTCCCTTTTAATTTAAATTAGTTTCCCCTTTAATTAAATAAATTAAATTAGTTTCCCCTTTAATTTAAATTAGTTTCCCATTTCCCTTTTAAATTAGTTTTCTCCACAACTGCTTGAGTGATTGACACCAAAACTTTCAACACAGGAGTGCCTTCCATCAATCCATTGGGACCATACTCTGTACAGAACATCATTGCTGCCAAAGCAGTCTCCTGGGCTATTGGGCACAATCCTGGACAGGTTGCCATTCAACACTGGATACTCCAGTGGCTCAATCATCCCAGCAAGCTGGTACTAATTTTGCTGACCTCAGAAGGATGACAAGCTGTCAACCGCACCTGGTATTAATTCAACAGCTGAGCAGCATTTGAACTCAAGACCTTATGATGCCAAGCCCACCACCCTAACCATGAAGCCAACACCATGCGTAGTGCCTCCCCAAGGAGAATTATTCAACAAAGTTACATGATGATTGAATGGAAAATACCACCGGCATTCCAAAAAGTTTTTCTGTAGTCGTCATGGGTTGCAGGGTGTTTCACGGATCAGGATCAAATTAATTAAATGTTCCAGAATGTGCTTAAAAACCTCCACGTGGTGTATTTGGCTTGGATCTTATTTACTTGAGCATTATTTTTGTTTTTCTCCATTCCAAAAAGAATATTTTCTTCAAAGGCTTGATGCCCAGAGATGGTGATTGTCTTGTTCTAATCTGCTAAATAATTCCAACTGGCACGTGAGAGTGCTTGGTGTTACACCTGCTCTGCAACAACGCTCAGCCATTGAGAAGATGTATGGATTCTGACCATTTAAGGACAACAGGAGATCCATCCTGTGCTGCAGAAATGTTTCCCAGACAATATGTCATTGCATCTCCAACAGCTTAGAGTCGGAACAAAACACGAATAACCTATTGGGGTCACTGTCAAACTATGACCATGTCATCTTTGACATAATGATTAGTTTGCCCACTTTATAATTCCAGTGATCCTAGGATCCTGAGTTCAAATCCCACTCGGCTGTTGAATTAATACCAGGTGGGGTTGACTCTGCCTGTCATCCTTCCGTGGTCAGCAAAATGAGTGCTAGCATGCTGGTATCCTGTGTCGGAGTGGTGACCGGTCCAGGATTGTGCTCAATAGCCAAGAAGACTGATTAGGCAGCACCAACGCTCTGCACAGAATGTGGTCCCAATGGATGGACGGATGGATAATCCCAGTGGTCTTTGCACCACTGATGACACATCATCCTCTTCATAGCAGAGATCATTTATCTTACATTGCCACTGGACCACCAGGTCTCATGCCTTGTAGTTCTGCGGCAATTCTCATGCTTCTTATTAAAACTCATGTCCCTGGTTCTTTCGTTATTAAATAGGTCAATGATTGCATTGATGAAAAAGCATATCCATTAATATAATCTCCAATTTGAAAAGCGGAGAAGTACGACAATCAATGATTATTGATATTCTTTCACTTTGCATTATCTCATGATAGTCTTTCATCATCAAATCGTGAATGCAATAATTGAGTGACTTCCCCAGTAATTTCTATGGAGGCAGCCTTGTCTTGCGCTTGCGGCTCTACTTTGCCCGTCTGTGAAACGTCACACAGTTTTCAGTTTTTATTCCACAAACATAAGACCTAACTTACTCAGGCTGCTTGCATGTTTTGTCTTTATTTGTCTTTAATCTTCTTCCTCACCTTCCCACTGCAGAATCTCCCAATCAATTAAGAGAATGATGTCTTTGGTTTTAAGTAATCCCATCACTTGCACTTAGCTACATCTAATTCCACCTGCCACTTCATGGCCTGTTCTTCAAGCACTTCTCAAGACTGGCGTTAATATCCCTCTTTGGTGGTGCGCTGCTTGAGGGCAGGTTCTATGCTTCCTGAAGCAGTCTGATGGCAAGGGGTGGTGTAACTACCGGGTGGTTTTCTAATTCCTTTCCAGCACTAATCGGGGAGGGAATTTGGAATTTGTTGAGTGTGTCGATGACAATTGCTTACCCTTTGTGGAAGACCCCATGTGATGTTTATTGTCCTTCAGCAACCAATGAGGGCAGATGGGTACCAAGCTTAATATATCCCATCTGATGAGCGGTGCACTCTTTGATGCATCACCCTGTCTGCGAAATAGCAGGATGACAGTTTTCAGTCGAGCCAAGAATCGAACTCTACCTCTTCAAGGAGAGAGCACTACCCTTGAGCTATCCTGCCAGCCCTGTGTTCATATAAACATTTGCAAACCCACGTGATCATTGCACCCTCCCTCTTTTGAGTGGAGCTTTATGCCACTGGACTTGGTGTTTTATTTGTTCTTTGCATGGTAAAACTCAAATAATTGCTCCAGATATTTTATCATTCCTTCCAGTTATTGCAAGACTGCCCTAAAGCACGTCGGGAGGTGGATTTACATTGGCGGGCTTCAGGTCAACTCAACGTTGTTCCCATCATCGATGTTTATGAAAACCTTCACCAGGGTCGGCGCTGCCTCCTTATGGTCATGGAGTGGTGAGCCTGTCGCTTTCCACTTGCATCATATTGATGAAATGTTAAGCAATTGGGATCGGTAAACTCCGTTCGAGCTGAGCTAGAATCTGCTTTTCGAATCCAAGAATCCCTGAAGAGCTCCAAAAGGGTACAAGCAGTCAGTGAGCTGCCAAGCCTTCAGGATTAAAACACGAGAATGCCTTCACCCTTAAACAATCATACTCTGTAGTTACCAAGTTGTGTGATTGTAACAGTGCTACAGTTATTGGCATCTGGTAAAACAATGTGATCAGTGTATGTGTGCTTAAACATGGACGTTAAACTGGGTGTCCCATCTGCCAGCATTAGTTGGTGGATGTCAAAGATCCTACTGTGTACTTAGCGAAGAGTAGGCGAGCTGTCACCAGCACCCTGAACAAATGACTAATTCCTGCCCCAACCTACAGAGGGCATTGCATTAGCGGCGCAGCCACACCCTAAGCCAATGATGCTACCCCGCAGCCTTGTGCTGCATACAAAAGGAGAAGAACAGCAGCAATTTTTAACCTCTCCACTTATTCACCACATAAATTATACTTTTAAACCTCAGATAAAAACAAAGTACAGCATAACAATTTGATAAATAGCCAAATAAAGCAATGATGACTGAAAGAATAAAATAACATGGCATGTTGGAACCTTCCCCGACATGTGTTTGCAGCATGGAGGGTGCAGAACTGTTCAGCCGTATACAAGACAGGGGGGACCAGGCCTTTACTGAGAAAGGTACGTAGTATCATGTGGTCTTGTCATCCGTTGTGTAAACTTCAACTGCCATTTGTGAACCTTTTGTAATGAAGTCTGATTGTACAGAGCTTTTTTTGAATGATCGGCTTCCGGTTAGACCATCGAGCGGAGCAATCGTGCATTCTTGAATTGCATTTTAAAAGGCGTTTGTCATATTGAAATGCAGTAGGCCTACACCACACGAGGCATGGCTGACAACCAACAGGATGTCTCATAAATACTACATTCTTGCTTTCTGCAGAAGCTTCAGAGATTATGAAGGAGATCGGACTGGCCATTCAAAACCTCCATGCCATGAACATCGCACATCGGGATGTGAAGGTACACTCATAGCTCACCATATTCTGTGACCTATCCCTGGTAACCCAGGGACCTGGTGCCTTTGAATAAAGAATGAGGAACTAGTGTTGCTAGTAAAGGCTCGTGTCGATCTGTGTCAGCGGACAGGTAGAACAATCGATGAAATCTACAAGACGTTGACCGAGGTATGTTAACCACTGCGGGAAGTGAGGAGAAGCTGACATCTGGGCGTTTACTCCTGTTTTTGCTCCGATGAAGGGGTAACGCCTGAAACATCAGTTTCTTGCTCCCCATGGTGGTTAGCATAACTTGATCAACATCTTGTTGCTTTCATCCATTGCCTTTTAATAAACACTCCCTCAAAGTGTAGTTAATAATTCAGCCGATGATCATGACACCACTATGTGCACATACCATCCTGGGTTACGTTGTGTAAATTCGATAACATCCATCGGCCGGTGGTCTACAAACGTCCGCTGAATGGTGCACCAGCAACTCTTTTTGCTGAGATTAATTTTTAAAAGGTGTTTCCACCTTTTGTTTGGAAAAAAAAAATTGAATGAACAGAAAAGTATATCTGTGTGAACATCCCGACGTTTAAAAACGGGGTATCTCACTTTGTTTTGGATCACAACCGCTTGCCCGCCGTGACATTAAAAGTGTCCGCAGATTGGACAAATTGAGTCATTTAGACAGCAGTCACGGTTTCACTCTGTGATTAACTTCCCTTGAAATCACATGTTGTTTGCTGGTGACTTCTTATCTTTTTTGCCACTGCTGTGGTGGATAAACAAAGTGAGCCAGACAATTGAACTTAGCAGAAGCTTTCTTTCTGACTAATTAATTGGCAAAAAAACACCAAGAAAAAGACAGGATGGAGTGAAAATGAAATTGAAGGTCTGCCTTCACTTATTTTGAATCTGCTTGCACGTGTATTTTTTTTTAATTATCCTTTTTATCTTTTAATCTTCTGGCTGATATGCAGCAAAAGATCCGAACCACAGCCCATCTGTTCACATTTCCCTCTCGCCGAGTCTCCCTTTTCCTCTGTCCCTCCGTCTCCCTATGGTCCTGCCTTCTCCGTCTCCCTCTCCATCTGTCCCTCAGTCCCTCCCTTCCTCTATCCTTGTCTTCCTGTCTTTGGTGTGACATTTATAACTGTATACAGTATTCAATTTGTGTTGTTACAACTCTTGCTCTGTCAGAAAACTGCGGAGACCCAAATGTAGCATCTGTGTAATTCATGAGAGCTATTGGTTGCACACACCATCATAACCATTTTATTCAAATTGGAGGTTCTTGTTTAATAACAGAGATTGAGAGCTGTGAGGTCAAAAGTGGGAGGGGGAGCATAGAAGATGTAAAACATGCAGACAGAAATAGCCTGATGGGGACAAAATGGAAAAGACAATAAGGAGAAAAAATTTGATGACAGATGTATGGAAATGGGTGAGGACCCTAATATATGGAATTTACTCTCAAAACGGTGAGAGGAGCAATGAAGTATTTCCCTTTTCAAAAGGTTTCATTGCTAAAAGCATGACCTATTCCAATGGCATCAGGAAACCTGCCGCCTGCTGGGGGGCATTCTGTGAACCTAGCTGGGAGAAATGTTGAAAAAGGACACATCCGTCCCGAGTTTTGTTGGTGGAAATTCATTCCTTGCATAAATCAAAACCCATTTTACATATTCTCCCTCGTATTGTGCTCGGTCTAATATCCTGGAAATCAAAATGCATTTCAATCCATCTGAGCCTCGTATACTGCGTGTTTGTGTGTTGTATCACACCATATTGTGCCGTTACAGCCAGAAAACCTGCTGTATTCTTCACGGAAGGCCAATGCCGTGCTCAAACTTACTGACTTTGGCTTTGCCAAGGAGACCACATGTTGCAAATCCCTCGCTACGCCGTGCTACACACCCTATTATGTTGGTTTGTATTCCGGGAATCCAGTAATTCCATCTTGCCAAAACCTTTCATGAGTAAATTATATCAAGGAGACGATGCTTCCTTGAGATTGTTTTTGTTTGGTGTAATTGATGTTTGTTTGATGTAATTGAGGGGATGTAACTTCAACGTTGGCTGTAAATATTGTTTTAATATATTAAGTGTGCTGTTCGGTCAAACGAGGCCTCGTTGCACTTGCTTTTCAGCTGCCAACTCACAAAAATCGAGCAGTCCAAGTGTCTGAAAAATCCATTGTGCCATTTCATTGCTCATTGCATTTCATTGTTTTTATGCTTTTTTCTGTTTGCTTTGTTCTCACAGCACCCGAGGTACTTGGATCAGAGAAGTACGATAAAAGCTGTGACATGTGGTCATTGGGCGTAATTATGTACATTCTGTAAGTACGGCTCACAATTAAATTCACTGTGTTCATGCATTCGCCGACACATTGACACATTAATGTGTAAGGTAAAGACACTCTTTCTCGTTTGTTTAATTATTATTTTAGAGACAAAAAATGTCACAAGTATTGTCGTGTCAGACGTCCTCCATTAACACAGACCGCTCTGAACCAGATGGTCTAACTCGAAGACCTTCCGCAGATTCAGAAGCGGTGTTTGTGTTACTCCGTTCAATATTAGCTACGAT
Source organism: Eptatretus atami (assembly GCA_035128595.1). Lineage (NCBI taxonomy): Eukaryota > Metazoa > Chordata > Myxini > Myxiniformes > Myxinidae > Eptatretus > Eptatretus atami. The sequence goes on from CM068964.1 coordinate 46,858,860, forward strand.
GATTCCCCAAGGTTCACCCAAACGAAACCGAACCTGGCAGTGTTCTTGCGGGAAGGTAAAAGGTGCGAAAACACTTCTTGTATTTAAAAGGGGGTTCATTTATAAAAGTAATATTGAGAATAAGGAAGGACAGGGCTATCAATAAACGGTACAGATCTGGTGGTCAAAAGACCCCGAAAAGGAGAAGAAACATTGAGGCTTATAAACAAAACAAAATAAGCAGAGATTGCAGACCCTCACCAGGACTTTTTGTGTGGTGTAGTTTGTGTACTTTTCTTTAATTTTTTTTGTATACCAAGTCGAGGCTCGTGTAAGAGCTAACAGCTAAGAGTAAGACACACACACACACACACGTGGGAACACGTGTATACCAAGTTGAGGCTTGTGTAAGAGCTAACAGCTAAGAGTAAGACACACACGTGGGAACACGTGTATACCAAGTCGAGGCTTGACAAGCGGCTGCAGAGTAAATCACTCATGTTCTGTGCGGATAGACAGACAAATGGACCCAAATGCAATACCCTCTCCTCTGTCGAGTGTAATAAACAATGCCTCACCTGCTAATGGCACTGAAATACCAGATACACACAACATGAACAAAGGGGCAGGCATGGTGCAGTGGCATGCAGCTTACTGGCACATATGGCTAGTTTACTGGCACACATAGCTAATTGCAGGAGCAATGTAGTGGATGTGTGTGATTGTGGTGAAGATGGTAGCCAAGCAGAGGGAAGGAGAGAGATGTTCCTTTCTTCAAGGTCTTGCTCCAACTTCTGCACCCAGGTGCGATTATTGCCGTCTTGAACTCTGGGACTACCTTCATGCACAGGGAGTCCCTGTTATTGGCCACTCGCTGCATGTGACCATTTTCCAGGCTATCCCACCCTGTGGGACGGCCCTGAACAAAAGTGTGCTGCCTTCCTCCATGGCTCCACAGCTGGCCTCGCCGCAATGGCTTGTGCGGCCTGTGGACCAAACAGTTTGTTATGATCATTCCTCCTAAAGCACAGTGCACTTTCTTGTGTGCCTTTGGTGTTAAATGCCACACGTCCTCACCTGGCCTCACCTGAAAACAGGTTTTACATAACACTCTTACCCTATCTGCCTTATAATGGATACTCACTGCCTCCTTCGCGCATGTTTTACAATACTATTTATCTTTGGACTAATATATTTTACAAGGGGAAATATCACCTCCACGATCACACAAACCAAGCTATTCTTGATACAATAACTATTTACAATAACTATGGATCCCCCTTTCCCATAACAGTATATTTGCACACTTCAAATATGGATCACCTTACGTGTTATCTGTGACAAAGGCTCCGTTAACCCCGACATGGTGTCTTACACAGGCTCTGTGGTTTTCCTCCATTTTACTCTAACCACGGCCTTGCCATCTCCCCTGGCATGAAAAAGAGGATCCGGCTGGGTCAGTACGAGTTTCCAAACCCCGAATGGGCTGAAGTCTCAACAGAAGGTACCACGTCCATTCCTGCTCACTTGCCTTTTCATTTCTCTTATGTATATCGCCTTGTACTCTTTCAAAGCCGATAGCGTTTATGCGAAATGAGAGATGATGATTGTGCTAATTTTGATAATCAAGAGATTGATGATCTCTTTCCTAATTAATTATTTAGTAACTAGCAAACACAACCCGCCGTTTCGCTGACAGGTCAATAAAGTGGGTGGAAAGGGGGGGGGAGGGGGAAGGGAGAGAGAGGAGGCAGGTGAAGGGTGAAAGGGGGAAGGAGAGGCAGAGGGGATGATGGCGGGGGAGTTAGGGGGGGAGGTGGGAGAGCGACACCTCACCAAAAGAAGAGAGAGAGAGAGACATACACACACACACGTCGGTGGATTTTTCGAGACCTGGGAGGGATCCGTTACACCTTCTGAAACCGCATATACAAAACATTTCAGCTTGGTCTCGTAAAGCAAAAAAAAAAAAAAACAGCCTCTTCACTTGCAGCAACAAAAAACATTTTCCTTTGCTTGAAGAAACTACCGACTATTAATATGTTGGCGGAACTATAAGAGAATATCTATATTAATATTTTGTAATGTAAGCAAATCGCGAAGAAGGAAAGAGCAAACTGCGTGTGTAATTGTAGAAAAAAAAGGACCCCCTGTGGATTGTGTCGTCATGGATTGCAAATGTAAGTTTTGAAGCACGACAGCCTTTCACTCAATGAAGATACACTTTCTGCACATTCCATCATCTTTTCTTCACTCAATATAATCGTCCGAACAGTAGAAAAAGTTAAGTTTAATGCTTTGCGTAAATATATACACTAAGGTATAAAAATCACGAATTTGTTAAAATTTTCAGATCTCACTCCAGATTTCGACTTATTTTGTTTACCAGATCCGATTCTCAAATCCGACATAATATTTCGATTATTTATTTTAATTAGTCCATGAGAGTAGATCGTGTTTCCAAATCGAGGCAAAGGCCGAACAAAATGGCGGCTGAAGACTCCAGCATCCACAGAGGGCTGACCAAGATGGCGTGCCGCCATCTTGTAAGTCTTATTTTGTTTTTATCCCCCGCCAACCAACGAAGTTGGCGGGGATATAGAAATGGGTTCCGTCCGTCCGTCGTCCCGTTCCGTCACATTCGTTTCCGGAGATTAACTACAAATCCCTCAAGATATATTTACGAAATTTGGTACACATATCAAGCAAGTGGTGAACTGGTGCCTTTTGATATTTTCTAATTGATAGGTCACATGGTTTGGCAGCCATGTTGGATTCAAGAAAAATATTAAATAATGTTTTCTCTGGAATCACATAACCTAACGAAGGGAAAATTTGCAACTATCATCTTCCATCATGTCTGCATACATAGTAAAAATTATGACATCACAAGTCACATGGTTTGGTGGCCATCTTGGATAGAAAAAACACCTCATCCGATTAACACGAAACTTCACACACTTATTCCACTGGAGGATTGGAGGCAGAATGTAAATTTATGATGTCATAGGTCACATGGTTGTCAGCCATCTTGGATTGAAAATTAATAAATTTTAAAAATCTTCTTCTCCAGAACGGCTGGACAGATTGAGGCAAAATTTCACATACACTTTCCCCAAGACATCCTTTCAGAAGTTTGTTAATTTCTAATGATAGGTCACATGGTTTGGCGGCCATATTGAATTTACCCTAAAACGTTCAAACATCTTCTTCTCCAGAACGGCTGGTCAGATCAAGGGGAAACTTCACATACATATTGCACACGCTTAGGGAATATAAGTTTGTTAATCCTCATTTACTATGGCGGGGGATATCGAAGACTTTGTCTTCAACGGATGCTAGTTGTTTTTGTTTTGTGATGAGCACCCCCTAAATTATCTTCAAAATGGGTGTTTTATTTAACGCAAACACCCAATTTTCACTCTTGCACTTCCTTGGAGTTTTCTTAGAATGCTTGCAAAGTTTCAGGTTGCTAGGTTTTATAGTTTTGGAGTTATGGAGGAGACGCACTGACACACACTGACACACACTGACACACACTGACACACACTGATGCACACACATTGCCTTTTATTAGTATAGATAAAGAATAGCACGTGGAGTGTTCATAAATGATCGTTCCTAAAGTTACATCACAAACTCTTCCTTACTGCTCCCATCTGCTCATTCCATTTTACGTTTTGACCTTTACTTCTCTCTATCTTTGCCAGTGAAGGGTTTTGTGTTCTCAGCACCCTTGCATTCATGGTCTGCTTTGGCCTTACGTAAAACGGTAGTTTTTATTTCAGAACTTTCATTTTGACCATTCTGTCTTGCCGATGAAGCCATTAAGGCAGAAACAGTGCTGCCCAGGACTGGTGTTACTATGAACTGAAGATCAATCCATGTGACCATCTCACACTTTCCTTTTGGGTTGTGGTCCATTGTAATTCCCTGTGGAGATCCTTTACCTTGCCAGCTTCCCTTAGTTTAGAATTTCATTTCTATACACGATGCACACATATTCTCATGCTATTCCAGGTTCTTTCAGGCCGTATTGGGAGAATTTAATTTTTGGATTCGCTATATATGAGATATCCCTTATTGTCGGGTTTCCGGCTGTCTCGTCTGTTGTGTGTGTGTGTGTTGTGTGTTGTGTGTTGTGTGTCTGCAACGTGAGGCTCCACAGCACGAACCAGCGAACCGATTTCGATGAAACTTTGCCAACAGGTGGAATATATACTGGGAATGTGCGCCTTTGAATTTCGTTGCCTAGCAGCCACCTGTTGCTGTGCAGCGGCCGAAAAACCGCGTACAGTATTTTCAATACTTGTCCTTCAGTTTTGAATGTAGAGAAACGAGACTTCGGAATTAAACACTTCGAGATATTTAGAAATTTTATTCGAGCCGATTTTTGATTGAGGTTTTATTTTTCAAATGGTAGTCTTCAAAAATCGGGTGTCTATTTACTGTCATTTAAGGTGTGTATACAGTGTTTGTAAGGAACTACACCGTCGTTCACCTTCGATCTCTCCTCGATCCAAACGTTATTGACAAAGTGAAAAGGATCCAAAATAAATGGAATCACCGGCATTTCTGTCTTTGTGGATTTCTAATAATATGTTTATTTATTTACCGAAAACGATTCCACGACCCACACACCACTTCAATTATTTATTTTTAACCGAAAACAATTCCACGATCCACACACCACCTTCAATTATTTATTATTTTACTGAAAACGATTCCACGACCCACATACCCTTCAATTATTAATTTATTTACCGAAAACAATTCCACGATCCACACCCACCTTCAATTATTTATTTATTTACTGAAAACGATTCCCACCCACACACCACTTCAATATTATTTATTTACCGAAAACAATTCCACGATCCACACACCACTTCAATTATTTATTTATTTACCGAAAACAATTCCACGATCCACACCCCACCTCCAATTATTTATTTATTTACTGAAAACGATTCCACGACCACACACCACCTTCAATTATTTATTTATTTACCGAAAACAATTCACGATCCACACACCACCTTCAATTATTTATTTATTTACTGAAAACGATTCCCACCCACACACCACCTTCAATTATTTATTTATTTCTGAAAACTTCCACGACCCACACACCACCTTACATTATTTATTTATTTACCGAAAACAATTCCCCACCCACACACACCTCCAATTAATTATTTATTTACCGAAAACTATTCCACGACCCACACACCACCTTTAATTATTTATTTATTTACCGAAATGATTCCACCACCCACACACCACTCCAATTATTTATTTATTTTACCGAAAACGATTCACGACCCACACACCACCTTCATTTTATTTATTATTTACCGAAAACAATTCCACGATCCACACACCACATCCAATTATTTATTTATTTACCGAAAACGATTCCACGATCCACACACCACCTTCAATTATTTATTTATTTACCGAAAACGATTCCACGACCCACACACCACCTCCAATTATTATTTATTTACCGAAAACGATTCCCCACCCACACACACTCCAATTATTTATTTATTTACCGAAAACAATGCCACGATCCACACACCACCTTCAATTATTTATTTATTTACGAAAACGATTCCACGATCCACACACCACCTTCATTTATTTATTTATTTTCCGAAAACGATTCCCACCCACACACACCTTCAATTATTTATTTATTTCCGAAACGATCAGACCACACAGCACTTCCAATTATTTATTTATTTACCGAAAACGATTCCACAACACACACACCTCCAATTATTTATTTATTTACCGAAAACGATTCCCCATCCACACACCACCTCCAATATTTATTATTTAAAGGGAGTGGTGTAAGAAAGTGGCATGGCTTATGAAAAATATTGTGTGGCTCAGGAGGTGTGGTCAAACAAAGGCATTGAGAGAAGTTTATCGGGTTTTTCCGTGTGTGTGTGTTGTGTGTGTGTGTGTGGTGTGTGGTGTGTGTGTGTGTGTGTGTGTGTGTCTGCAACGCGAGGCTCCACAGCACAACCAGCAAACCGATTATTTTTCAAATGGTAGTCCTTCAAAAATAGGGTGTCTATTTACCATCATTTTTTATGAGGAGTGCAGTTGGCAAAATACGCATAGGAAAAATTTTGCCAGGCAGAGGAAAATTGTATGTGAACCATACGTCTTGGCAATGAATCTTCGTCGTGGATCGGTCAAAATGAAAAGCATCGTATCCAGCGCTTCGATCCTAGCGAATCCCTCGTCGCCTACCGGCTTGTTTTTCATCTTCCTTCTCCCATGTGGAAATTGACGGGTACAAATCCCCACTTCCAAAAACAATGCATCAACTCTGCTCACATTCCTTTGCCTCTCTCCTTCCCTCATTCATAGTACTGATCAAGTGTTTTGAATCCTGTCCTGTGCATGGAAAGGCAAACTTATAGTCAGTATGTATTTTCACTGAGATTTTCAAATCCAACAATAATTTCGGCATTGTCTTGTTACGATAAATAGACGTCCACTAAATGGAACATGTCCATCAATCCTGGAAAATCTGGCAGTCTCACCCTATCACTATGGCAGGATTGTAAAACCAATGCTACTATTTATTTCCATGGTCAGCCAATGGAAGACGTTCAGTCTTTTGAACTTCAACGTCTCACCATCAGCCAGGACCTCTGATCCTGAGCTGACTACATAGCAAAGCTGGACTCCAAAGCTAGCTGCATACTGGGCGTTCTCCATCAATACAAGTATTTCTTTGGAAAATTAGAGATATACACCACCTATGAGGCCTTTGTCCATAGCTCAATGGAGTACTGCTCTCCCCTATGGGCTGGTGCTGCAGTACCATGTCTGTGTTTCCTTGATTCTGTAGAATCTAAAGCTTTCAACATTATTGGAATCTCTGATGATAAGGCTGAAGCAAATGGCCCATTGCTTTCACATTGCAGACAGTTCAGTGGCCTTTCCTTTGTTTCGTCTCCTCTATTTTAACTCCTTCCGCTCTCTGCCTTCCGACCACCCCAATAACTCCAAGATGTACACGTTCTTCCATTAACCCCCTCCTGGATAAAGTTACAAAATCCATGCTGACTTCACGTCTCAGCAATTTTATCTTCTTCTTCAATCTGTGGGACTGCCTCCCTGAAGTTGTGCTATCCCACTCTTCCATCCAGGACCTTAAGCAGTGAGTGCATCGTCACCTCACGTCATCCCTCATCCTGAACCATGATCTTTAATACCTTCATTAACCCCTTCTGAACCTAATCCTCTTGCAAGTTACTGTGTTTACTCCCCTCCTTTCTCCCTCTGGCTCTGTCTTTCTTTCCTGTTCGTTCTTTCCTTTGCTTATTCTGAACAACTGTTGTCCCACTGCCCCACTACCAGTTCATTGCCTTTTTACCCAACTGCACTTCACTCTTCTATGAGCGTCGATCTGGTAAAGGAAAAAAAACTGCTCCATTAATTGCCACACAATGACTCCACGTGAGCACTTTGCACAAGGATGTCATCATGTCAAAGGGGTTGTATTTCCCTGGAGTGGACACGTCCACAATGCATCTATAGTCCAGTGAATAGTAATCATTGTTGCAAATATGTTAATACGATGTGCCACACCAATCACTGGAGGACCTTTCCCTGCAAATCCTGATTTGTGAAGGAAAATGCACGAGCTTTCCTTACTCACCTGTTGAGATCAGTTTTACACTTTCTGAATATCACGAAAAACTTTTGGAAAGCCCTCAGGGAGCCTTGTGCTACTGTGGGAAAACCGGTTCCCAACCATTTGTCACAGGGATTGAAAGGAGTCGAGGAGTGAAGTCTGCCAGGATGATGGAACCATCTGATCAATCCTACCCTCTTTTATGGAATGCTAACAGACATGGTATTGCAAGTATCCTCAGCAATAGATGGAATCAACATAACCTTGACCAAAGTTCAGCTGTTAGCCCTTCGTAAGAGCAAAAGAAGACTTTGTTAATTCCATCCATTATTCGACCTGTCAACTGATGCAGAACAAGTCCAGTCTTCACAATTAAGACAATTTTTCCATTTTATCCTCAGAAATAACCTTTAAAGACAAACAAAGACCTTTGTGTCCACACCCCGATTCAAGATTTTTTATTATTTTTAAAATACAGTCGCCTCGTGGTACTGAAATCCAAATGTGTGCAGCTATTCCCATACAACTCAATCGTTCCACAGTGTGTTGTTATTTATTTCTCATTTTACTGTCCAGTTTGTCACACGAAGGTTCACTGGGTGAAAATGTGATTTTGGTGTCCAAATTGTGTTCTGGAGAATACATTGTTCTTCCCTTACTTAGGAATGATGTCTTCACAATTTGGAGAACACACTGTTGGATTATTATCTTGTTCATATATTAATCCTCCTTCACCAACGAGTCAAGCACCAGATGCTTGACGGTTCTCTTTACACGTTGTTCTATTAATTATTATTTTTTTAATCACTCACTTGATTTGCTTGAAAACGACACAAACAGTGAGACAACCACCTCCATTCCTGGCTGTGGGAAGAATACACTGACTGATCTGGATGGTGTTCATCGACTTGCCTGAACATAAACACTCGATATTTTGAACCCAATTACCTTTCATTCATCGGTCCATAAAACATAACTCCAGTCACGAGTGGTGCACATGTCATGCGCGTGTGGGCGCCAAGGACTGGAATTTGGTCGTGTAGGATTATTTAATTACCCTAAGACCTAAGTTGTGCATGGGCTTTTCACACCGATACAACTATTTAAATGAGTACACATACAACATACACCACACTCCCTCACACACAACATACTACACATACAAAATACCACCACACCCCCATACACACACAACATACTACACATACAAAATACACCACACTCCCCATACACACACAACATACTACACATACAACATACACCACACTCCCCATACCACACACACATACTACACATACAACAATACACCACACTCCCATACACACACAACATATACACATACAACATACACCACACTCCCCATACACACACAACATACTACACATACAAAATACACCACACTCCCCATACACACACACAACATACTACACATACAACATACACCACACTCCCCATACACACACAACATACTACACATACAACATACACCCCTACAACTACACCCCATACACATTACACATACAACATACACCCCATACACATTACACATACAACATACACCCCATACACATTACACAACAAACATACACCCCATACACATTACACATACAAACATACACCCCATACACATTACACATACAACATACACCCCATACACATTACACATACAACATACACCCCATACACATACACATACAACATACACCCCATACACATTACACATACAACATACACCCCATACAACATACACCCCATACACATTACACATACAACATTCACCCCATACACATTACACATTACACATACACCCCATCACACATTACACATACAACATACAGCCCATACACATTACACATACAACATACACCCCATACAACATTACACATACAACATACACCCCATACACATTACACATACAACATACACACCATACACATTACACATACAACATACACCTCATACACATTACACATACAAACATACAATGCACTCCCAATACCTCGTACACACTCCCCATACACACACAACATACACCCCATACTCCAATCCATTACACATACAACATACAACACACTCCAATACCTCGTACACACTCCCCATACACACACAACATACACCACACTCCCCATACACACACAACATACACCCCATACTCCAATCACATTAACACACAACATACAACACACTCCCAATACCTCATACAGACAACATACAGCCCATACACATTACACATACAGCATACACCCCATACAACATACCACATTACAAAAATGCACCACACACCCCACATACAACATACCACATGCACCCACCATATATCATGCCACATTAAACATACAACATGCCACATACGCCATGCATACAACATACAACACACACCACATAGAACGTACAGCACACACCACATACAACATGCCACATACGCCATACATACAACATACAACATACAACACACACCACACATAGAACACTACACACACACCACATACAACATGCCACATATGCCATACACATACAACACACACCACATAGAACGTACAGCCCACACCACATACAACATGCTACATACACCATACATACAACATACCACATGCACCCACCATATACCATGCCACATTAAACATACAACATGCCACATACACCATACATACAACATGTCACATACACCATACATACACAAACCATGCCACATACACCATACATACAACATACATACACATGCCACATACACTCATACATTAACAACATGCCACATACACATACATACAACATGCCACATACACCATACATCAACATGCCCACATACACCATACATACCACATACAATACAACATGCACATACACCATACATACAACATGCCACATACACCATCACATACAACATGCCACATACACCATACATACAACATGCCACATACACCATACTACAAAACATACCACATACAAACATCACAATACACCATACATACAATACACATACCACATGCCACATTACACCATACATACAACATACCACATATATACTTCACAGCTTTTTATTTTATTGTACACAGATGAACACACAATATATAAACCAGATGTTGAATGTTAATTGCCTGAAGTTGTGACTTTACACACCTATACAACTTTTTAACTGAGCACACATTCACCACACACCCCATACACCATACACATTAGCTATACATTACATATGTTTAATTATATTTGTTATGGTATTTTAATTACAACACAGTACAGTGTATTGCTCTCTGTTTTGGGTTTTTTGATCACTTGTAGACAAGTTACCTTAAACCTGTAGTGCTGATTTAGTTTTTCCATAGATTTGCACATTGCTTCATGTTAACCCATAAAACGAATATGATGATAATGTATGACAAATGGAGTCTATTTGCAGCAAAACAACTCATCAGTGAACTCCTGAAGACGGATCCTTCAGCTCGGATGACAATCACAGAATTCATGAATCACCCCTGGATAAACGTGAGCAGCAATACACACAAGGAACTTTAACACAGGAGGCGTCCATTTGGCCTATCATACCTGATCTACAGGGTGCCCCACAGAAAACCAGGAAATTTGGGACAGTTTATTTAAAACAAAACAACAGCAAACTTAGATGTAGTGTAAAACAAAGATACACTTTATTTTCAAACAAAACAACAGCAAACTTAGATGTCGTGTAAAACAAGGATACACTTTATTTATATGTTAGTTTATTGATATGGTAAAATACGGCAAAATAAATCTCAAAATCTCAAATTTCCTGGTTTTCTGTGGGGCACCCTGTAGATCAACACCACAATCACACATCCATACCCAAGCTACTGAGCAGACCTGCAAATATCCATGTACCCCTCTTGTACAAATGATGTTTCTGTACAATTTGCTCATATAAACCATTCGTTCTGTCAAAGATGTTTATGATAAATAGATGATCGAAGATGTTATTTTTGTCAAAGATTTTGTTTTCTCGATTCAGTCGCTATACATTACATCCTTAGAATGGAGTTTTAAAGAGTAAATTCGCTCCGTGGTTTAAGAAAATAATTTCTGAGAATGATGATGACATCCTGGCAAATGACATGTAACAAGCATTTAATAATTGATGCCTTCACAGCAATCGATGGTCATGCCACAGACACCACTATACACCAGCCGAGTACTTCAAGAAGACAAGGACCTTTGGGAAGAAGTGAAGGTAAATTATTACTTAATTTTATTTGTCATTTCCTCTTCCCTCACCCATTCATTAATTGACCGAAGCTTTTGCATCGTCCATTTTGCCCTCAGGATGAGATGACCTGTGCCTTAGCATCACTCAGGGTCAACTACGACCAGGTGAAGATTAAAGACCTGGAAGACTCGAGCAATCCATTACTGAACAAGCGCAGAAAGAAGCGGGAAGCATCTGGAAGTTGTGGCAGCAGTAACAGCAGCAGCAGCTAAGAGCGATGCCTCCTGCATCGCAACCTGTTTTGACACTACATGTGGGAATGTGATTGCATGGCCTGAAATATACCAGCTGGATGGTTGCAACTTGAACTCTATCTTCAGGGACACAATTTAGTACTAATATAGCAAATGCACACAAAATATACTTTTGTAGATGCGGAGACGTCTTTTCGTCTTCTTTTTTTTACTTGCCTCCAAAACATGGTGCCTCCAATGTGTGAAAAGTGTTTTCTCCTCTCGGGAAAACAGTGACCTTTTCCATGAAGATGGCATTCCACGATCCTCCATTTCAGTCTGCAATCGATTAGTGTGCAGAGCCTTGGTTGTTTTCCCTTCCTCACCTGGAAGTGGATGTGAAGACCTCATCAGTTCTAAAGCCATTTACTGTGGCTTGCAAAGCAGTGATGGTCCTGTTGTTTAAGCCAGGCATACCCTGAGGCACTACATCTGTGCACTCATGTGATTGTTTGAAGGTGACTTTCGTTGCTAGAGAAACGAACGTACACTAGCTCGAATCATGGGCCTTATGCTGTCCATTTGAAGGCTCCTTGTAATTTTCCAGGTTTCTGATAAAGTTGCAGGCCTTTTGCTCATCAAGTCGAGCGTGGTCTCGTCGGCGTCGATTTTGGGTGTGAAATTTGTGCGAAGGGAGTTTTGCGTGCCCGATCCTGATTTTACATCCGTTCCAGCCTCAAAGCGGTCCAGAGGTTTCTCTTGAGCGCTGTCCCAGCGACATTGAGGCAATTCGTCTGGTGGTCCACATGGACCGATCGACTCAATGTGAAGCCGGCTTTAGAGTTGCACGCTTTGTGTTCCCGTTCACGGGTTAAAGGGGCGAAACACAGAGCAAGACTATTTTGAAAGCACTGATGTTTTATTTAAGGAATAAATCAGGTGAAACAATTGCATTGTTGGCTCTCTAATGTGGATAAAGCTTTTTCAACGAGTTGAACGTACAAACGTTAGTCACGATGCGCATGACTGATGAAAATTTAATGGATATTAGAATTAGATGTCATTCTTGTATTTGTTGCCATTAGTGTAATGATGTGATCAAAGCGAGGGTTCATTTTGATTGCAACAACAATGGCATTTATAATGATATAGAGAACACACATCTTGATTTTCATTGGCAGTTTAACTTTTCCATTGTTGTTATGACAAGAGACTTCATCTTTGTTTTGACAATTTTAATGATTTTTATGTTGTTGTCCCCATAATGGTAAAATTATCTCATGTGAATTGCTTGATTCAAAACAGGTGTGTGTGTGTGTGTGTATAAAATTGAGGGTGTGGTGAGGGGTGGGGGAGAGCCAAATACGTTCCCATACTTGGACACCAATTTCCAGAAAATCCCACCCAAAGTCCCAAATCACATTTATTTTTAGGAAAGAACACGCACCTCTCGGTCACTAAAAAACAATTTTATGATTGAGCAACATTTTTGTCCCAGACATGAAGCATAAACAATATTAAAATATTTTCCCATATCTATATGCATAGGAAGTGAAGTGCACGGAGTTCTAATCTCAGCAACTCAAAAGGTCAGTAACCACTCATGTGAAACCAGTCAGTGGATGAAGTAACGAATTTCAAATGATTCTCTCATACATAAAACCACAACAGTGACAAGGGGTGTTGAGCACAAAAATAATAATAATTGCGGTGAGCAATCCTCACTAAATCTGTGGCAGACTAATGAAGTGTTGCAATCGTACCCTCCCAAACAGAAAGCTCGATGCCACGTCAGTTACATAATAGAAGCGGTATTTTGCGTAAGTTGGCGAAACATCTGTCTCCGTCATACTTGTTTGGAATGAGGCTACTCTTGTGAAAGACACCGTGGAATCTTTAAAATCCACCAAAGAATCCTAGCAGATTGGACACCCAGCCTAATGCACCAACTGACGGATGGTGTACTTGTTAATGTAATGCCTTACCTGCAAAATATCGCGATGACGGTTTATATTAGTCGGAAATCAAACCCAGACTAGACGGCTCAGAGGTGAGTTTGCTCCCTCCCTCCGAGCTATCTTGCCAGCTCCCGAGAGATGATACCTCATCATCGGCGATGCGTTTCCCTGTTCTTAAGTTGCATGTTGGTTTTACAATATGTTTCTGCATTCATTCTCGAATACATTGAATCACCACTTTGGAGAACTATGTCCAGTAATCATAAATTCTAAGTTCATTAACTAATTGGTGAACCCCGCTTTTGTCTTCGTGCTCCCGGTAATAAACACTTGTGTGCGTCTCAGTGCACTCTGTCACGTGCTCATTTAATTTGCCGTGTCCATTTGCATTTGTTGTTAGCTTTTCTTTCCTTTTTGAACTATTTGGCCTCTCGTGTTGCTATAAATGTAATAATTGGCCTCATGGATTCTTGACATTTCTTGAGAAAATGATGATGGACTAATGTAGCATGATCTCCCAAAAGTGGGGCAATAATTACCATTTTTATAAAATAGTATGTGGGGACGCCTCAATGGTGGACCCGTCTGTGCCTGTTTTAGAATTTGATTTCCTTTATACAGCAGTCAACCTTCAAAACAAATGTGCATTTCATTCAATGAGCTTTCAGAACTGTGTTTTCACTGAAATGCAGAGGAGATGGAAATTTTAGGCGTGTTTTTAGTGTTGAATGTTTTGAATATGAGCATAATTTACATTCATTTTGTCCTGTCTTTGATATTCGAATTTTCCATCATGAAATGCTTGTTGTCAGATTTTTTATGGTATCGCAATATTGACAATGGGTTTAACCACTGAGCAGAATAATATGTGGAGCATAAGCATTCAATGGAAGTGCCCATTAACAATGGCAATCCAACCAATTCACCAACCCCTGTGCCTATCCTCTGATTCGTGCTGATGTGTATATTCCTCAATGTTCATTTGTATTAACACAGTCATAACTCTCTCCTGGTTGAACTTCCAAAATCCAGCCTGAATGCACACCTCAACTCATTTACAACTCTTCTCCCATCTACGGAAATCCCTTCCAGAGGCCGTTGTTTCCCATTCTTCCCCCCAGGACTTTAAAGCAGGCAATACATTGTCACCTCATGGCATCCTGAGCCATGATCTTTAATAACCCCATTAACCCTTCCTCACCTAACCCTCTTACTTGCTCGTATCAGTGTTTCCTCCCTTCTTTCTCCCCCTCTTTCTTCCTTTCCCATTCATTGTGCCTGTCTATTGTTCCTGCCCTTCCTTCATTGTCCCTTGACTTCCTTGCCAGTTGTGCCCAATCGTTGCCCCGCTATCCCACTGTCAATTTAACCTTGTTCTTCCATACACCTCGCTCTTGGAGAGTAAAAAAGACGAAGGAAAAAAACAGGGATGAACTAGAACGGCACAAGGTAGAGCGCATACCTCCACCAGGCTAAACAGTTTACGTTTTGTATCCCACTGAGAGGTCAGATCTGAATCCGGACCTTGACCAAAGTTGAATAGGCTTGGTCTTGTCACCTAACCAACTAATCCACTTAGTTTTGTCATAACTCATCCAAAACTTTTTGAGATATCATGCTATGTATCATTTTCAGCCCCATCTCTCAATTGTGAAGAATCGCTTCAATAATTATGGTATCCAGATCTTCACAAAAATCGAATCAATTCGTCCTTGTCATGCACCCAAGCTGTCCAAGAGATATGGCCGAATCCATCCATAACTTTTTGAGATATCCTGCTCAGAGGGAGACAAACAGGGGTGAAAACATAAGGTGACTGAAGTAAATAGAAATGGAACAAAAATATATAAGAGGGAGGAGGGGAGAACAATAACCTGGAAAGGAAGTGTGGGCTTATGGAGGGCTCATGAGGGTAGAGATGATCGTGAGTATAGATGGAAGATGACCTGATGTGGTGGTGAACAGGAATCTTGAAGCACTGGAGGAGAGAATGGGATTGAACAGATTGAGGAAGTTGCGTCTAGAGGTGAGAGAAAAGAGGACCGTGTGTGTCTTCCAGAAATCAGAAGGGGGAGTGAGAGGGGGACAGACCAACGGGGGGGGGGGGGGGGGGGGGGGGGCAGAGCAAGGAAAGGACAGAGGGTGCCAGACCAGAAACGAGACACGAGAAGACAGAAAATACTGACCTGTCTTCATTGTGAGAATAACAGGCCCAAGACTCAACTTCATCATGAGAGATTCAAATTATTTTGATGGCCTTGGTTTCCACCTCATCAATAAGTGAAATGTGTGAGGCAGGGGTGTCAGCCCAAAGGAGTGAGGAGTACTGTTTCATCAAGCTGTGGATGAAGGCCTTCTAAGCTGATACAGGTTCACATTTGCCAAGGAATGACCACATGAAGGAGTTTGGAGGCCAACCTAGATATATGATTTGCCTAAGAAAGATCATGGTGAAAGGTAAGGCCCAATACCTATGAGGGACTGAACTTTAAGAGGTTTGCTAAGGAAGTGCATTGGAGGGTTTGCCACATGGTGCTTTGAAGAGACAGAATGAGAGATTGAGATTTTTCATGGTTGAAAGACATATTCTAAGTGTTGGACCAGCTCCTGGTTCTATCAGAGTCTGCAGAGAGGGAGAGACTGTTGCCTGCCTATCTAAAGGATAAGGGATCTGCTCTGACAAATGGAGGAGTTATCAGCAAAGAGATAAACTGGATTTTCGTACTTCCCATACTGATGAAAACTGTTATCAAAGTGCTTCGCATGCATCAGTGAGTACGTTGTCCAAACGAGGGGTCATCGATGCAGCTGTCTCATCTGGAAACATTCTTTCGTGGCAGGGTTCAAATATTTCCTTTTTTTTTTTAAGGATCTCTTAAAGTTAAAAAAAAGAAAGTGTTTAGTTGTAGAAATTGAGGAGTTGACTGTGTGTGTGTGTGTGTGTGTACGTGCAAGTTTTTGTTTTCACTTCCTCACTCATATCGAATGTCTGTTCATCATAGCTACCAACGCTCGGTGGCATCTGCAATGCTTATAAACGCCCAGAGACGGCAGCGTTTGTGGCTTTATTTCATTTTTGCACATGCAATAACCTCGAGAATCTCTTTTAAACTAAGAACAATTACAAAATTTAAGCTCCAGACTCGAACTCAGCAACCGTTCCGACTAAAAAAGTGTTCATTTGTCCAATTCGTACATATTTGACATTTTGGGCGTCTCCGGGAGGTGTGCGTTTTATACGACGGTTTGGTGAATGCTAATCACATGCCAAGCAAGTCGTTTCCTCACCATTTCATTGGAGTGTTTGCTTGAGTGCTTAAGCAACTTGGCGAGCGTTCTCCAAGCTGCTTGGTTGTTCATTTTGGTAAAAGTACCCACATACAGGGAATTACAAAAACTGTGTCGCTTTCAATGGAACATCAATTAGACTGCGTTTCCACCTTTGTTGGGTCCCACGGTGCCCTGCGTTTGGTGCTTCAAGAGATGTCTCATCTACTGAAAATGTGCAATTTTATTTTTACAGGACATTGCTTTGTTTAACCTTTTCGTGCAATCTCCTTTTATAATACACCCCTCACTTGGACATCCATGCATTTAAAAAAAACAATCATGTCAATCCGACCAGGTGTTCGCCATGTTTGTTCTCACTGTGAAAACATAGAGTACTGTTTAGACTTTAGACTGACATTTTGTGTTCTGTGGCTTGATATATTTTTATTGAATTTAATTTTGCTAATTCCCCATTTTAATTCCTCTTTCAAAGAACTCTGTTTAAAAGTAAATCTTTGTGTGTGTGTGTGTGTGTGTGTGTGTGTG
>CM068964.1:46876692-46892909 GCA_035128595.1 Eptatretus atami
TGTGTGTGAACTGTATTAACACAGCAGCAGTTGGCATCGGTGTGTGTGTTGTTGGTTATTTCCAAATGTGGGTTTCAGAAGGTGGAACGGCATCCTCCCAGTTCTTATAAGGGTGGTCACGATTCATGGACCAAGGTGTGAAGTTTTCTACTCAAAGTTTTGTGCTGACGGCTCTCTTCAGGATCATCCCTGAGCTCCGGACAGCTTCCAAATGTAGTTTGTTTGTCGTAATATTCCCAGGAATGTTTTTCATATCTCTGTGAGGTTCTTTGACATCAATCCTGAGCTCCAACTATCATTGGAACAACTTTGGCATTCTTCAGCTTCCAGGATCTTTTCACTTTATTCTTGAGGTCTTGGTATTTGTCATTTTCTTGATTTCTGCATTGTTTAGTCCAAAATCACTTGTACGAACTCTTCAATCAGCAAAGCCTTCTTCTCTTTTTTTGTACCCAAGTATGATATCTCGTTGCAATGCTTTGTTTTCGATGTTCACGCTCAATGGGATCATTAGATCATAAGTGAGCGTTATTTCCATGTTTTCAGTGATTGCTTTTGGTTCATGTTCCCACAAATTTTCTGGAACTGGGATATCAAAGTTTGTGTAGATGTGCCAGCAGATTATTTTACAAACTCTGTTATGTTGTGTGTACAGCTGTTCTGACATGAGTTTTATTTGTGTTTGTGTGTGTGTGTGTGTGCAGGGGCGTAGCCAGAGGTCCAAAGCGATGAGGTGAACTTGGTTGACGTGACGGTGCGTGTAGCGCAGCGTTGCGAGCGCCAACAGCGTGAAGCCATTATGGCGAGGGGTCTGGGGGCTGCTCAAGGCCCCCAGAAGCCAATGCATTTTTGATGCCCAGAAACCTATTCTTGGCTAATTTCAATGCTCAAAATGGGAGCTCAGATGGCCAGAGGGCTCTTGCCAGATCATATTTCAGGAAATGAGCGACGAGGCAACTGCCTCGTCTGCCTCAGCCTGGCTACGCCGGTGGTGTGTGTGTGTGTGTGTGTGTGTGTGTGTGTGTGTGTTGTGTGTGCGTCATAAAGCGTAACATATTATCTTTGCTAACGCCACCGTCACCCCTTAGCTGTCTCTGTCACTCTCTCTCCTCGCACCCCTCCCTTCCACAGTGTATAGCAACATTTGGTGAGCGTGAGTCCCACACCTCCACACCCCCTTCTTCACACACTCCTCGCTTCCCTCTGCCCTCTCTCCCTTCCCTCTGCCCTCTCTCCCTTCCCTTTGTCCTCTCTCCCTTCCCTCTTTCTTCCTCTCCTCCTCCTCTTTCTCCCCCCCCCATAATTCTTGTTAAATAATTCTGAAAAGAAGATAATACAAACCATTCACCCCCCCCCCCGACATTCAGAAGTAATAATTGCACAAATCTTATCTTTCGATACACAAACTCTCCTACTATAATTTCAAGAGAAAAAAGTAATTCTTATGTGCATGTACAATAGACGATATATTTTCATTTTCATCTTAAGAGACAATTACACTCATTTCACATGAGATTGAATATCTTTGTGTTGACATTTATTAATTATTTTCTCATTCATTATCTGGTCTAAAATGGCTGAAGCTTCATTAAAACAATTGTTATTTCCAGCCTTCTTACTGCCGAATAGTAATAGTACATTAACTAACTGTGATGGGTCATTTGGAAGAAAGCTAACATGTCACGAAGACATACCTGAACCCTTCTTAATTAAGGCTGCCATAACATGTTTTTCCTTCTCATTCCTCTTACCTTTACCTCTTATAAGAACGAGATAATCAAGTGAGTCCAGCAAATATATATATATATATATATATATATATATATATATATATTATTACACATAAATAAACATATATATATATATATATATATATATATATATATTGTTACGGCTGTGGAAATTCGCAGAACACCATATAGGTCCTTAGTTAGTTATGCCGATAAGTCCGTGTTCAGTTAGATTTACCACCGTTGTTTAATGGGAATTATTCGTGTCACAGGGCTGTGATCCTTTGAGATAGTGTTTTTCTTTTCCTATCGTTATTTTGGACCAACCACGCCACCATCACCACAGCCAAATCACCACAAACAATGTCGCTCTCGACCACCGCTTCGCGGCGGTCTCCACACGCCAGACCACGCCCTCTCCGTTGATGTGAACCGTCTTGACGAAGCGAAGGAAACCAGAGGAGTTCCGATGGCGCACGGATTTTCCCACCTGATTCTCCCTGGACCTGTGCCAATTCTGATTCTCTCGGCCCCCGCGAGGCATGTGGGGAGGGGGGGCGAGAGGGCACGCCCCTTTTCTGGAAGGTTCCCGCAGATTCTGGAAGGAGGGCGGGGCGAGAGCGGATGTCGTGGCACGTGCAGCAATATAGCGGCAGGACGCCAGGTCTGGCAGCTCGTGTGTTTTTCTCGTCGGCTTGGAGCTCGTGAGCTCGTGGTTATTTTTTCTTCGTGGTGGCAGCTCGTGAGTCGTGTGGTTTTCTTCGTGTGTGTGGTTTTTTCGTGGTGGCTGCTCGACTTCTTGGCACCAGTGAACACGGACGGAGAGCGCCGCTTTTGCAAGCTCTTGGGTGCGCAAGCCGGAGAGAGCTCGCCGGCTCCGTGAAAGGCCGAGCTCAGCCGCGGCTGCTCTAGCTGCCGTGGGGGGACGGACGCCGCGACTCGCCCACAATCGCACCACGAGGGTGCAGGTAACCTGCAACGGTCTCGTGGGATTCGTTCGGTCTGCCAAGTCCCATGCCATAAAGGCCCACGGGCCCTGTCTGGCACCTTGTCTTTGAGGGTGGCCTTTTCTTTTGCTTTCGAATGAATGTTTGCCGTGTCTTGTGAAGTAAAACTGTTAAGTGGCTGTACATAAATTGCTTATAGTCGGTTGTAGTGCTTTTACCTTGCTCATGTCCTGTCCCCTCCCCCCATTGATTGCATGACTGTATACGTGCTGTAAATAAATGTGTTTGTGTGAATGTACCCCGTTTGTCGCGTCCTCCTTTCACCACATTGAAACACCATCTTGCATTGCGGAATAAGAGTTGGTTGTTAAATACCCGGTAAAGAATCGGATCCGGCGAGGTCGGGCGATAATACCCGCTCGTTATCACTGCAGAACGGAACGAACCGCATTGCGGTTCGTGTCCAAGCCGACCTGCGCCGAGGTACGGTCTCCGTTAAGTACCCGCGCGGGTACTTAGGTATATCGAGATTCGGCGATTGACCCTATTCTGCACGAGTAGAAAATTGGCTAGGCCGTGGTGGGGTTGAAGACCCACCCGTGATAGGGTTCCGGCATTGCTCCGGAAGGTCACGACTGAATTGTCCGTCCGGTGGGCGAGCGGCTACTATTAGTGGAAAGCGGCCGTTCGCACGCCGGCGGGCGCGAATTCGTAACAATATATGAATATATATATATATACATATATATATGTATATATATACATATATATTCGGTCATCCTCATTTTTCATATTTAATGGGTTGTAATATTTTGAATTACCCCAAATACTGCCATCTTGTGTTAGAAGAAACATAAACCTCAGAGTTGGTTTCACACTTGGTTGAGCAGAATTCTCGAATACAAATTCATCATTATGTTTCAAAACCTTTTATTTAATAAGAATGAACTGAGCTGATTGTTGTGTTGGTATAAGACCTGGTATGCTTCCAGAATCGGTTGAATATTCATTGTTCTGGAGAGCGTCAACGATAAAATTTGGAGGTTTATTAATCTTTTCCAGGTGTTGAAATAATTCTTCATCATTGTACTCTAATTCCCCAATTTATCCAAAATCTTGGAATTCTTGCTTTGTCATTTGAGTAAAATAATTTAGCATTTGAAGTTTTCCTGGGATATATACTAACTGGGGAACAGGGGATTCGATCATTTTTTTTGTTTGTTTGTTTGGGTGGGGGTATGGTTTTTAAAAGTTGTTTTAAATAACTTCTGCTTCCTTT
The DNA here is from genome assembly GCA_035128595.1 of Eptatretus atami. Taxonomy (NCBI): domain Eukaryota; kingdom Metazoa; phylum Chordata; class Myxini; order Myxiniformes; family Myxinidae; genus Eptatretus; species Eptatretus atami. The sequence continues at coordinate 46,880,649 of CM068964.1, forward strand.
CAAACACTTCTTCACCTGTTGGTTTTTGTCTCCGTTTCTTCTTTATGCCTTCTTGTTGTTTAGCTACCTCAGAAACCAACTATTGATGTTCCTTTAATATTGTCTTTGTACTGGCGGTCCAGGTTCATCCCCCCCGACCCAAATTGTGGTGACTGGCGGTTAACACCGCCAGCCCGGATAGCCGAGCAGTATTTCCTTATCAGGAGGTAGACACGTTGATCCGCTGAGATTGTGATGCATATGGGAGGGGCAGGGCATAATGGCGGAACGACGGATGCACAGATTGATGCACAGCACGGGGGGGGGGGGGGGGGTGTTAATCTCGAACCCCACAACAAATACACGGACGCAGCAACTTAAAATGAACACGGGAATTTTATGACAATAGAAATATTTCCAAGGAACAATAATCCAACTATAATAATACGTGAGGTAAATTAATCCGAAAGTCTAAATTGAGGTGCCTCGACGCACAGACTTAAATACAGACAAGGGGATACAAATCAAAGAACACCCTTCCTTTATTATGGCACTTAGCTTGTCCAGAGATGGTCTTTATGGAACTTGGAATCAAGATGTTTCGTCCTGCATGTGTGGACGTGCGCAAAATGGCGCCGAGCTGATCTGTTGCAGCGGGAACATTTGTCAGGAATTTCGTGAGCGGTATCGTCGTGCAGCTTCTCACCGACCATCGCGCAGCTTCTTCTCACGAGTAAATATCCTGACCGTTCCTCTCCTGCACCCGGTCTATTCACAACGATCGCCCACACGGCAAGACGATTTCTGAGGCCACATGATCAGGCCACGAGGCACGCTCTCCTTCCCTCCTCAAAAATGTATACATTACATGGCTCGGCCGAACAGTCAATGGCTAGCGTCTTGATCAGTACGCGAGCCAATTCGCCTCAGCACGAAACCGAGAATCATGCCGTTTTCTTCATACGTCGAAGGAAAGCCAGCCATAAAGCCCTGTTCTTACAGGCTATCTCCTAGCTACGTTCTCTCTCGACCGCGTGCGTTCCTCACTCCACTCCTGCATTCCTCCTCTATCTCTCTCTGGTCGCCTGCCTCCTACGCCCTCCTATTCTTCCTGCCACTAATGTCAAGCCCATCAATCATCAGCCTCGGGGGCATGACTTCGCCCTCCGTCACCCTTGGAGGCGGGGCTTCTTGCCTACTTATTCATGTTATAAAAACGCAATTCTTCCATGGTTTGTAATACAAAAACATAGGAAAAAGTCACAGGGGGGCAATTACATACTGGGGGAACTTGTACTTAATCCCTATGTAATTGACACCGCACCACCCCCCCCCCCCCATGTGGTGACACGTATCACTTAAGCTCACAGTTTCCTTACTTAATTACATCGACATATCTCCTACACGTCCACGGACCCAACAACTCTATTCGATCCAAACTTTTCTCTGAAATTCCTCCATCTACTCCCACAACCATAACAATATTCTTGCATTTTTCACACCTTAGCTTGTTCGGACCCCTTTTCCTGTTCTAGATCACTATTCCAATGGAGAATTGCGTGTTTTTTCACCAAATAGTGTGTATTTTAGCTTGTACTAAGCAAAATAACACATTTTACGCAAGAAAACTTATTTGTGCAAAAATCGTTTTCTTTGCCTAAAAAGGGCGTTTTTCACACATTCGCTTCTGACCCCGTTATTGAAAAGAAGAGATAGGAAAACAAGTGGAGTTTTGAGGGTGGTTGGGTGGGGGGGGTGTTCTGATATTGTTGGTAATTTTTTTTTTCCAGGTGAAGGAGGAGAGATATGTTGTTTTAACTTTTGAGGGAGGGGATGGGGATAAAGATTGATCTGAGGTTTCAGAAGTAACAATTACTGAAACAAAAAGGTGAAAATGAGGCAGAAAAACAGAAGAGAAACACACGACGATCGCATGTAGGCCTGACTGAACTTGAGAGCCAAACTAAACGATTCCCCAAAGCAGGACACGGTTTTGAACAGAAAATTGATGAAAAACACGAACAGCAAAACCCAATGTCAATGATCGGGGGAACTTAGCTTTGAAGAACCGGTATGAGAGAGAGCACCGATCATTCGTCCATGTGCGCTGATTCCTGAACCGGAAATGTTCCAATCTTGCGTTTAAAGATCACTTTGTGTGTTTTTCAAACACCAGATCATTGTGTGTCAGTATCCTGGCGTCATTCCAAATTCTGCACTAACCTGTCGGAACGTTGCATCGGTGGCACAATCTCAATCATGATGTCAAATTCAGAATTGAAACCTGGTCCAATGTACATTCACAAGAAAGAGAGAACACTATTGGATACAATGGTGGCTTGTTGGTGTTGATACTCGATTGGCTTCCCATAGTTTGTGGATGGATTCAAATCCAACTGTAGGTAGCACTTCTAAATATTTGGATTCCAAGCTTCAAGAAGCCGAGTTGCTTTCTGAACTACCATGGCAAAAACCCAGCTGCCTCATTGATGACCGTAATGGTGGGATGATTTGCTTGCACACCTAGTCTTGTCTACATGTGATGCGATCCGATGCAATAAGGAATGAGAGTCAACCACTCACTCTGCTTGACTCTTACTCCCATCTCTTACAAGAAGTCATTCTGAATGATTATGGGTTCGACCCTTAGAACAGGGGTAGAACCGAAAACAAACCAGCCCAACGGTATCGGAGTCCTCTTTTCCACCAACTGGCAGATTTCCTCTATAATTGCAAGCAGTGTGCTGCCCTGGATGGGGTTATGTCTTCTGTGTTCCACTTTATTGGCCCCAAAAAGTATAAAGAGGTTAAGAGGAGGCAGGATCAAGTCAGGGAAGGGTACAGGAGAGGATTGTGTTTTGGGGGCGTTGGAAAGGGAAGAAGAGAACAGTGGGTGATATGTCTGTTTCACAATTTTTACAAACACAATTTGGAGACATCCTATTTCATCAGACGGCCACATGATAGCTTGTATGTAGTGTGTTTATTTTGGCTGTCTTCTTAGGACTGAGGCAAGAGGGAACACACATTCCGTCACATGTTTGTACAAATAAGGAAACGCTCCAGTCTGGTTTCAACTTTAATTGTAAACCAACACCAAAGTACATGAATAATAATTAGGATTGTGTTGCAATTTAATCGGAACAGCTAACCCAGGATAAATGTTTCCACAACCATTGTGTGCACGAGCATAAAGGGGAGATAACATGAGATGTTTCATGCTTATTGACTTTCAGTTTGTCATCAATGAGCATGTCCACTAAATAAAGAGCCTCATCAGCAGTTTTGACAAGTATTTGGGTTATGATGCAACCTTAAACAAATCAAATCAGCAAACCATGATAGCAAATGATTTTAAAAGAAAAGCAGTATTTGTGACCGCATTGTGATGACAAATTGCTGTCAGCACGAGGCCTCTACATGATGTATGTGAGCATCATCGAGAGGGACATTGAGAGGATCATGAGGATGGTGGAGGAAGGAATGTCCACGGCGCTGTTATTGGGACAAGGGGTCTCAGTTGGAGTTGCAGTGGTGGGCGGAGAGGGAATTTCTCCATTACAGAGGTCTGTCAAGCAGCAGGATGCGGTCGGAGATAGTGGACACTGAGAATCAATAATGCATGATTTAAATTCTGTCCCATCTATCCAAAGAGAGGAGAAACACAGAAAAAGAAAAGTTAATACATGATCAACATCTAGCTATTAGGACTACAAACAACACCAACCTCATGAGTAATTCTAAGTTCAAACATCTATGGATGACTTGCAAAGTTAAGACAATGCCACCTTCACAGAAACATTCATGAAAATTCAATGAAGTGCATTTACTGCTTTACGTTGAATTTTATTAACTACAAACACTTCGGGAGTAGACTGGGGGTGGGGAAAGAGGGTGGGGGTGGTAGTGGAGTAGTTGGGGCAGATATATTTTGTGCCGTGGCTAATAATCTCCCATGTCTGCAGCAGGGGTCAGTGAACCACTTGCACTGTGGCACGTGTACAGGCGAAAAATTATGTCGCCTCCCAGGGGTGATTCTTTAATATGCCGATGCCTTGACGCTGAGTACAACCAACACGTATGCATCATTTGGTGGAGATTCGCCCAGCACTGTTGTTTTTTCTATGATTTTCAGATACACATACATAAGTGTGCAGTACATACAGTACATGCACAGAATTGCCTTATTTAATATAGTACGATACAAACACAGAAAGTGAAACTTTCGATCATGAACCCACCAAGTAGGTGAATGTTTTTGAAATCAGTGTATTTTCCCTTCACGTTGTTCATCTTACTGTTTTGTTTTACAATGATGGATTTGATCCCCCATAGTCGTTTGAAACAGGTTTATCAGGGATCTTGTCCACACTCAAATGTGGATGTTGTCTATATTTAATAGGAATTCCCTTCCAAGGAATTCCATGCGGAAGGAGACCATTCAGCCCATCCAATCCTGCGCTATTATTACCAACATGTGGTTGTTTGTCCACGCTCCATGCTTTTACATGTTGAGCATCAAGAAAGGAAGTATTTGCTATGATTCGGCTGGGATTCGAACTATCAACCTCTTCGATTCACAGTGGATTCTCTAACCATTACACCACCCGGGATGGTAAAATGATGGGTCAGTTCAAAAAGTAAAAAGCCTTTATACCAGTTCCTCACTAATGATTGTCTGTCTGTCATCGAGTCGTGCTGCTGATGAAGTTGTCGGACTGGAACATCACAAATATGATAATAAATGTTATTTTGACATAACTTAAATTAAATAAAAGTCTTTAATCAATTCTGTTTGAACACAAATTTAGTCACTCAATCAAGATCGGGTTATTTAGACTTTAGTAAAACAGAGGGAAACACACTAACATGGGGACACTTGATAGAAGAATGGGTGAAGGGAACAATTTGAAGCCCTGCTCTTCTCCCTGCCAAAGGGGGGACCTGACGTGCAATGCTCGATCGCTCGTATGTCTTGTCTCCCCTTTGGCGTGGGGAAAGGGGTAGGGAGGTTGGAAACTTAGCTCGCAGATGCATTCCTGTTCCAGTGCAATGCATTCAGTCCTCATTTGATTTTCTTAAATTCCAAACAATGACAGAAAAACATGTTTTGTAACCACATTGTCATTGATGTTAACAATTTAATACAGACAAGTCATGAGAAACAGTCACATTAAGAGTGCAGTCAATAAATTGTCGTCGTTGTGGAAATGATTCAGACCAGTGCATACGAGTCTAGGGAAGCAGCAAAATAAAAAAAGTACTGTTCAACCAAATTATCCACAAGATAAGCTGATAGCACTTGAAGTCTCATATACACTTCACTTGCTCATGATACTTGTCCAGAGCCAGGGGGTGTGGCACTGTCTCGGCGCTTCAATGTTTTATCTCGAGGAAAGGCGGTCCACTCTATAATATGATGCAGTCGCAAGAATGGCCAAGTGTATTAGTAGTTACAATCGTGACTGCTTGATTTACTCCATGGTGGTTGGGCACTCACACAGCAAGGAACAGAACAAATCCAGTTACAGATATACAGTACCTTCAGAAAGTATTCACACCCCTTGTCTTTTGTCACATTTTGTTGTTACAGCCTGAATTTAAAATGGATGAAATTAAAAATAAATAAAAATTGTGGCAGATCCACACAAAATACCTCATAATGACAAAGTAAAAACATGTTTTTAGAATTTTTTACAAATTAATGGAAAGTGAAAAGCTGAAATGTTTTGCGTCAATAAGTATTCAACCCCTTTGCTATGACACTCCAAATTGAGCTCAGATGTATCCAGTTTACTTTGATCATCCTTGAGACGTCTCTACAACTTGATTGGAGTCCATCTGTGGCCAATTCAATTGATTGGACATTATTTAGAAAGAAACACACCTTTCTACATAAGGTCCCACAGTTGACAGTGCATGTCAGAGCAGAAACTCCACCATGTGCCCAAGGAACTGTCCCTAGAACTCTGATACTGCAGAATTTTGAGGAGGCATAGATCTGGGGAAGGGTATAAAACAATTTCTAGTGTTGAAAGTTCCCAAGAGCACGGTGAGCTCCATCATTAGGAAATGGAAAGAATATCGAACTACCCAGACTCTTCCTAGAGCTGTCTGTCTGACCAAACTGAGCAAATAGGCAAGAAGGACCTTGCTCAGGGAGGTGATCAAGAACCCAATGACCACTCTGACAGAACTACAGAGTTCTTTGGCTGAGATGAGAGAACCTGCTGGAAGGATAACAGTCTCTGCAGCACTTCACAAATCGAGGCTTCATGGGAGAGAGGCCAGACGGAAGCCACTCCTGAGAAAAAAGGCACATCACAGCACACCTGGAGTTTGCAAAAAGGCACGTGAAAGATACTAAGAGCATGAGGTGAAAGATTCTGTGGTCTGATGAGACGAAAATTGAACTCTTTGGCCTGAATGCAGAGTGCTACATCTAGCGGAAACTGAGCACAGGTCATCACCCATCTAACACCATCCCTACTGTGAAGCACCGTGGTGGCAGCACCATGCTATGGGGATGCATTTCAGCAACAAAGACTGGGAGACTTGTAAGGATAGAGGGAACAATGAATGGAGCCAAATACAGGCAAATCCTTGAGGAGAACCTGCTTCAGAGTGCAAAGGACCTTTGACTGTGGTGAAGATTTACGTTCCAACAGGACAATGACCCCAAGCATACAGCCAAAGCAACACTAGAATGGCTTCAGAACAAGAACATGAAAATCCTTGAGTGGCCCAGCCAAAGCCCAGACTTGAATCCCATTGAGAATCTATGGAAAGACTTGAAGATTGCTGTTCACCGACACTCCCCATCCAACTTGACAGAGCTTGAGCAAATCTGCAAGGAAGAATGGGAGAAAATCCCCAAATCCAGATGTGTAAAGCTGATACAGACATACCCCAAGAAGACAAAGCTGTAATCGCTGCCAAAGGCACTTCTACAGAGTATTGACTCAGAAGGTTAAATTATAATTATTGATGCAAGACATTTCAGCTTTTAATTTGTAAAAATTTCTAAAAACATGTTTTTACTTTGTCATTATGGGGTATTTTGTGGAGATTGATGACAAAAAAAATTCAATTTAATCCATTTTATATTGAGGCTGTAACACAACAAAATGTGACAAAAGTCAAGGGGTGTGAATACTTTCCGATGGTACTGTGTGTAACTTTATTAAATATCCACATTCTACAATCCTGGTAACAAATGGTACTCGCTTCAATCACCAATGGACATTATCAAAAATGAAATTTTACTACATCATCCAATATAACCATGAATTTGTGAAATAAATGAAACAATTTACTTTCAGTATTTCAAGTAACTCACGAGATGAAATTAAATAAGAAAAGACAGCTTACCTGGCTGTTGAAGAGTGAGACAAGCATTTTCACCTGGATTTTGGCAGAGCGAGTCAACAATTTGACCTGTCACTCCAACAAAGCATCTCATTCCTGCAGCTGAAAGTAAAGGACACAAGAAATTTCCAGGATACAAATACATGGGACACAAACAATCTACAAATATCCTGTACAATTTCTTCTTCTTCTTGTGTGTGGCAGCTTGGCTGCCAGGTAGCTATAATTTTGTTGGAGCACAACTATGCCACTGATGCTGTGCCCCTCTACCACTACACTGGTACTCATTTCGCTGACCTCAGAAGCATGACAGGCTGAGTCAACCCCACCTGGTGTTAATTAAGCAGCCAACAGAGCTCAAACTCAGGACCCTGAGATCCCAATCCAACCATCATAGCCACTACGCCAACACCAGGCTTATACTGTACAACTGACTGCACATCTACAAATATCTTGCATAATTGGTTTAATTAATTTTGAATTGTGGATTCAAACGAGAATAAACAAATCAACGTTTAACCTCGCTTAAAGGATAAATAATAAAGAAGCAAACAAAATCTCATAAACAGGTAAATGTGCAGGAAAATCAAAGGTATGAATCAAGCTGGACATTGAATTGTGTTCAATAACATTTCTATTTATCCAACAATCTTGACATGCATCTCATCCTATTGATGTTCTTACCTGCCCCAAGAAGTCCAACCAAAACAACAAATGGCAACACAGACATCGTTTCACTTCTCCTCTTGTGATCCTACATGTAACAAGGATGGTGTATTAGGAAAGATAGGGTAATCGTAAATGGGGGGAGGGGGTGTGAGGAATAGGGAAATGAACCATTATAAACCTGAAGGTTGTGTCTCTATTAGCAAATCGGCATCATGATGTTCAAACAGTGCCAGATAATTGAGGAGTTACCGTCAATAAGAAATAAAAATGACATTTTAGCATTCGTAAATGACCACGAGGTTTTATGGCCCTCTATCCTTCCAACAAAATGCCTCTTTATGTTTGAATTGTTGCCTCCAACAATTGTTTGAATTGTTGAATTGTCCAACAAAATGCCTCCTGAGCGATTCGTCGTCCTTTAATTTCACATTTATTTGATCCATTCAATTGACCAGGCTGGCAGGATAGCCTTGAGGTTTACTCACTCAACTCTGAGAAGTTTTGCCTGGGTTTGAATCTCAACCAATTTGTGGACAGGATGATTCAACAATGTGTGTGTGCCATTCCTCAGATTGATGTAAAACTCAATGTTCCATCTGCTAATTTTATTTGATGGATGCGAAAGATCCCATGATGTGTTTCCAGAAGATGAGTTGAGTTATTGTCGGCACCATGGCCAAATTCCAATTTCCTGCTCTCACGTATAGGGTGCATTGCATCAACGGCACATCCGCGTCCCCAACAAATGATCCTACCATCAGCCCAGTGCTGTTTTCAAAAGAAGAAATAATAATGGGGTTACAGGTCGGGGAGCACATTGGGGTGAGGATGACTCATTTTGATTGAGGGTCAGACTTCATAGGTTTCGAGTCAAGTGAACTATGAGAAAAGGTGAAATAATGAGAAACAAACAACTAAAAAATAAAGCATAAAAAAGATGATAGATAAGTAAACCAAAGCAAATTTTAAAAGAGAATAAAAGAAACAAAAAGGGAAATAAAAATCAACCATAAAGAGGAAAGATGAAAAGGATATCAAAAAAGGGGGAAGAGAAGAGAGAAGAGGAGAGAGAAGAAGAAATGTAGGAAAAGTAATATAGATAAAATGAAATAAAGTAAAAGGCGAAAAAAGTGAGGGAAGGATTGAAAAATTGTAAAAAACGAGAGGTCGAGATGTAAATGAAAAGCACTTGCTAATTCAGAGAGGAGCCAACGTACCTATCTTGAAGACAAAATTTTAATCTCTAAGATTCTAACACCAACCTCAGACCTCGTATATATTTTTCACATGTGGACGATACGTTTGCAATTCTTACCTCTGCCACCTTCGGTGGAAGGAGGTTATGTTTTCACCCCTGTCTGTGAACAAAATATCTCAAAAAGGTGTGGACGGATTCGGACCAAATTTAGTGGACAGGTTTGGTGTTTGACGAGGAAAAGAGCACATACAGTACCTCTGCCAGGCTGAAAAGTTTACATTTTCTATCCAACTCAGATCCGGACCTGAACCAAAATCTAACCGATTCATTCTTGTCACACACACACACACACACACACACACACACACACACACACACACACACACACACACACAATCCCTCCACCAAGTTTCATCCAAAATCTGTCCATATCATTTTGAGAAATCCTGCTCACAAACAAACAGTGTTGAATACATAACCTCCATCTAACTTCGGTGGTAGAGGTAATAATGTTATTTCTGAATTTTAGCGCCAATGCGATGCCAGCGCCATAGATTGTACATCCCAAAGACTGGAACACCGGATCAAGCAGCACATTCATTGGCAATTCGTAACAATCAAGATGCAGGTCACACGTAATCAGCTCGTGCAAGCAAGAACCCAACGAAAGTCCTTGTCTAGTATGGGTTTGATCACTGACTGAGTTGGATTAAATAAATAAATAACCCTGACTGGCCAAAATGGTTTTCCTGTCATCTCAAGTTTTTTTTCGATATGGCAGGAACTGCCAGTCATTGGAGCTCTTGACAGGTGCAGTAGCAGGTTGCAGACTCAGACAATCAGAACACTAAAGAGATCTCAGAGGACACTCGAGACTCTAACCTGTTCCTGCAGGTCATTTTATTTATCCAGCCTGATCATCCTAAATTTTTGTAGAACAGCACAACCTTGCAAGTTGTCCGACTTCTGTTTCCCAAAAAATATTGAGACCTTGCCCAAATTCAGTTCAACCGTCAAAGCCTTTGTTTTAGTATATGGCAGACATGTTTGGCTCAGCACTCCAAGTGAGCTGACTTACAAGAAATGAAATTATACGCATCAGTTGAAGTTGTCCTGCACACAATAAATTTTGCAAACCGGGTAAACTCGCACCTCCAGTTGTGGTGGCTTCAGATCCGACGTACCAGAGGTTTTCAGGCAAGTTATTGATGTGATTTTAGCATGGCCCTTACTATACTGTTTACTTGGAACCAAGATGATTAGGGGATCACAAGCAAAACTGTTTCAAATAGGGAAGGTTCTCACTCCTGCACTCCGTTTTTGTACACCAAACAACACACCTAAATTACTTCACTGCCCAACGACAATATGTAAAAAATATAAAAAACAAAACAATGTAAAAAAAAAACAAACAAACGTTATAACAAAAAAGATGGAAATTTGTATTGTAAAGATACCTACCTTTGTGTACAATAGTTTCCACAATCCTGGTGTAGATGTTGCTGTGCTCTGAATTTGATGCTTTATATATCATTTGTCCATGCCCCGATCACTTGAAATTAACTACAAAAGGCTGAGTTTGTAGTTATGAGTCACATCTGTAAAATGTAGGTCATGGTGATATTTGAAAAAAAAAAAATGTATCACTTTTTACTTGGTTGCAGGTTTGAAGATTCGAGCATATTTGCAGCAAAAGCATCTTTTTTTTATGTTCATCAGTAAGCATGTTTGACACCCACCAACCACAAACTTTTCAGAAACATAGACTATTTTGGATAAGGGCGTGTACTGTACGACGAGACACACTTATGATGACAGCTATGTTTTCTATTGATACACACCTATCCTGACGTATGAGACCGTCAATCATGGTCACATTGTCTTCCTTGGTAGCAGGCACCTATCGTCCAGGCCATTACTCATCACACATGTTCGTCCATCCTCTTCTTTTCACAACCTTTCACCCCATTTGTACCCATTATTCCACAATATATATATATATATATATGAGGCACCGCGAGGAGGAGTGATGTAAGCGACATTTTTAAATGATATGATGATGATAGGCTCAGACGATAGGGGAAGAGTTAAAATAGTGCGATATAGCATTAACTCCAAAATGGCCGATGTGCCCCTTACATCACTCCTCCTCTAAAGCTAAACAAAATCATTTGTGTGTGGAATTAACCACGACCTCATTTCCATGTACCACTCAACTGAGTTTCAAGCTGAGTTGGGGTTAGTATCTGGAAAAATTATAAAATTGTATGGAGGAATGGAGGTGTGCAAAGGAAGGAAGGAAAGAATATCTCTCTTGATCACCTGTTATCATCTGAGCTCAAGCGTTTGGACATCGGTATTGCAGCACTCTCTGAGGTTCGGAGACCGGATTGCGGCGAGATCATGGTGGGTGGTTACACCTACCATTGGTCTGGTCGCTCTGATGGTTACCATACCCAAGGAGTTGCTGTAGCTGTGTCCAATAAGCTGACCCCAATGATAATTGAGGTAACACCGATCAACGAGCGTATTATGAGATTAAGGATTCGTCACTCCTTAGGTGTCATTTCCCTGGTCTCTGTTTATGCTCCGACTGAGGCGAGTGACCTCACCGTGAAAGACACGTTCTACACCACGCTCGAGTCTGTGGTTGATCAGTGCCCCAGACGAGATACACTTCTAGTCTTGGGTGATTTCATTGCATCGACTGGAACTAAAAGGGATGGCTATGAGACGTATGTTGGTCTGGAACTGTGAACCTGAATAGCACGAAGTTCCTTGACTTTGCACACAGTAATGGACTTACGGTGGCCGGTTCATGGTTAGAGCACTCACAAGCTCATTGCTGGACTTGGTATTACAACGCTGGTGGTGTGGCAAAGGAGATTGACCATGTGCTCGTTGATGGTCGCTGGAGAATGATCCAGAACTGCAGGGTCTACCGGAGAGCTCAGTTCCTCAATACTGACCACCGGCTTGTTGTTGCAACTCTTAAGTTGCACCTTAAATCCAGGTGAATGGTACCATCCCAGCCTAGGCTGGATGTT
>CM068964.1:46901986-46916105 GCA_035128595.1 Eptatretus atami
CATCGCAGACAGCTGGGGAGTCTCTCTGTCTTCTACTGCCTCCTTTCTGGTCTTGCACCCTCTGCTCTTTCCATGCTTTGTCTCCCCACCCCCCCCCCCCCCCAGGGTTCTGTAGGATACATACGATCCACCATTCACCCCCTACTGGTGAAACTACCTAAATCCAGGATCACTGCTCACCCCACTCATTTGTTCCTCTTTTTCCCCACCTGTGCAATCAACTTCCACATCTCTTACAATCTCATTCTTCCCACCAGGGTTTCAGGACAGCCGTTCACCACCATCTCAGATCATTCCCGATCCAAAAACCATGATCTTTTCCAAATTTCCAGTTTTCCTTCCTGAGTTTCCATCTGTATCTAGCATGTCCAACTCATGCTATGCATCCTTCCTGCCCGCCATTCCTCCTCACACCCATTGTTTGTTCAAGTCTGCCTTGATCTTGGCCTTCAACTCTGCTGTTGTGTTTCCCCCCTCGCTCTACTGTTCCTTTTATCCTGTTGTGTTCTGATCCATTCAGTGTACTTTTACTAGCTCTTCCATGAGCCTCGACTATGTATAACAATAAGTAAAATAATAAATAAAATAAAAAGGTGACTTCCAGCGGGAATAGGTCAGGTCAGGTCAGGTATGGGAGCATGCGCCAGAGCAGAGCGTCAATGCGTCCACTTTCTGCCGGTACTCCTTGGGCCTCCGTCTGGCCCACCCCCAGGCAGATGCCTGGCCCATCCTCATTTCCTTGAGATGCTGATCAACCTGCTGCAACCACGAGGCACATGGTCAGCCCATTGGCCTCCTCCACTCACAGAGACTCCCTCGTGGGAGAATCTGGTGAGTAGGATTGCATCAGGAAAACGAGCCACATGTCCATACAGCCGCAGCTGACGCTTACAGACTATGCAGGTAACAAATCTCATTTGAGTCACTCTCAGCAACTGCTCATTGGACACAAATTCTGACCAGCGATAGCCAAGGATTTTCCGAAGAGACCTGGTACCAAAGGAATTAAGTCTCCATCTCAGATCCCTGGAACCAAAGGAATTAAGTCTCCGTCTCAGATTCCTGGTCAGAATCCATGTCTCACATCCATAGAGCAAGACTGGAAGCACCAAGGACCTGAAGACTCAGACTTTCGTCCTCCTGCACAGGTAGCGGCAGCACACACCCCATGATCCAGTGAATCCATGATCCCCAGGCCCGACCCAGACGTCTGATGACCTCTGACTCACAGCCAGCAGAGTCGTGAATATCACAAAGGTGAGTGAATCTCTCCACAACCTCAACATCCTCACCACAAACAGGCACAGACAGGACAGCAGCATCCATTGTCATTGAAAGCCTGGATCTTAGTTTTGACATTCCCAAAACTCAGAAATCTTGACATTCCCAAACGATGCACCGCAGCTTGATCTCTCTAACATCCTCCCAGAATCCAGTCCAGAAAAGTGCTGAAAAGTGTGGGGCCATTACACACCCCTGACAAACTATAGTAACAACTGGAAATAAGTCAGAGATGCTATCACCACATCTCACAGCACTCTCAGTACCAGAGTATAGTTCCTACATCAGATCGATCAGTTTTAGTGGCCCCACAAAGACAAAGAATCCTCCAGAAGGCATCCTGATTCACTGGATTAAATGTTTTACAGAGATCAACATAGGCTGCAAGTAGCCCCTGCCGAAACTCTCGTCTGCGTTCGGTGAAGACCCGAAGAGCAAGGATACGGTCAATCAATGACCTCTTTGGTGTAAAGCCTGACTGCTCTGGACGCTGGTGCTCAAGCAGATGGTGGCGAACCCTCTCAAGAATTATCTGAGCAAAGACTTTTCCAGCTCTGAGAGCAGTGTCACCCCTCGGTAGTTGTTGCAGTCTTGGCGACCACCTTTCCCTTTCCAGAGAGGAACAAGACCCCTCTTCCAGTCAGTTGGGATGATGCCTGTGTTCCAGGCAGAGCACAGAACTGCATGCAACGACAGGAGTGCAGCATTTCCACCAGCTTGAGAAGTTCAGCATGGATGCCACAGATCCCTGGTGCTTTACCCCATTTCAACCGGTTCACCGCAGCCTGTTTTTCCACAAACGAAGGTGGACCACAGTGATTGGAGGGTCAGCAACAGGGATTTAAACACTCCTGACATCCAACTCAACAGCTGGTGGATTAGCCTGGTACAACCGCTCAAAGTAACCGGCCCAGCGGGCCTTCACTTTGGACTCCTCTGTCAAGAGCCCACCACCCTCTGCTCTAACTGCGTGTCACGAGGGATGGGCTTGGATGAACGCAATGCGTGAATTCTCCTGTAAGCAGGACGAGAATCACTTGACCACAGGTGATGCTCTACCCCCTCACAGATTCCTCGCACATAGGCTCCTTGTCCACCTTAGCGCACATACAGTTTTACGCCTCAGCTCCCTGAACAGCTCAGCTCTGCCATTCAGCCTGGCCTGCAACTCTGGTCAATGGTATCCAGTGTCCCTTGAGACAAAATTCTTCTTTGCCCGACGGTGAGTTCTAAGACATCTACCGGCAACATCAAGGACGGTGGTCTTGATGGCACTCCACAACTCTTCAGGATCTCCCAAAGCACCCAGACTGCCCAAATCTCCACTCAGCCTGTTCGCAAACTCCTCAGCTACCCTCTCATATTTGAGCTTGCAACATCCAGCTAGGCTGGGATGGTACCATTCACCTGGATTTAAGGTGCAACTTAAGAGTTGCAACAACAAGCCGGGTGTCAGTATTGAGGAACTGAGCTCTCCGGTAGACCCTGCAGTTCTGGATCATTCTCCAGCGACCATCAACGAGCACATGGTCAATCTCCTTTGCCACACCACCAGCGTTGTAATACCAAGTCCAGCAATGAGCTTGTGAGTGCTCTAACCATGAACGGCCACCGTAAGTCCATTACTGTGTGCAAAGTCAAGGAACTTCGTGCTATTCAGGTTCACAGTTCCAGACCAACATACGTCTCATAGCCATCCCTTTTAGTTCCAGTCGATGCAATGAAATCACCCAAGACTAGAAGTGTTATCTCGTCTGGGGCACTGATCAACCACAGACTCGAGCGTGGTGTAGACGTGTCTTTCACGGTGAGGTCACTCGCCTCAGTCGGAGCATAAACAGAGACCAGGGAAATGACACCTAAGGAGTGACGAATCCTTAATCTCATAATCGCTCGTTGATCGGTGTTACCTCAATTATCATTGGGGTCAGCTTATTGGACACAGCTACAGCAACTCCTTGGGTATGGTAACCATCAGAGCGACCAGACCAATGGTAGGTGTAACCACCCACCATGATCTCGCCGCAATCCGGTCTCCGAACCTCAGAGAGTGCTGCAATACCGATGTCCAAACGCTTGAGCTCAGATGATAACAGGTGATCAAGAGAGATATTCTTTCCTTCCTTCTTTGCACACCTCCATTCCTCCATACAATTTTATAATTTTTCCAGATACTAACCCAACTCAGCTTGAAACTCAGTTGAGTGGTACATGGAAATGAGGTCGTGGTTAATTCCACACACAAATGATTTTGTTTAGCTTTAGAGGAGGAGTGATGTAAGGGGCACATCGGCCATTTTGGAGTTAATGCCATATCGCACTATTTTAACCTTCCCCTATCGTCTGAGCCTATCATCATCATATCATTTAAAAATGTCGCTTACATCACTCCTCCTCGCGGTGCCTCATATATATATATATATATATTGTGGAATAATGGGTACAAATGGGGTGAAAGGTTGTGAAAAGAAGAGGATGGACGAACATGTGTGATGAGTAATGGCCTGGACGATAGGTGCCTGCTACCAAGGAAGACAATGTGACCATGATTGACGGTCTCATACGTCAGGATAGGTGTGTATCAATAGAAACATAGCTGTCATCATAAGTGTGTCTCGTCGTACAGTACACGCCCTTATCCAAAATAGTCTATGTTTCTGAAAAGTTGTGGTTGGTGGGTGTCAAACATGCTTACTGATGAACATAAAAAAAAGATGCTTTTGCTGCAAATATGCTCGAATCTTCAAACCTGCAACCAAGTAAAAAGTGATACATTTTTTTTTTTTCAAATATCACCATGACCTACATTTTACAGATGTGACTCATAACTAAAACTCAGCCTTTTGTAGTTAATTTCAAGTGATCGGGGCATGGACAAATGTATATAAAGCATCAAATTCAGAGCACAGCAACTCTACACAGGATTGTGGAAACTATTGTACACAAAGGTAGGTATCTTTACAATACAAATTTCCATCTTTTTGTTTATACGTTGTTTGTTTTTTTTACATTGTTTTGTTTTTATATTTTTACATATTGTCGTTGGGCAGTGAGTAATTTAGGTGTGTTGTTTGGTGTACAAAAACGGAGTGCAGGAGTGAGAACCTTCCCTATTTGAAACAGTTTTGCTTGTGATCCCCTATCATCTTGTTCCAAGTAAACAGTATAGTAAGGGCCATGCTAAAATCACATCAATAACTTGCCTGAAAACCTCTGGTACGTCGGATCTGAAGCCACCACAACTGGAGGTGCGAGTTTACCCGGTTTCAAAATTTATTGTGTGCAGGACAACTTCAACTGATGCGTATAATTTCATTTCTTGTAAGTCAGCTCACTTGGAGTGCTGAGCCAAACATGTCTGCCATATACTAAAACAAAGGCTTTGACGGTTGAACTGAATTTGGGCAAGGTCTCAATATTTTTTGGAAACAGAAGTCGGACAACTTGCAAGGTTGTGCTGTTCTACAAAAATTTAGGATGATCAGGCTGGATAAATAAAATGACCTGCAGGAACAGGTTAGAGTCTCGAGTGTCCTCTGAGATCTCTTTAGTGTTCTGATTGTCTGAGTCTGCAACCTGCTACTGCACCTGTCAAGAGCTCCAATGACTGGCAGTTCCTGCCATATCGAAAAAAAACTTGAGATGACAGGAAAACCATTTTGGCCAGTCAGGGTTATTTATTTATTTAATCACTCAGTCAGTGATCAAACCCATACTAGACAAGGACTTTCGTTGGGTTCTTGCTTGCACGAGCTGATTACGTGTGACCTGCTCTTGATTGTTACGAATTGCCAATGAATGTGCTGCTTGATCGGTGTTCCAGTCTTTGGGATGTACAATCTATGGCGCTGGCATCGCATTGGCGCTAAAATTCAGAAATAACATTATTACCTCTACCACCGAAGTTAGATGGAGGTTATGTATTCAACACTGTTTGTTTGTGAGCAGGATTTCTCAAAATGATATGGACAGATTTTGGATGAAACTTGGTGGAGGATGGTGTGTTGTGTGTGTGTGTGTGTGTGTGTGTGTGTGTGTGTGTGTGTGTGTGTGTGTGTGTGTGTGTGTGTGTGACAAGAATGAATCGGTTAGATTTTGGTTCAGGTCCGGATTCTGAGTTGGATAGAAAATGTAAACTTTTCAGCCTGGCAGAGGTACTGTATGTGCTCTTTTCCTCGTCAAACACCAAACCTGTCCACTAAATTTGGTCCGAATCCGTCCACACCTTTTTGAGATATTTTGTTCACAGACAGGGGTGAAACATAACCTCCTTCACCGAAGGTGGCAGAGGTAAGAATTGCAAACGTATCGTCCACATGTGAAAAATATATACGAGGTCTGAGGTTGGTGTTAGAATCTTAGAGATTAAATTTTGTCTTCAAGATAGGTACGTTGGCTCCTCTCTGAATTAGCAAGTGCTTTTCATTTACATCTCGACCTCTCGTTTTTTACAATTTTTCAATCCTTCCCTCACTTTTTTCGCCTTTTACTTTATTTCATTTTATCTATTACTTTTCCTACATTTCTTCTTCTCTCTCCTCTTCTCTCTTCTCTTCCCCCTTTTTTGATATCCTTTTCATCTTTCCTCTTTATGGTTGATTTTTATTTCCCTTTTTGTTTCTTTTATTCTTTTAAAATTTGCTTTGGTTTACTTATCTATCATCTTTTTTATGCTTTATTTTTTAGTTGTTTGTTTCTCATTATTTCACCTTTTCTCATAGTTCACTTGACTCGAAACCTATGAAGTCTGACCCTCAATCAAATGAGTCATCCTCACCCCAATGTGCTCCCGACCTGTAACCCATTATTATTTCTTCTTTTGAAAACAGCACTGGGCTGATGGTAGGATCATTTGTTGGGGACGCGGATGTGCGTTGATGCAATGCACCCTATACGTGAGAGCAGGAAATTGGAATTTGGCCATGGTGCCGACAATAACTCAACTCATCTTCTGGAAACACATCATGGGATCTTTCGCATCCATCAAATAAAATTAGCAGATGGAACATTGAGTTTTACATCAATCTGAGGAATGGCACACACACATTGTTGAATCATCCTGTCCACAAATTGGTTGAGATTCAAACCCAGGCAAAACTTCTCAGAGTTGAGTGAGTAAACCTCAAGGCTATCCTGCCAGCCTGGTCAATTGAATGGATCAAATAAATGTGAAATTAAAGGACGACGAATCGCTCAGGAGGCATTTTGTTGGACAATTCAACAATTCAAACAATTGTTGGAGGCAACAATTCAAACATAAAGAGGCATTTTGTTGGAAGGATAGAGGGCCATAAAACCTCGTGGTCATTTACGAATGCTAAAATGTCATTTTTATTTCTTTATTGACGGTAACTCCTCAATTATCTGGCACTGTTTGAACATCATGATGCCGATTTGCTAATAGAGACACAACCTTCAGGTTTATAATGGTTCATTTCCTATTCCTCAACCCCCTCCCCCATTTACGATTACCCTATCTTTCCTAATACACCATCCTTTACATGTAGGATCACAAGAGGAGAAGTGAAACGATGTCTGTGTTGCCATTTGTTGTTTTGGTTGGACTTCTTGGGGCAGGTAAGAACATCAATAGGATGAGATGCATGTCAAGATTGTTGGATAAATAGAAATGTTATTGAACACAATTCAATGTCCAGCTTGATTCAACTTTGATTTTCCTGCACATTTACCTGTTTATGAGATTTTGTTTGCTTCTTTATTATTTATCCTTTAAGCGAGGTTAAACGTTGATTTGTTTATTCTCGTTTGAATCCACAATTCAAAATTAATTAAACCAATTATGCAAGATATTTGTAGATGTGCAGTCAGTTGTACAGTATAAGCCTGGTGTTGGCGTAGTGGCTATGATGGTTGGATTGGGATCTCAGGGTCCTGAGTTTGAGCTCTGTTGGCTGCTTAATTAACACCAGGTGGGGTTGACTCAGCCTGTCATGCTTCTGAGGTCAGCGAAATGAGTACCAGTGTAGTGGTAGAGGGGCACAGCATCAGTGGCATAGTTGTGCTCCAACAAAATTATAGCTACCTGGCAGCCAAGCTGCCACACACAGAAGAAGAAGAAATTGTACAGGATATTTGTAGATGTTTGTGTCCCTGTATTTGTATCCTGGAAATTTCTTGTGTCCTTTACTTTCAGCTGCAGGAATGAGATGCTTTGTTGGAGTGACAGGTCCATTGTTGACTCGCTCTGCCAAAATCAGGTGAAAATGCTTGTCTCACTCTTCAACAGCCAGGTAAGCTGTCTTTTCTTATTTAATTTCATCTCGTGAGTTACTTGAAATACTGAAAGTAAATTGTTTCATTTATTTCACAAATTCATGGTTATTATGGATGATGTAGTAAAATTTCATTTTTGATAATGTCCATTGGTGATTGATGCGCAGTAATCTCTCTCTGTGAAGCGATGGGCTTCATCAGGAGATTCCAACAATCCTCAAGGCCTTGGCTTCCACGGCGACAAGCTGAACAAGATGTGAGGCAGGGGAGCCAGCCGAAAGGGGAGATTGCTGGTCTGGCTATCTCGTGAAAGAGTCGAAACTTCCAGCAACTCTTCCCTGAAATTGCAATCACGAACCCATGTGCCAGATCAGTACTTGTTGTAAGAATCCTATTTATTATTATTTCAGACTTGAGCAAGGTCTGGGTACAAATTAAAGCTCTTATTAACTGGTAATGGAAACCTAAACAAGGTGGTTGTGTGTCAAGTAACCACTTAATTGGTCAAGACCCTTGCATGACATGCATGCGTACCTCGCCCCAGCCCCATCTCCTTCCTCCGGGGTGTGCATACAACTTTGTGAACGAATCACACACAGCCACTCACAATCACACGACAAGGCGACCATGCAGTTAACTTGCACAAGCACGAAGGTATCTGCAATTCTGCATACCTACATTCTTTGCCATATTAATTATTCTACACTTCATGCGAACGCAGCATGTTTTGTTCTGCACATTAAACATTCCTAAACACATTCAGCACAGAGAAGAGAAAATTTCGACATCCAAAGAACATTAATACTTTTCTAAGCAGACAAATACTGTACTATATATATATATATTTTTAGATTTTAAGCCATTTTCATGGTTTTCAAAACCAACGTCACAACACCCCAAGACATAGTAACTACCATGAGATTCCTCCTATCAAAGGTACTGTATTGATGGGGACATTTTTTGCAACACCCAACAAAATCCCAGGTGCCTCACTTCATTTAAACTCCTTCGTCGATAAGGCCGTGAACCAAAAGATGTTTAGAAATCAAATTTTGTGGCACCCAGTAGGGATTAAATGATGATAAGCGTTTCTTCATGAAAATGATGCACTGAATACGAATCTGGACTTCCACAAGTGATATTCCATATCAAACTGATATAATAGAACCTTTAATCGATATGCTCTGAAGGGGCATGATCTCTCTCTTCTCTCTTCTCTCTCTCTCTCTCTTCTCTCTCTCTCTCTCTCTCTCTCTCTCTCTTCTCTCTCTCTCTCTCTCTCTCTCTCTCTCTCTCTCTCTATATATATATAATATATATATATCTCTCTCTCTCTCTCTCTCTCTCTCTCTCTCTCTCTCTCTCTCTCTCTCTCTCTCTCTCTCTCTCTCTATATATATATATATTATATATATATATATATATCTCTCTCTCTCTCTCTCTCTCTCTCTCCTCTCTCTCTCTCTCTCTCTCTCTCTCTCTCTCTCTCTCTCTCTCTCTCTCTCTCTCCTCTTCTACTCTATATATATATATATATATTATATATTATATATATCTCTCTCTCTCTCTCTCTCTCTCTCTATATATATACATACATACATACATACATACATACTGTTATGGCTGTGGAAATTCGCAGAACACCATAAAGGTTCCTTTAGGCCCAGTCACACCTTGACGTTTTAGCCAACGTATGCCGATTTTTGTAAAAATTGTCTAAAACGCTGGTAACGTCGAATACGTTAATGGGTAAGTTTTGATAACATTGAGAGCACGCTGAAAAAACACTGCCATACGTCGTTGCACGCTGGCTTTAAACGTTGTACTTTTCGGTTGTCCTCAAAGCTTTCCATGCTTGAAATTTTACGACTTATGCCAGCGTATGACTCACACGTTCCACATAACGCTCGCCATAAGTTGTAGGCACGTCACGCGATCGTTGACACACGTTACTTGTAAGTTACTCATAAGTCGAAACACGTCGAGGTAATGTTTAGCGTACCCGAAACTTATTTCTAAGCTATGAGTTACGTGTTGTACTAACGTTACGCGATCGTTGACACACATCGACACACGTTACTTGAAAGGTGCTCATAAGTCGAAACACGTCAAGGTAATGGGTTAGCGTCAGTGTTCCAGACTCCCTGGTTTTATTTTTTTTTTTATTTTTTTTCTTCCTTCCTTCGGTATGATGGTGATGTTGACACTTCGATTTCTAGTGCGGTTGTAATATAATATAATTAAATAGACTGCCGCTCAACGATTTAAATCATAACCGCACTGTACACTGAACACGTCATACCGAAGAAAAAAAAAAACGGGAGTCTGGAACACTGACGCTAACCATTACCTTGACGTGTTTCGACTTATGAGTACCTTACAAGTAACGTGTGTCGATGTGTGTCAACGATCGCATATCGTGCGTACAACTTATTCCCATCGCATGCGGAGCGTGTGTCATACGGCAAGTACGTCGTAAAATTTTCAACATGCTTAAAATTACAAGACGTACTCCACTTAATAGGACGTATGATAGCGTACTTTAGCGTTCTATTCACGCATACCAAACTTACCCATTACCGTATTCGACGTGCGCCAGCGTTTTAGACGCATTTTTCAGAGGTCGGCATACGCTGGCAAGATCGCCAAGGTGGTGACTGCGATGTTGACACTTCCATTTCTGCGGCGGTTATGATTTGAATCGTTGTGCGGCAGCCTTTTCATAACCTACGCCACGTCATCGTCGGCGATGCGTGCAGCGTGCTATGCATGAGTTAGACTATCGTTGGGCATAGGTTGTGAACGCCGACAACAGGTCAGCATTCGTTGGTATAAGTTATCTATAACACAACGAAACGTTCTGTGTCCATTACTAATACGTTATGCATAAGACCAAGTCGTTATGAATACGTCCGAATCTTTAAAAAAACATCAAAAGTTCAACGTAAGCCAGCGTTTTAACATACATTCTAATACGTTGCCATCGCTGGCTAAAACGTCAAAGTGTGACTGGGCCTTTTGTTCAGTTAGATTTCCCACCGTTGTTTAATGGGAATTATTCGTGTCACAGGCTGTGATCCTTTGAGGTAGGTTTTTCTTTTTCTATCGTTATTTTGAACCAACCACATCTCCACCACCATTACAACAACCAACATCGCTCCCCTTAACCACAACGCCAACCACGCCACCAACGCCACAACCACGATCGCCAACCACCTAACCACCTTCGCCGCTACGCCAGCTATCAATTCTCTTCTTCTCCACGGACACATTACAACCCTCTCTCCGCATTCAGTCAACTTGAGGGGAGCACTCGGTAGAGTGCAAAACCTCTGCCGCCAATACTGCTGGGTCATGAAGTGAACCTGATATCCTATTCATTGTAGGTCAGAACGGATCAGACTCTACTGAACCACGATTGAATAAACTAAACTAGATCAACGCGCATGTAGAAATGCCAAAAAAAAAATCGAAATTTTTTTGAAAAAAAAGGTGCAAAATTCCTGGGGTTTTTTCTCTAACAAATTTTTTTGTTTATTTATTTAAATGTTTTTTTATTTTTTTTTTTTGGGGGGGGGGGGGGGGGTTGGAAATCATTAAAACATGTAGAAATGCAAAACAGAAATTCAAATATTTTTTCAAAATGGCCGCCATAGCGGCCATATTGGACTTTGGACCAAGTCCAAAATCTACTGGCATGATCCTTGGACCATACTAATCCCCCCACCAAGTTTCGTCGAAATCCGTCAGGCGTTTTTCCGTAATACTGTTCACAAACAACAAACAGACAAACAGACAGGGTTGAAAACATCGAAGATGGACGGAGGTTTAAACGCGAGCAAAAGGAAGGAACTTGAGGGCGCGCGGTTTTTCCCGCCTGTTTTTCTCCGCACTTGGTGTGGGGGGGAGGGTGAGGCAGATCGTTCGCCATTGGTCGGTTCGTGGAATGAGGCGCTGGGAACGGAGGAACGCCCCTTTTCTGGAAGCTTCTCGCAGGAACTGGAAGGGGGGCGGAGCAGAAAACGGGGAGGAGCAAGGGGTTGGACCCCAGGGATATAAGGGCGTGCAGGACGCCAGGTCTGAAAGTTCGTGCCTTTCGTCGTGGTGGCTGCTCGTCGAGCTCGAGAGCTCGTGTGTCGAGCCTTTTCTGGTCGGGTGGTTGCTTCTGCTTCGTGGTGTTCTAGCTCGGGTGCCTTCCCTCTGGGTGCCAAGTCGTGAGGGTTGTGTGCGGTGGTCCAGGGTCGAGCGCGCACGAGAGAGAGTGCGGAGAGAGCTCGCCGACGTCGCACCACGAGGGTGCAGGTAACCAGCGTCGGTCTCGTGGGGCCCATTCGGTCAGCCAGTCCCACGCCATAAAGGCCCACGGGCCCAGTCTGACCCCCTGTCTATGGGGGTGGTCTAATCCTTTTCTTTTTTTGCTTTCGAATGAATGTTGGTGGCGCCGTGTCTTGTGAGGTAAAACCTGTTAAGTGCCTGTGAAATAATAATAATATTCGGTCGGAATGCTTTTGCCTTGCTCGTGTCTTTGTCCCGTCCCGTGTATGCTTTTCTGTATACGTGCATGATTTTTCCATTGCATCATTGTATACGTGTTTCATCTATCTATAATTCCAGCAGTCTGTGTGTGTGTCTGTGTGTGTGTCTGTGACGCTGTTTCTTGACAACCACTGGTCTGATCTAATTGAAACTTGCCAGGTATATTGCTGGGGACCTGAGGAGGATGTGCCTTTTCAAGGTTTGATATTAATCGGAACAAGTGCTTCCCAAGTTATGGCCATTTATTTACCAACCAATGACAGGACACGTTGCTGCGTGGCCGATGGGGTAAGGGAACCTCAGCCGTGTTCCCGTTAGGGGTTACAACGTACAAACTTCCGGAGAGTGATGACTCCGTGTATTCTAATAATTTCTCTCGATTTCTTATGCGCATTTATACATAAACACAATGCCCAAGTTATGATCGTTTTCATATTAGACGGTGCATAAATTTGGTAAACATCAGAGTGAGCTGGTGTGCTCCGAACCAGGAAGTAATTTTTTTTTCTCTTCTCTCTCTTTTGTTTTTCCTTGCAATGACATTGCGAAAAGGCAAAATACGTTGGCGCTAATTGAATATTTGGGCATTAAACTATATTGGCGAATGATCATAACTGCGAATAATATGCGAACTTCCGGGCCACGCACGTACGGGCAGGCGAGAGCGAAGAAACGGCCTGTGTGGTTGTTGTTTCTTGCTCACAGTTTGAATATTTATTTATTAATTATTATTATTATTTTTTTTTACGGGCACGTACTCGTCTATCTATAATTCCATCAATCTCTGTGGTGTGTGTGTGTGTGTGTGTGTGTGTCTGTGACCGCTGTTTCTCGACAACCACTGGTCCGATCTAATTGAAACTTGCCAGGTATATTGCTGGGGACCTGAAGATGTGCCTTTTAAGGTTTGATATTAATCGGAACAAGTGATTCCAAGTTATGGCATTTATTTACCAAACCAATGACAAGACACGTTGTTGCGTGGGCGTGGCCGATGGGGGAAGGGAAGCTCAGCCGCGTTCCCCATTACGGGTTACAACGTACGGACTTCCGGAGTGATGACTTCGTGTATTCTAATAATTTCTCGATTTCTTATGCGCATTTATAGATAAACAATGCCCAAGTTATGATCGTTTTCATATTAGATGGTGCATAAATTTGGTAACAGAGTGAGCTGGTGTGCTCCGAACCAGGACGTAATTTTTTTTTTCTCTCTCTTCTCTTTTGTTTTTCTTGCGATGACATTGTGAAAAGGCAAAATACGTTTGCGCTAATTGAATGTTTGGGCATTAAACTAAATTGTGAATAATATGGCGAATTCCGGGCCACGCACGTACGGGCACGCGAGGGCGGAAGAAACGGCCTGTGTGGTTGTTGTTTCTTGCTCGCGGTTTGAATATTTATTTATTTATTTTTTTTTTTTTTTTACGGGCACGTACTAGTTATAATAAAGTGTTTGTGTGAATGTTACCGCGTTCGTCTGTTTTCTTTTCCCCCATTGGAACACCATATTACAGTTCGGAATGTTAGTTGGGTTTTAAACACCCGTTAATAGATCTGATCCGGCGAGGTCGGCGATAATACCCGTCGGTTATCACTGCAGAACGGAATGGACCCTTAAGCGGTTCGTGTCCAAGCCGACCTGCGCGAGGTACGGTCTCCCGGTTAGCTATCCGCGCGGGTACTTAGGTATATCGAGATTCGGTGATTGACCCTATCCTGCGCGGTAGAAAATTGGCTAGGCATGGTGGGGTTGAAGACCCACCCGTGACAGGTTCCGGCGTTGCTCCGGAGGTCACGACTGAATTGTCTGTCCGGTGGGCGAGCTGCTACTATTGGTGGAAAGCGGCAGTTCGCACGCCGGCGGGGCGAATTCGTAACAATACATACATATATACATACATACATACATACATACATACGACATACCTACACACGTGCACACACATACATACCTACCAACATAGATACACACACACATACATACACACTACCATACATAACTACACACACATATATATATATACACACATATCACACCACATATATACATACCTACACACTAGCA
>CM068964.1:46941511-46963291 GCA_035128595.1 Eptatretus atami
GGTGGGGGGGGGGGGTGAGAATTGTAAATGTCTGCTTGCTTTATGTAATATCCTAGTTTTACTATTTAACATTATTTGCATGCGGACGCAATGAACAACTTGTGTATATTGAGAGCCAATCATATCTTTTTTTTTGTATATCAGGATTTGAGACTTGTGGAAGAGCGAGAGCATGTTTGTGGTGTGTTGGGAGGGAACAAGAATGGAAAGGGTAAATTTATTCACTCCAGATAGAATGATTCAATGGAAACATGTTGTGAACAGCTGAATGAAAATGCAGGAATAGAGGAGGGAAAGGGAAGACTGATTTAAAAAGAACAAATTGAACAGTACAGACTAAAGTAACTTGGTGATCTGCGATACCATGCTAAGCAATAGCCTGATTTTCACGAAATATGGGCATCAATATTTTTAAATTTCTCTATACTCGTTTGGCCCATCTGTCTAATGGTTAAAATATCTTTGAAAATAATTTTTCTGGACCTAGATTCAGATTCAGATCTTCACAAAATGAATCGATATCGCCTTTCACATCAGAACCTCATTACACATTCACCCGACCGCACAACTTTTGAGATATTTGCTATATTGTTTTGCACTTTCAATGGTGAAGAATTTACTTTTTAAAAATCTCATGTGATCCGCATCTTTCACAAAATCAGAATCCGTCGTCATTGTACACACCCATCCTGTCATAAATTCCATTCGAACCGTTCACTAACTTTTTGAGATATCCTGCACACAAACAAAAAACAAGACAAAAATATACTGTAAAAACAACATAACCTCCTTCACCTTGTGGTGAGTACACGTAGAAAAAAAAACATAAAATGTAAGCTGTTTTTGTAATTTTACTGTATTGGGTTTAAGGACGATCCATATTTATGTACATAAAATGGCCCGCATCATTGAGTCGTCCATATCTTTGAAATTAATATCACAAATATTTGTGAGCGGCAATTTGTATTTCATACATGTTTGTGTTTTGTGCAAGTTTGAATAAAATTGGACATTGCACTTGAGAAATGTTGGGTACACATTTAAAGTCACAAAATTGCCACCAGTTGCATCTTTGGATCTTTGATCTTCGAAAAACAATGCGTGTTTTTTGTAAGCCATTTCATTCGTTATCCCTGCAAGTTTGAACAACATCGGTAATTGCTATATCGAGAAATGGTGAGGAGTGTTCAACACCTGGTTTTTTTTTTGTAACAGCTAAAATGGCTGCATCAACCATCTGAAATGATCCGATTTAAATAAGACAGCTAAGTAGCGCCCCCCGCATCATGTATTGGTGCCAATTTGATACAACATCGATACTGCATGTCCGAGAATGGTGAGATCTGTACACACGGTTAGTTTACACTAAAATTGGGCAGTAACCTTTGCATTGATGTCGAAAAAAAAATGACATGCATATGTATCTATTCCATCATTATGTTTCTCTTTGTTGTTAATATGAATATAATAAGTCCATATACTGTCCGAGATATGGGGTTCGGATGCACACAACTCACACGACAACAAAATAGAGACAAATCCGATAGCTCCTGTTTTCAGCATCAAGTCAATGGGGTATAATGAGTGGTAGTGGGGAAAAAAATTCACAATAACCTGAAAAAGGAGTACTTGGGAGGGATTAGATGAAGAGAATATGATATGGATTGGGATTTCCAGGAATGGGAACAGTTGTCTTGGAAGCATTGAACAGTTTTTTCTTCTTTCCTCTTCTCTTAAAGGGTGAGGTCCGAGCAGCAATGCCATATTTCTGCAGCTAGTTCTGTCCTCAGCAACTCTCTCCGCTGACCATCTAACGCGTGCCGCCTGTAATTTTCGCTCCTGCCTTGCTCCATCAATCACACGCTTCACTTTGCCATTCTCTCGACCCCCATCCACATCAGATGTCACACATTCAGCGGCGTTTCATACGCAATCTCCTTTAAACTCATCTACAAAATCTCCTCTCTCTCTCTATTCATCATCCTATCACACTCTTCATGCTTGCAATCCTCCTGAAGCGTAGTTCTACAAATCCTGCTAGCGTCGTTTGTCTACTGCCATGTTTGTTCTTTTCACAAGCCTGAAGAACTTCATGTCCAAGGTAATTCGATTGAGATCAGTTCAATCATTAAAACTTTGTGGAATCCCAGATTTTGATAAATTATTTACGACTTATGGATGCAGTAAACTGCAGTCTACGTTGATTAATACTTCCAGAAACTCAAAGGTTCCGTTTCAGAAGCGATATTAATTGAAAAGAATGCAATTTGGTGATATTTTGGTGAGATCTCGTAGCGGTTTCAATTAGAAACGCGTTAGGAACTTGTGTACACTTAATAGCATTTATTTTCCGATACACAGAAGAGAATCTTGTTTTTGTGTGTAAGATTGGTTTTTTTTGCGAAAGATGCATGTTTATTAATGGTAATAAGTGTTGAAGACAAAGAATCGTGTAGGAAATAAAAAGTTCGACCGTGAAGAGTTTGAAGAGAGTTCGGCTCGATTTTGCCGCCTCGGCGCGTGACTGATGGAAGTAGAAAAATTGCTAACGACAATCGATCCTACCGACGAATATTCGACGTCGTCAATTTTATTTCAAATGCATTGAGGCATGAAATTTGACAGAAATAGTAAACGTGCATCGATTGATTTTTTATTACTTGTACTTTTATTAGATAACCTCGATAAAGTAACCGGAGTTGTATAGTTTTGCGCGCTGTGTTTATATATCACTTCGGAGGTTTCTCTCCGTATCACTTCGGGAGTTGTCTAACCCGTAAATCACTGTCCGGAGTGTGTCACCGTACACTTCGGGAAGTGTGTTCCGTATAACTTCCGGAGTGTGTCTACCGTATCAACTCCGGAGTGTGTTACCCGTTCAACTTCCGGAGGTGTCTACCGTGTTTTAAAAAACTTATTTCACTTCCGAGTGGTCTACCATAATTCCGGATGGTCCACACCGTATCACTTTCGTAGTGTGTCTACTCTCGTATCACTTCCGGGAGTGTGTCACACGTATATTCGTAGTGTCTACCTCACACTCCGTAGTGTTCTACCTTATGCACTCCGGTAGTGTCACCCGTTACTTCCAGAGTTGGTCCACCCGTATTACTTCGGGATTGTCTACCCAAACTTCGGAGTTCTACCCTATCACTTCCGGGAGTGTGTCTACCGTGATCACTTTCCGGGATGTGTCTACCTATCACTTCCGGAATTGGTCTACCGCGTACACTTCCGGGAGGGGTCACACCGATATTGTCCGGAGTGGATCTTACCCTATCACTTCCGGAGTGGTCACCGATCACTCCGGCCATCATATCTTACCCAATGTTCGTTAAGTCTCGCTGTAGTTGGGTACTTCTTATGATAGGTTGTGCAGTATTTGCACTTCGCCACCGTAAACCTTCATATTCCGAAATACTTCCGAAGCAAAAAAACTCTGAAAACACACCATGGGAAATACCTCATGTGCGCTTTCTCTAATCAGTAGTCACCGGATGAACGGGATGGGAATAACTTCGGACTACCTCTCTTTTGATATAGGGTAATGGAACCTGGTTAAACCTACATACATGGTACGGTCATCTGGAGGTTCCCATTCCCAACGATTATCGTTAACTGTGTCATAAAGTTTGAATCAAGATAATGAGGGTAACACGTCAACGGCTATTATGAGACTTAAGATACGGTACTCCTTGGCATTTCCCTGCCTCTGTATGCCGACGGGGAGCAGTGATTTCAACAAGGACGCATTCATGCACACCGATATGTGTGTTCAGTGCCCCCAAATCAGATAATCACTCTAGTTACATTGGGATTCATGCATCAGAGACTGGAACTGAAGGGATGTATATGAACTTTGTCCCATTATGCTGGAATGTGAACCTGAAGCACAATTCCTTTAACTTTTCAAGCAGTCACGGACTATGGTGCTGGTTCATGTATCAGGGCGCCACAAAGCTCATCGCTGGACTATGGTATTTCCAACGAGGCGGTGTGGCAAAGGAGATTGACATGGCTTGTTGAATGGTCTGAGAATGTCTCAAATCCAGGGTTACCGGAGCTCACCCTCAATACTGACATAGTTTTGTGCAACTTCTTAAAGTTCACATTAAATCCGAAAAAGACCGATTCCAGCCGAGGCTGGATGTTGGCAATCTCAAGATGAAGGGTACTAGGAGTTTACAAACAACTGAGTGGAGATTTGGGGGGTCATGGGATCTTTGGGTCCCTGAGAGTTCGAGTGCGTCAAGACCAAAGTCCTGATGTTGCGGTAGAGTGTCTTTGGAAACTCCCGTCAGGCGAAGAAGAATTTGTCTCTCAGTGCACTGATACATTGACCAGAAGTTCCGTAAGGACAGCTTAATGGCAGAGACTGAGCTGTTTCAAGGAGCTGATTGCTAAACTGTAACGTGCCTAAGTGGACAATGAGGCTATTCTGCAGAATCTGTGAGGGGTAGATGCATCACCTGTGTCCAGTGATCCGTCTCATGCTTACAGGTAATTCGCCATTGCGTTCATCCAACATCCCTCGGTGTACTCGCATTTGAGCAGAGGGTCGGCTCTGACAAAGGATCTAACGTGAAGCCGCTGGCCGGTTTATTGCGCGGTTGACCAGCTGATCATCCTCTGTTGAGTTGGATGTCCGGGTTAAATCCCTGTGCTGACCTCAATCACGTGGTTCCACACTCCTCTGTGAACACTTTGTGAACTGAGTTGGAAATGGGGTAAAGCTCCAGATCTGTGTCTCATGGCTGAACTTCTATGGCTTGTGTAAATGCCTGACTCGGTCGTCATGCATTTGGTGCTCTGCCGGAAAACAGCATCATCCAACTGATCTGAAGAGGGCTTGTCCCTCTGGAAAGGGAAGCGGTGTGTGCCAAACGCAACACCACCGATTTCGCCTCAGCTCCCTGAACAGCTCAGCTCTGCCATTCAGCCTGGCCCTACGACTCTGGTCAATTGTATCCAGTGTCCCTTGAGAGACAAAATTCTTCTTCGCCTGACGGTGAGTTCCAAGACATCTACCAGCAACATCAAGGACGGTGGTCTTGACGGCACTCCACAACTCTTCAGGACCTCCCAAAGCAATAAGCATCAGACCCCAATTCTCCACTGCAGTCTGTTCAAACGTCTCAGCTACGTATCTGAGCTTGGCCAAAATCAGCCGAATGGAGATGGTATACATACATTAATGTGACAAGCACAACAAAAGAACGTTTTAGTTAAGAGAGTTCCGGAGGAGCTGAGCATCGGAGATCCTGCGTCGGTCATCTCCAGCAACCATCAACAAGCAATGTCAACTCCTTTTGCTAACGAGCCGGCCAATCGGTGGAGATAACAAGTCAGCGATGACTGTGGCGCTGAAACATGCACAGCACCATAAGTCCGTGACTGCTTGCAAAGTCATAGAACTTAAGTTGCTATCAGGTTCACATTCCAGACCATGGGAACAACAAGCGTGTATAACCATCCCTATCAGTTTCCAGTAGATGCGAAATCCAAAAACTGAAGTTATCCGTCGGGACGATAACACATCCGGTGTGGCAATGGAAGCGTCCTTCACGTGATGATCACTCGCTAGTTGGAGCATAAACAGGAGACCAGGGAAATGACAACAAGAGTGACGAATCCTTTATGTCTCATAATACGCCTGTGACCGGTATGACCTTCAATTATCATTGGAGTCACTTATTGGACACAGAAAAACTCTTGGAAGTGTAACATCGAGAATAAACAGACCAATGTAGGTTTTAATCCCATGGTTTCCCTCCTACATAAAGATTGGGGGTCCCAAGGTTTGTCCCAATACCCGTCATCGGTGAGCTCCGCTGCTTAGAGAAAGCGACTGTAGGTATCGACAGGTGGGTTTGTCAGGTTTTTTTATGCTTGAGAATGTTTGGGAATGAAGGGTTTTTACGGTAGCCGGAGTCAAATCCTGTGACCACAATCCTCATAAGAAGTAACCGCACACAGAGGAAGTAACAGACAGCAGTGGGTATGAGATTGGAGGCCGGAAGTGAGACGGTGATCCCACTCCCGGACGTTACGGGTAGACCACTCCGGAAGTGATACGGTAGACCACCCCGGAAGTGATAGGGTAGACACACTCGGAAGGATCGGGTAGGACACACTCCCGAAGTGATCACGTGGTAGACACACTGCCCGAAGTGATACGGGTAGACCCACTTCCGGAAGTGAACGGGTGACACACCATCTGAAGTGAATCGGGTAGACACACCCGGAAGTGATACGGTAGCACACACTCCCGGAAAGTGATACCGGGTAGATCACACCCCGAAGTGAAAAACGGGTAGCAAGCTCCCGGAGTGATATTAAAACACAGCGCCGCAAACTATAACAAATCCGATTTTCGAGCGTTATAATTAATTACAAAGTAAATAACAATCGTGCATTCGTTTAACTATTTCTGGCAATTCATGCTCATAAGCATTTGAAATGAAATGAGACCGCGCATATCTTCCCGATTGAGGATCGACGCGTCGCGATAATTTTTCCCTTCTCCATCGGCTCACAGCGCCTGGCGGCAAATATCCCGAACTATCGTTTCCATCTTACTTCGAACTTTTTTAATTTCTCCCACGATCTTGACTTCAGTAATACTCATTAATAAACATCATCTTTCGAAAAAAAAAAAAGATTCTTCCACGACTAAAAACAACAAGAATTCTGGTGTATCGGCAAAAATAAGTGCTATGAATGTGGAAACGTTCCTAACGCGGTCTAATTGGCTGCCGAGAGCGGTTTGACACAGCACAGTACCAGCTTCACAAAGAGATTCACCGCGCGAAAGTTCAAAATTCAGCGTCTGAAACGGAATTGAGGTCTGAGTTGGACCGCTTAGACTGGTCTTACTCGCATAATAATCGATAACAAAAATTTAATTCACATCTGGGTTCCACAAAGCTTAAAATGATTGAACTTGACCATCGATTAGCCTTGGACATGAAGCTGCAGGCTTGGTGAAAGACAACATGGCAATTAAGCAAAGAGGCTGCAGTTGTAAGAACAACTGGGTCAGGAGGTTGCGCAGTGAAGAGGGTGGATAGGAGGATGGATCAACTAGAGAGAGAGAGGAGATTGGTGTGTAGATGTATTTGAACGTGGGAGATTGGTGAAACTCCGCTGAGATGGGCTGGAAACGCGGTGTGGATGGGGGTCGAAGAAATGGCAAAGTGAGCGTGTAGAGTGAGGGAGCAAGCAGGAGAAAAGAGGTCGGACCACGTGAGTATGCGAGCGTGGAGAGAGTGGCGAGACAGAACTACTGCAGGAATATCGGGTCAGGTGCGCCCATCGGACATCCCCTCTCTAAAGAGAAGAGGAAAGAAGAAAAAAAGCTGGTGCAATGGCTTCAAGACAACTGTTCACACACTTCGCAGGACACCCATCATACTCATGATCTCTTCACTCTTATGACCCCTTCCCAGTACTTCCTTTTCCACGGCACAAGTGAATTTTTTTTCTCCCCAGTCCACCTCCATTTAGCTCCCATGACTTGGTCTGAAACGGGCTTAGGATTTGGTCTCATTTTGTGTCGTGAGTGTGTGTGCATCCCAACCATATCTCGGACATATAATGACCGATTTATTCATACTAACACAAAGAGAACACATAAGGGTACATTTGCATGTCCATTTTCTTTTTTCGACATCAATGCACGATGGCTGACGCCGCTTTGATAGTTTGTAAATAACCCAGTGTCGTACAGTCTAAACATTGTCTCGACATGCATGTTACGTGTTTGTTCAAACTGCACCTCGAAATGAAGTGACGGCCTACATAGCATGGTCTTTTGAAAAATCGAGATCAGTTCCAGATGGCTGACTGGCAGCATTTAGCTGTAAAAAAAAAACTCGGTTGTTGAACAGTCCTCCACAGTTCTCGGATATGCATTACCTGATGTCTGTTCAACGTTGGCAGCCCGGATAACGAGATGGTTTACATAACACGTCATTTGTTTATTCGAGATCAGAATCCAGATGGCAAGACTGGTGCCAATTGTGACTTAAATGTGTCCCAACGGGATATTCTCAACGTGCGATGGTCCAATTTGATAAGACTGCACAAACACAGATCATGTGACTGACATACAAGTCGTCACGATATTTTGTGATCTGATCAAGATGGCCGACTCATATGACTGGCGGCGCATTTTTAGTTGTCCATAATATGGGCTCGTCCTTTAAGCAACATACAGTAAAATACTAAAACAACAGGGGCTATGACATTTAGTCTTTTTTTTTTACTTGTTACCTCACCACCAAAGGTGAAGAGTATGTTTTTCAGTACGTTTGTTGTTTTAGTTGTTTTGTGCAGGATATTCAAAATATGTGGACGGATCGAATGGATATTTTAGTGGACAGGTTGGGGTTGTGACAAGGACGAACAGATTCGAGTTATGTGAAGATCGATCTGACTATAAGATTTTAAAAAAGTAATTCTTCACCATGAAAGTGCAAAAAGATATATAGCAAGATATCTCAAAAGGTTGTGGACAGGATTCGGGTGAAACTTGGTGACCACATTGGGTGTGTGGCACGGGGAGGAACGAATGATTCGATTTTGGTGAAGATTAATCTGAATCCTAGATACGAGAATTTTTAATTTTCAAAGGATTTCACCATTGAGAGATAGGGCCAAACGATGTAATTAGCATGAAATTCAAAATGTATTGGGCCCGATATGTCTCGTGATCAGGCATGCGTAGCCAAGTATGACGCCTCTACAAGTGCTCTTCTAGTCTGTCTGTTCATGTGTCTTTTCTGTTCACCCCATTTCCTTCTCTTCTTCCTGGTGTTTTCATTCAGCTTTTCACACATGTTCTCTTGAACTCACTTCTACTCTGGATTGTTATTATACCTTCCTTTTTGTTTCCTCCCAACATGCTGCTCGCTCTGTTCACCTCAATCATTATACGAAAAAGTATGTGGTCTCAATAATCACACAAGTGTCATCGCTGCACCAGGCATCAAAATAATGTTAAACAAGTAAAAAGCCAGATCTTCATATTAAGCAAACAGAACAATTTAGCCAAAGAGCCTCTCTGACATTAAAAAGCATGTCCACAAAGTATTGGATTAGGTACATAACACACTGTGGTTTATCGAATCACAATCCAGTGGGATTTTCCTAAAATGTACACTAGCCTTTGCACCTTAACGCTCACATTACTTCCATGCTTTTCATGACAATGGAGTGCGAGGAGAAATTAATGCATAGACATGCCCAAGAGAGAGGAGAGGTTAACACACATCACATATCGGAATATAAGTTCTCACAATGGCAGACAGTTGGCGACGTGCTAAGTTGTACAGCTAAACAAATCATTGTGTGTGGAATATATGATCCTCATTTTCCATGTAACCTAAATCACTGAGTTCCTAAGCTGGATTTGGGTTAGTATCCTGGAAATTAAAAAAAATTGTATGAGGAATCGAGGTGGGCAAGAAGGAAGGAAAATATCGAAACAGAAAAGTCGGGAGGTATAAAGTGGGAGCAATGGATTCAAAGTTTAATTAAACAATACACCGATCCAACATACAAGTTGTTGGATAATTGCAGGAATCTTAAAGATCCCTCTTGTGTAACAACAGATGAAACAAAAAAATTCCCAACAATTTCCTAGTTGCATTTCCCTAAGCCAACATATCCATAGTCCATTGAAAGAAAAACGTTCCACCATGCTTTAAATTCTGAAACACACCCTCACTAAGCATCGATAAAGCACTCAAGCTTCTCAAGTCTGCCTTGGAAAAGAGACCAGAGTGCCTCAAAGCATCCAAATAAATAAAATAAAATCAGGAAAGTAGATAAAATAAAACCAATTAACCTGCACAGGGAGCTGCTGCAAACGTGGTACTAAGCCAGAGCAGAGAAGGGGGGGGGGGGGGGGGGGGGAAGGGTGAAGATGGTGGAGTAATGGGACGTACTCAAATCTGAACAAAATTTATGTGTGGTATTGCCGTTCCTATTCTGCAAATCGGAAAACACGAACAAAAGTTAAAAACTTGTGCCGAATGAAATAAGATGTTCACTTTAACTTTCTGCATTCAGATGAGCAGAAAGCAGATCATTAAAGTGGGGGTGGGAAGTTTGAGTAATTGTCCCAGTAATGTAATGTATTAAAGAAACAGTTGAATAAAACTATCGCCTGCATGTTTCACACAAGCAAATAAACAAGACAAGCCAGCATCGAATCTAAAGAGACGAAAAGAAAACATCATTTGACCAGCCAGTCTAAAAGTTACACGAAAGCAATAAAATAAAACCCACCCATTCTACAAAAAAAAGATTAAATAAAAGCAAAATAAGAACAAAAAATCACCCCCCCTCCAATCCCTAAAACATCGCCATCACAAAGTTTCTGGGAAGTAAGGGTGAAGGATGTGGCTCAAATGAAGGGCACAAGGCCGGCGACAGTTTATTCGGCTGGCCAGTCCCGGGTCCGAGGACCAACGACCGTCTTGTCTCTCTGCGAAAACTCATCGGAGCCACAGCTTAGAAGCCGAAGTGCATCACACATTCAGAAGTATCGAAGAGACGCTTGTGGGACACACCCGGTTTCGTAAGTACGGAAGCGGAATTTATTGATGACCTCAGTTTCCACTATACGAACTTTGGAAATGCAAACAAAGCAGCGCTAGCCAAGGACAAGCTACAAAAATATAATTATGAAAAATAAATAAAACAAACATTGTTATTTGTAGGAGTTTGACTTTCTAAAAGCAAAAAATAAGTTGATAGACAACATCGAAAGGAATTGGCGGATGTCATTGTACAAGTAGAGTTTTCCCGAGAAGCAGGAAGCTCGGCTGTCAGTTGGTTGGCTTGGCTGTAGACCGTTTACAGACTCACAGTGCATTCAAAGGTGTAAGCCTTGTTGCATTGGCACCCTGAGCAATCAAATCCTTGCTTGACATGCACTGGGGAGGCGAACAGCTTACAGCAGACCAAGACTGTTTCTAGGAGGATGGTATTTGAACGACGACGATCTACCAATTGAATAGTTTGCAAACCATTATGTCGAGAGATTGCCTTATCCAAGCTCCAATTTGTTGAGTGCCCAAGTTAATTAATTGTTTATTAAGCTTCAAAACAAGTGGAAATTAAACTCCAGCTGGGCCTCGCTTAAGTTGAGCATCAAGGTCCAAGTGATCATGTCCTGAAGGCCCTACCCGTCAACGACTTTCACAGTCGCATCTGACAGCCTCTTTAGAGGGTTCGTGCCTGTGGAGAAAGTAGGGAGGTGCAAGTGATTAAGGATTTTTTTTTAAAGCACAACAATGAGCATCGAAGTATTTCCAACCGGTTTCCTCAACAAATCAACCATAAAGCTTAACAAACGGCACAGTACTAACAACCTGTCCAAGTGTGACAAATGTCATTAGCCATGGAGGTTTTTGTACATCGAAACAATCGTAATATTTTCCACATTTCACAGCAATTCTTACTAGCCCCTCTTCCTGTAGCTTTTGGAGTCGACAGCAAGCATGGCGAGTAGCCTCTACGAACATTTTCTGTCGTATCAGCTTGCAACGAGGCACACAATTCCAGCCCAGGCATAGCCTGCACAAAGAACATCAATTAATTCGGTTTTATCAAAATTCTCACCCACCCCCAACCCCACAGCCCTACATTCCACCAGGACTAGGTACATCAAAATAAGAGCTGATTCCAAACATAGGAATTCTGACAAAACTTGTATTCAACAGCGACTCATTCAACAGCTGGCACTCATAAACGTAATACACCCTCCTCCCACCACATGAACCGCACCCCCCTCCTCCAGCCATGGATCCAGAATAGGAGCCATGGACCCTGACATATAAATTGGCAGCAAGTCTCATGCAAGACAAATCTATATAAATAGTATCATACTTAAGTGGCACATACAAAAATGCGATTTTTTGCTGCGATCAAGGTTTATTCATTCATTTGATCAACATGCAATAACAAAATTTGTATTGGTGTCAATGAGTTATTCAAACCAAAATATTTGAAGGTGGGAGAATACGTAATGTGAACACTTGTTAGATTGGTGCACAAAAAGAGAAATTTCAAAACAAAAATAGTCTTCTCTTGTTTTCAGTTTGGCACAGAAAAAACTGCAAACAAAGAACAAAATATTATAAGGTGTTTCTCATTAATGCGAGTGCAGGTCGAGTTAGTTATGAAAACTTTCAGAACATTTGAGTACAATTCCTCTTTCTTTCTTCTTTTCTTCCAGACTATTGGAGTCACTGCGGAATGAGGAAGGCCTAATCAACTCCATTGAGGGATATTGCCATAACTGCATGTCGCCAAGTGTGGGTTGGTGAGTTCGGGTAAAGATGTGGAATATTGTTCCGTGCAGTATAATCACCTACTATTCGTCAAAAGACCCCTGGGTTCTGTTACAATCCACACTATTAGCCATGGAGGACATCACAGTTTTCTTTCGTATGCCAGCACCACATAGTATATATATATAAACATTTGTTAATTACCATACATACATATAATTATATATAAATATCTATAATATATATATTATATATATATATGAGGCAACGCGAGAGTGATGCAAGGGCACATCGGCCGATTTTGGAGTTAATCATATAGAACTATTTTAACCCTTCCCTTCATCCAGCTATAATATAATTCATCAAAATGTTGCTACATCATCCTCCTCGCGGGCTCATATGTACTATATATATATATATATATATAAATATAATATATATATATATAATATATAATACAATGTATCGTTATATTATCTGTTACGTCTGCGTGTATTTGAGATCTCCTCCAAAACTCCGGAGCCGGATTGATCGGCCACTTCGTCGTGCGGGCTCTGTGGTCTAATGAATCAGCATGGGCTAGGTGTAGATGCGCCAGATGAAACAGGTTTGGATTCTTGGGCGATTTCTAATTTTTACATTGTTGCATGGTGACGGTGTGACGTCACCGTGAGAGGCGTATTCCCGTTCATGAACTCATCGGTCTTCGCTGAGTCATTTACGTCGTCGGTCGACCGAGCACCGCCGAGAGGCGTAGTGCCACTCCTCGAAAACAGCGTCGCAATTAAAACCCTCTTGCACATGGCCTGGATACATCTAAGGTGAATTTGACACAAAAAAGTACAAGAACATGGTATTTAATTAAAGATTTATTTAAAAATATATTATTTCTTAACGTCTGCGTGTATTTGCGTTTCTCCTCCGAAACCACTGGCAGGAATGTGTTATTTCCTAATACTGGGGTTTCTTAATGTGACGAACAAGCCTAAATTCTAACTGGAATGGATACAAGCGTGCTTCAACAGAATTTTCAACCCATCGACGGCCGCATTATTCCCGTCGTCGCCATCGTGAATTCTGCTGTCCGGTAAGTGCTTGCATCTATTCCACAAAAATATTGAACTCGAGTAAGGAGCTCATTGCATCAACACTGAACAGAAACACAACTGATATAAATAGTAAGCTCAAACTAGCAATGGTTGTTCATTTTCTAAAAAATACACATGGAGGAAGGGAACGATGAGTCACCAGAGCTCTGTCACATGATGTACCCGTTGGCTCTTCCGGAATGACACTGCCCTCGTAGACTGCAATTGTGTGAAATCCAACGTACTTCCCGGCTGAACCGCCCTCTTAGACGTCAATTGTGTGAAATACACGACTTTCGGATTGAACACGCCTCTAGACTGTCAATATTGGTGTGAACCAACACGTCCTCCGACTGAACAGCCCTATTAGACTGGTCAATTTGTGTCCTGAAAATCTCAAGCGTACTTCCGACTGAACACGCCCTCTTAGACTGTCATTTGTGTGAATCCAGTTCCAAGGACGGAACACGCCTCTTAGCTGGTACAATTTGTGTGAAAATCCACGTACTTCAGGACGAACCGCCTCTTAGACTGTAATTTGTGTGAAATCAACGTACTTCCGGACTGACAACGCCCTCTTAGACTGTAATTTGTGTGAAAGATCCAAGCGTACTTCCCGGACGCGACATCCTCCTTGGCTGTCATTTGTGTGAAATCCAACGTACTTCCCGGACTGAACACGCCCTCTTACTGTCATTTGTGTCTGAATTCAACGTACTTCCGACTGAACACGCACTCTTAGACTGTCAATTTGGTGTGAATCCAACGTACTTCCCGTACTGAACACGCCTCCTAGACTGTCATTTGTGGTAAATCCACGTACCCCCGACTGAACCGCCCTCATAGACTGTCAAGTTTGGTGTGAAATCACGTAATTCCCGGACGTGAACACTGCCCTCTAGACTGTAATTTGTGTGAAATCCAACGTACTTCCCGACCGAACATGCCCTAGCTGGCAATTGTGTCTGAATCCTAACGTACTGCCCGGACTGAACACGCCCTCATTAGACTGTCATTTGTGTCGGAAATCCAACGTACAAATAAAAAATTACTCGCGAAATAATTGCAATAGCCTTACGTGCCAGAAACACAAAGGCTATAATCTGAAGGTAGAAGGAACCAGGGAATGGTAGGAGGTCTTCCCTTCATTGCCGCGGATCTCTCTTTTTTGTTCTCGAAAAGCGCGGTGTCCGACAAAGATTCGTACCTTGAATGCGTGCGTGTTAATGTTCAAATAATGAGGTGTTCGAGCTATCGATGCACCGAAAAACTGCCGTTCATTTACATTAATTATCAATATCACCGCCATCGTCCGTGGTTGTGTCTTGCATGTGTGGTCTCAAATTAAAGGCGTCAGCGGTTTTCGATGCGTCGGATGTCGCCAAAAAGTGCCGTTCATGCTGAAATTTCATTCTGATCTCGGTCACCCTCCACTGCTCTGTTCAGGTCTGGGCTAGGCCTATATCATGTTAAATGCCCCATCAAGACGCCAACCTTCCAGTCACACGCAGAGGATCCAAATTTCCGTCAGACTCGCATACTCAATGACCATAAACAATCCCAGGCAAACATTGACAAACTCGGAAATACCTCCAGCCTGTGTTCGCCAATGCCACTATTATGTGCGGTATCATGTGCAATGAGGTTACTCACCCCCCGCCTAATCTATCAAGTGACATATTGCCTCATCAAGGATATCAGCAACAGACACTCACCCCTCAAAATGTCATCTACAGGGAGGTCCTTTGAAAAATAAGGACAGGTACATAGTGCATCACATCCTAATGACACCCCAGTTCCACTAATATTATGCTCATCTACTTTGCACCCATTCACCCGGCGGAAGCACGGTATATGCCTAGTATATAATAAAATATAACATATATATATATAATATATATATATACATATTAAATTTGCGATATGCTCTATTGCGGTGAAGTGCCCGGTTTCGCGGCGATGTGTTTTTTTTACGATCGTGAGCATAACAGTCAAAAACCATATTCGATACGAGCTACACAAAGCAGTGCGGATGTTTATGTATATGTAAATATGTTACATAACAAAAAAGCATATCTCCCAGAACTACTCTTCCTGTAGTGTATTGTGGCTCAACACGATAAACGTAGTTTTGCAGGAGTGTCCACCTAGTGTAACATGTATTCCGTGAGTTACTTCAGAATCAAACACTACAGCATCCTATGCCTAGATGAAAGCTGACCCGGTTTCACGGGTTGACCGTTTTGTTTGTAAAAAACCCGCAGACTCGTTTAGTGTCTTAAAACCATATTGAATGAAAGTGATCCATGTTAAAAAAGCAATGTTCTTCCCCATTCTCTCGCAACGATTGACCACAGACTGTAAGCCTGGATGCTCAGTGCAAGTTTCTGTAGAGCACTCGCCAAGTGGCTTAAGGTATCAAGCAAGTATTCACTATTCAACATACTTGCGATAAGGAACGGCTGGCTTGGAAGCGATGTCAGACTTATTGATATGGAACACACCCGGGTCTTGTTTCAGTTCCAAGCAGCCAGCCGTTTCGTTCGGGATGGTGCTTGCTTTTCTTGCAAGCCACTTGAGCCAGCGCTCTACAACCGAAGGGTCATGGAAACACCACACCCCTGGAGCGAATGCACGATACGTAATGTCATTCGGTCTGGCTGTGTGAGAATAATGACTCTCTCAATGAAAGGATGTCACATCTCCGGGATTTCAACACATAGTATTGTTGGATCCGGTTCGGGGGGTGAACAACCGCCAGATGGGCAGTTGGGCCGGCCCACACGAACACCCGGAATTGAAGGTCGTCACCTCAGATAACTTGAAGTACGGTCGCTTATGACCGTGAAGGCATATTAACCGCGTTTGCGTAGGGTATTCGTCTTATGCCAAAATTACCTAAGTCACAGCGATTAAACACCCGAGAAAGCCACACCTCGCCGGCTTGTTGAACCGAGTCGCTGTCGACTCGGATTCCGCGTAACCGAGCGGGAATTACAAAGCAAGCGCGCGGCAAATAACAATTTACGGCACAATTGCTCACTATAACTCAAACCCAACCATGCTAGCAATGAGAGAAAGCACAGAAAACGACTGGTCATTAACAAGAGGGTTTAGTACAATAAAAGCAAGGAGGAGACACAGAGTCGGGTTAACCGACTAAATGAATGTACAATAAGAAGCATTAACGGCAGTTCTACTTATAAGACTGGCACAACAGACAAACATCCAAAAAGAA
The DNA here is from genome assembly GCA_035128595.1 of Eptatretus atami. NCBI lineage: Eukaryota > Metazoa > Chordata > Myxini > Myxiniformes > Myxinidae > Eptatretus > Eptatretus atami. Next base: position 46,958,140 of record CM068964.1, read on the forward strand.
ATGTGCGCCAACTGGCGTTATTCGGACCTTCCAGCCGCGAGATAGGCAAGCTGGGGTTAGAGTTGGTCGGGTCCTGGCGACCGTGCGGCTTTTTACCGACCAGCGACTTGTGGAGCTCGGAGTCGTGGAAGGGAATGGGGACCCCAGCTCGCCGCTACAACACAACCCACCACGAGGACCGAATCCCACGACAGAATTCCCCCACAACGCAGCCAGGATCCTACGACGACCGGCACCCGACGATGACCGACGACCAGGAAGCCCAGCGAGACCAGAAGCAAGGAACGACCTCAAGAACAAGGAACCACCCGGATACAGCCGCGATCCTTCTCGCCCACGGTGTGGGTTGGGAGGGATGTGCTCTCGGTAACTCACCTCCGGATTTGGATGGGGCGTTTTCAGGTGTCGTGTGGCCAACTGCGATTGGAGGAGTGGGGCATGTTGGCGTCTCGGTGCTCTCCCCGAGAGCAGGATCTTTTGCCTTCCAAAAGTGGTCGGACAGGGGAACATTTCTTCTTTTGATGGGGCGGAGTCAGAGCTTCAGGCGAGGGGGGCTCGCCACAGTCCGTAGTCAGAACACGTGTGTGATGGCGCGTGGTGTGTGAAAGTGAAAGTTGGACCGCGGGTGAAGCGCTTGTTTCACCGCGAGTGGAGAGTGAAGGGATGGTTTTGTTGGCGTTGTAGATTTTAAAGATGTATAAAAACTGACTATAAAAGAACCCGCAGCACACAACATGAAATTCACCATAGACAAGGGGGGATTCTAAACTATCCACATATACTTAACAGAATAACTGGCTATGGGACTACTAGATAGTCCGATGAGCAGACAAAATTGGTACCAAATTTGCGGGATAAAACCACACCATTTTTTGAGTAGGTTATAGACGCCAGTTTAAGAATCCGCTTGCTTGCCATTTCAAAAGCACGAGCTTTCCTGGGAAATCCGCTGGGGGCGCTTGAGGGGACAAAATACTAGAATTTTCTTTTTTTGCAGATTTTGCAACTAGATGCAATGGACATCATCTCTAAATCAAGTTGGAGGCTTAGATGTAATGTGAAAGGTAAATTTGAACAAATGTTTCAATTCTTTTTAGCTTAAATGCAATAGAAAATTAACAATTTCAAACGATTTTCTAAAAAATCCTATTTTCCAGCATAATCAAAACCTGAGGATGTTGACCATGCTATGAAACGGTCGTTCTGTGAGAGTCGTGAGACATTTGTATGAGGGTGTCGTTGCTGATCATCAATTCAGTTTGAAATACAAAATGGCGTCAGATGGCCACCAGAAACTACAATTGAGGATGGTAATCTTCTTTGTGTTTCGTCTCCAATGATTTGGTTCGAGATGAGTATGGAAATTTTTTCGAATTATGTATCCTTTTAAACTTTTTCAGACTAAAATTGGCATTATTTTAGGTAAACGCAAGTATGACAGCATAAAAAAATGGACCGACAAGTCCCAACCTGCAGAGGCCAAGCCCCTGATTGTGTTGCATTCTTTGTAAAAAAGAAGTTGCAGTAGAAAATTAAGACCAAAAGACTTATTTCTGTTAACATTGGCTTAAGCTGCAAAATACGTATTAGACCATGTTTTGTTGCAGTTTCGATTCTATAGAACAAGGTACGCAGAACTATCAGAACGAAACACCTTGCGAAACGTTTACAACAAAAGAACCTTGAGCGCTCAAGTGCAGTCATGTGGAGTGTTTTTGCGCAGTCCCACGATAACAGAACTAACTTGAGCTCGAAGACAATCTCACGGATGTTTCTGACGGTTTACCCCTAAATGTTATACTTTTTGCGACTGGAGTCAAAATAAGTGCAAAGGGGCGGTCACAGTGAAAACTCGGTAAATGCCGCGATATTGCGGGTGGATGAAAACATTGCGGTCCAGTTGCGGAAAATATTGCCAATGCCGCAGAACAGGAAAAAGTTTGACTGACATAAAATTTGGCCTGACATCCGGGAAATAGTCGCTGCGGAGGCTCACTAACCAATATCCCAGGTTATAGAAGATACCAAGGTGAGACTGAAAACAATCAGGAACGGACGATGCCGAGGAGGCAGCATACAAGCTGCAGAGTCGGATGGTTATGACAATTGTTGATAATCGAATCGCTTATTATAATCCCATTGTGCCTTATCTCAACTCACTAAACTTAAGATACATGCATACCCTCGTAAAACCATAATCAAGCCATCGAAAAAAAAGCACATAGCGTGTCCTTGAGACAAAGTTCGGGCTACTCTTCGTCATAGTGAAGATCTACAATCACAGGGTACTGGTGACTCTAATGCCCTACCAAGGAAACAGTGAAGGAATATTTTTGCATGAAAGAACAGTTTCGTTACTTTTACTGATCCTTCTGATCCAGGGGGAATTTCAAGAATGGCTGCGCTCTCCAGAATCATATCAAAGATGCACAGACATCGCGCAGGCAATGGCCCATGTATCCACAAGAACTGCGACAGACTCAATTCTGATACCGTCAGTATGAACTATCACGTCTTGCAACTGGGCACTTCCAGACACCCAAAAGTGTAGTTCCGTGTAGCTATAGGAATTACCACTCCTGCTCAGGATATAGTTTATTCATTGTGAGCACTGGCCCGAAACAAGCAACCAAACACAACATCTCTTGCCATGGGCTGTAGTCATTACGGAAAGAACATATTCGGATTGCAAACTCGTCTGGACATGGTTAGTCATATACAACTTGAAGAATTGGAGACTGCTGTGTTGGAGAAGTATGGAGGAGGAACACAGTGGCACAGCTTGCGTCGGTATTTTCCCATGTCACAGTCTTGGCTTTTGATAATTGATCGGTGGAAGAGACTTAAGCGGAGCTGGAACATCATCTGCGTAAGATGGATCAGGTGCAGCCTAGAGTGATTGGACGTCTACTCCTCAAGACGAGAAAACTTCCAAAGAGAGAAGAGAACTTTTGCCACACAGAACGTTCTATGCACTTACTACTCAGCCAGAGAAAGATCACAGCAGTGCCCTAGGAGAGCGACGTTTTGAAGATATGCTTCAGTGTGGCTCGGGACAAAAAACCTAGTTTGGTCCTTTGCGACACAACAACCTACAGGTCCAAACGAATAAGTGCTGGAACGGCTTCACAAATGTGACTCGCAGGACATACCCTTCAATCACAAGGATATGACGGGTAGCCTCCCAAATGCCCTGCTACTAAGTCTACGGGCAGTCAAGTACGTAAAGCCATGATTACATGAATTTCATTGCAACCCCGAGATAGTTTTGTGTTTTGATCAGGCATCTCGCCAAGCGGCCTGAGATTGGTGTGGAAATACCAGGCTCAATCAGTCCAATCATTCTCGGATGGTAACCATTCATCTAGTTAACTGCTTCATACGGCAGCGCTTTGGAGATGCAGGCTTGTGTCTAGCTGTAGAAAACAATTTTAGCGGAAGGCAATATCGAAAGTTCTGATGGTAGACACTACAGCAGAGGAGTCCGTCTTCAATAAGTGTGTATTGAGGCTACTCAGGTGTTAAGGCAGGGTGTCTTCTCAGAGATAGAATCCGACAAAGCTCAGAGATGTTCTTACGTCGCACTCCTAGAGGGCGCCATTTTTCAGATCCAGATAGTGAAAACAATGCAAAAATTGCTGTCCAATCAACCAGCAAGCTGCATTCTGAACATGTTTCTCAGATGTGACGAAATTGCGGAACGAGAGAGGACAATGCTGCGTTCTGGATGACATATGTTCGACATTGTGCAACCCTGCTAGCCATGATTGCGTTCACGCGAGGGCAACTGGTCCCTCCACCTTCAATCCAGTAAGGTCACTGCACCACTCTGGTGTTTCGCTTATGAAAAGGAATTATGCGAGGTATTTGCAGTGTCTCTCGCACAGAATTCGAGGTGGTGTAGACATCCAGCGATATACAAGCAGATATGGATGGAGGATTCTCTGTGCAGTCTGGTGACAAATAACCTTTTGGTCGTCTAGTACCATGGATCAGACGCTTGAGGAGACCATAATAAGGCACTCAGATGGCAGGGGAAACAAGGGATTCAGTTTGAAAATCTGCAGTGGCAAGATTATTACCTTAGCGCAGAGTTCCGAGCGTGGGTTAAGGCAACTCGACAGTGCAAGACGGGAAAAGAGAAAGAAAGTGAGCCACCCAACTTGGAAATCGTAGAAAGCAAAGGATGAGAGAGATGTCAGGAAGTTTCCATTGCTTGCAAACAAGGGGTTACGCCGTTGCCAAGAAGATATGAAATCTCCAGCTTTCGAGTGGAATCATAGTTCCAGATGTGTAAAAAGGATTTGATTCAAGAGCAGAGCAGGTCGGTCGAATGCTGCAAAGCAATTTGGGAATGAAAGACTAGTAAAGGAAAAGTTCTACGACTATCTTAACAAAGCTAAGCTCAAAACTTGCTCAATGCAAGTGAAAGAAAACAGCTGCTGGCAATCGAGATCATGCTGAGCGACAACCGCTTGTTTGAAGGGATGCTCTCATTGGTTGCAAGGTGGAATGGACATGCAGAAGTGTTGGGCACACCTTTGGAAATACCCTGGGCACTTGGCCAACCACGATGGATTTGAAAAGACGCTAAGGCAGCATTTGCTAATGCATCTGAAAGTGGTGTGCTTTCAAGGAAAACTAACTCGACTTCCGCAGTAAAAGCAAATCATTCGACGAATGGGACTGTTCAGAACTGATGGAAATAAATTAACATTTGTGACATCAGAGGCTGCTAAAGATGGCTCTCGCAAGTCACCAGACAGTAAAAAGTGATGTGGTGTTTGACATATCTTAGCTATCAATCAAGGATGCGGAAAGGTCAACCAGGCTACCCGGGGCAATCTTTTTTCACAGATAGGCCCACTCCACCGGTCAGAAACTGGAGAGAAATCTCCTAGCCCAGAGCAAGCGTCAACTACGCGATTGTTCCAATGACTGGCAGCAGAGACAACATTGATCGGGAGAAAGAACTTCTACAAAGTGATCGAATGCTCCGAATACGCAGGTACTGTGATTGGAAGTGCGTGAACTTGATTCGTCGCAATGAGAAGGACACTAGGGTTTTTGCTACATGGTCACACGCGCTCGATCGGTTCAATCAAGTCGTATGTTTGCCGAAGACACTGATATTTGTGCTTCTCTTGCAATT
>CM068964.1:46978134-46988455 GCA_035128595.1 Eptatretus atami
ACATCAGCAATGGTTGTCATGTTTTAAAAATCAGCATGGAAGGAGGGGAACGATGAGCACCAGAGCTCTGTCAACATGATGTACCCCGATTGGCTCTTTCCCGGACTGAACACGCCCTCGTAGACTGTCAATTTGTGTGAAATCCAACGTACTTCCCGGACTGAACACGCCCTCTTAGACTGTCAATTTGCCAGAAGAGATAGACAACCAATAGTAGGTTTTACCCATGGTTTCCCTCCTATCACTAAGATTGGGGTCCGAAGGCTTTGTCCAATCCGTCATCCGGTGAGCTGCCCTGCTAGAGAAGCTTGCACATGAGGTATTCCCATGGAGTGGGTTTTAGGTTTTTTTATGCTTCGAGAATGTTTTGCGGAATGAGGGTTTTACGGTGGCCGAAGTGCAATCCTGCACAACCTCCTCATAAGAAGTAACCCAACTAACAGGAGGACGTAACAGACACAGTTGGGTACGAGATATGGATGGCCCGAAGTGATACGGGTAGACCCACTCCCGGAAGTGATACGGGTAGACCCACTCCGGAAGTGATACGGGTGGACCACTCCGAAAGTGAACGGGTAGACCATTCACGAAGTGAACGGGTAGACACATCTCCGGAAGTGATACGGGTAGACACACCCGCCGGGAGTGATACGGGTAGACACCACTGCCCTGGAAGTGATCACGGGTAGAACACACTCTCCCGGAAGTGATACGGGTGGACCCACTCCCGGAAGTGATAGGGTGCACTCCCGATGATCGGGTAGACACACTCCCGGAAGTGATACGGTTAGCACACTCCCGGAAGTGATACGGTAGACACACTCCCGGAAGTGATACTGGGTAGACACCTCGCGGAAGTGATACGGGGACCCACTCCCGAAGGATACGGGTGGACCCACTCCGGAAGTGATACGGGTAGACACACTCCCGAGGATACGGGTAGACACACTCCCGAAGGATACGGTAGACATCACTCCGAAGTGATACGGGTAACACACTGCCGGAAGTGAAAACACACGGTAGACACACTCCCCGAAGTGATATTATAAACACAGCCCGCAAACTATAAACAAACTCCGATTCTTTCGACGCGTTATCTAATAAAGTACAAAGTTTAAAATAAAATCGTGCATCGTTTAACTTATTTCTGTCAAATTTCATGCTCCATGAAGCATTTGAAATGAAACGACCGCGCGCATTCTTCCGATGAGGATCGATTGTCGTTCGCGAATTTTTCTCTCCTCCATCGACTCACGCCGCCGGCGGCAAAATCCCGAATCTTTTCCAACTCTTCACGTCGACTTTTTAATTTCTCCACGATTCTTGACTTCAACATGTAATTACTCATTAATTAAACATGCATCTTTCGCAAAAAATTCTTACACGACAAAAACACAAAGAATTCTGGTGTATCGGAAAAATAGTGCTATTGAAAGTGAAACAGTTCCTACGCGTTTCTAATTGACCCGCTCACGAGATTCACCGCAATTTCAAAAATCTCCGCAAGTCTTCTTAAAATTCAGCGTGCCTGAAACGGAACTTGAGGTCTGAGAAGTTGATGCCCGTTAGACTGCGTCTTACTTGCATCATAATCGATAACAAAATTTAATTCACATCTGGGTTGCCACAAAGCTTAATGATTGAACCTCTGACCTCATCGATACCTTGGACATGAAGCTTCTGCAGGCTTGTGAAAGACAAACATGCAATATAGACACAGAGGCTCAGGTGTGTAAGAACAACTGGGTCAGGAGGATTGCGGCAGTGAAGAGGGTGAGAGGAGGATGGATGAACTGAGAGAGAGAGAGGAGATTGGTGTAGAGTGAGTTTGACGGGGAGATTGGTGAAACGCCGGCTGAGATGGGCTGGACACTCGGTGTGAGGGGTCAGAGAATGGCAAAAGTGAGCGTGAGATTGAGGGAGCAATGCAGGAGGAAAAGAGCGGACCACGGTTGAGATGGAGCGTGGAGAGAGTTGGCTGAGGACAGAACTAGCTGCAGGAATATCGTGTCAAGGTGCTGCCATCGGACCACCCCCTTCTAAAGAGAAGAGGAAAGAAGAAAAAAGAGCTGGTGCAAGGCTTTCAAGACACTGTTCATCCACTCTCAGGACATCCATCCATCTCATGATCTCTTCCACCTGAAATGACCCCATTCCCAAGTACTCCCTTTTTCCAGGTTATTGTGATTTTTTTTCTCCCCACTCCACCTCCATTATTAGCCCCCATTGGAGACTTGGTCTGAAACGGGGGCTTATGGATTGGTCTCCATTTTTGTGTCCGTGTGAGTGTGTGTGCATCCGCAACCATATCTCGGACATATATGGACCGATTTTATTCATACTTAAACACAAAGAGAACACATGATGGTGTACATATGCATGTCATTTTTTTTCGACATCAATGCCAAGATGGCTGACTGGCCGCCATTTTAGTTGTAAAATAACCCAGTGTCGTACACGTCCTCAACCATTTCGCGACATGCATTTAACCGATGTTGTTCAAACTTGGCACCCAGATAATGAATGAGCGGCCTACATTAGCATGTCTTTTTTGAAAAATCGAGATCAGTTCCAAGATGGCTGACTGCAGCATTTTAGCTGTAAAAAAAAAACCCGTTGTTGAACACGTCCTCAACCATTTCTCGGATATCCATACCGATGTTGTTCAAACTTGGCAGCCGATAACGATTGATGGCTTACATAAACACGTCATTGTTTTTCGAGATCAGATCCCAGATGCGCAGACTGGTGGCAATTTTGTGACTTAAATGTGTCCCAACCATTTCTCAGACGTGCATGGTCCAATTTTGATCAAACTTGCACAAACACAGTACATGATGACATACAAGTGCCGCCTCACTATATTTTGTGATCTGATCAAAGATGGCCCGACTCATAGACTGGCGGCCATTTTAGTTGTACATAAATATGGCTCGTCTTTAACACCACAGTAAAATTACTAAACAACAGGGGCTATGACATTTTATGTCTTTTTTTTTTTTACTTGTTACCTCACCACCAAAGGTGAAGGAGGTTATGTTTTTCAGTACTTTGTCTGTTTTTTTGTTTGTGTCAGGATATCTCAAAAAGTTGTGGACGGATTCAAATGGAATTTTATGGACAGAGTTGGGTGTGTGACAAGGACGAACGGATTCGATTTTGGTGAAGATCCGGATCTGACTATGAGATTTTTAAAAAGTAATTCTTCACCATTGAAAGTGCAAAAACGATATATAGCAAGATATCTCAAAAGGTTGTGGACGGATTCGGGTGAAACTTGGTGGACACATTGGGTGTGTGGCACAGGACGAATCGATTCGATTTTGGTGAAGATCTGAATCTGAATCTAGATACGAGAATTATTAATTTTCAAGTGATTTTCACCATTGAGAGATAGGGCCAAAACGATGTATAGCATGAAATTTCAAAAATGTATTGGGCCCGATATGTTCTCGTGAATCAGGCATTGCGTAGCAGAGGTATGCGCTCTACCCAAGTGCTCTTCTAGTCTGTCTGTTCATTTTTCTTTTCTGTTTCATCCCATTTCCCCTTCCTCTTCTTCCGTGTTTTCATTCAGCTTGTTCACCCACATGTTTCTCTTGAACTCACTTCTACTCTGGAGTTGTTATTTACCCCTTTCCATTTTGTTCCCTCCACACACTGCTCTCGCTCTTCCACAAGCCTCAATCATGTATACAAAAAAAAAGTAGTTGGCTCTCAATAATCACACAATTGTTCATCTGCTGTCACCAGCATGCAAATAATTGTTAAAATAGTAAAAACTAGATCTTACATATAAGCCAAAGCAGAACAATTTAGCAACAAAGAGCATCTCTGCAATTAAAACAGCATGTTCCACAAAGCTTATGGATTAGAGTACTATAACACCACTGTGTTATCGAATCCACATGCCAAGTGGGATTTTCCTAAAATGTACAACTAGACCTTTGCCCTTAAACTGCTCACTTAACTTCATGCTTTTCATGACATGGAAGTGCGAGAGGAATTAATCATAGACATTGACCCAAGAGAGAGGAGAGGTACACAACCATCACATCGGATATAAGTTTCCCTCAACAATTGGTCAGACAGTTGGCTTTAAGTGCTACAGTTGGACAGCTAAACAAAACATTTGTGTGTGGAATTAACTATGACCTCATTTCATGACCACTCAACTGAGTTTCAAGCTGATTTGGGGTTAGTATCTGGAAAATTAAAAAAATTGTATGGAGGAATGGAGGTGGGCAAAGGAAGGAAGGAAAGAAACGAACCAGAAAGAAGTCGGGGAGGTAATAAAGTGGGAGCAATGGATTTCAAAGTTTATTAAACAATTACAACCGATCCAAACATACACAATTTGTTGGATAATTGCAGGAATCTTAAAGACCCTCTTGTGTAACAACAGATGAAACAAAAAAAATTCCCACAATTTCTATTGCATTTCCCTAAGCCAAGCAATATCCCATCATGTCCATTGAAAAGAAAACGTTCCCACCATGCTTTATTTCGTGCACACCCTCAACTTAAGCATCGATAAAGCACTTAAATGGCTTTCAAGTCTGCTGGAAAAGAGACCAGAGTGCACTTTCAAAGCATCCAAATAAAATAAATAAACAAGGAAAGTAGATAAAATAAAACCAGTTTAACCTGCACAGGTGATGCTGCTGCAAGTGTTCCATAAGCCAGAGCAGAGAAGGGGGGCGGGGGGGAGGGGGGAAGGGTAGATGTGGGAGTAATGGGACTGTACCAAATATGAACAAAATTAATGTAGTGGTATTTGCGTTCCTATTCTGCAAATCGGAAAACAACAACAAAAACGTTTAAACTTGTGCCGAATAAAAAAAAGATTTCACTTTAAATTCTGCATTCCAGATGAGCAGAAAGCAGATCATTAAAGCTGGGGGTGGGAAGTTTTGAATAATTGGGTCTCCAGTCAATGTAATGTTATTAAAGAAACAGTTGATAAAACATCCTGCATGTTTCACACAAGGCAAATAAACAAGATCAGCCAAGCAATCGAATCTAAAGATGACGAAAAAAAACATACATTTGGACCAGCCAGCTCCTAAAAGTTACAAGAAATAAAATAAAACCACCCCATTCACAAAAAAAAGATTCAAATAAACAGCAAAATAAGACAAAAATAATCCACCCCCCCTCCAATCCCCTACACTCGCATACAAAAGTTTCTGGAAGGTAATGGTGAAGATGTGGCTCATAATGAGGGCACAAGGCCGAGCGACATTTGTTATTCTGGCTTGGCCAGTCCCGGTCTGAGGACCAACGGACCCGTCCTTTGCTCCTCTGCGAAAACTTTCATCGGAGCCACAGCTTAAGCCGAAGTCATCCACACCATTCAGATAGTAGCGGAAGAGACGCTTGTCGCGGACAAAACCCAGGTTTTCGTAGAGTCGGAGAGCGGATTTATTGGTGACCTCAGTTCCAGCACGACCTTTGGAAATGCAAACAAATGCAGCGCTAGCTCAAGACAAGCTTACAAAAATATAATTATGAAAAATAAATAAAACAAACATTGTTATTTGTATGGCTGTTATTGTACTTTCCTTAAAAGCCAAAAAAATAAGTTGAATAGACAACATCGAAATGGAATTGCAGGATGTTCCATTGTACAGTACGCAGGTTTTTCCGAAGAAGGCAGGAAGCCGGCTGCCAGTTTGGTTGCGCTTGGCTGGTAGACGTTAAAGACCTCACAGTGCATTCAAAAGGTGTAGCTCATTGTGCATTGGCACCCTGAGCAAATTACAAATCCTTGCTTTGACTGCCACTGGGAAGGCGAACAGCTTCAGCAGCACAAGACTGTTTCTAGGAGGATGGTATTTGAACGACGACGATCTACAATTTGAATAGTTTGACAAACACTCAATTATGCGAGAGATTTGCCTTTTATCCAATGCTCCAATTTTGTTGAGTGCCCAAGTTAATTATTGTTTATTAAGGCTTCAAAACAAGAATGGAAAATAAACTCCAGCTGGGCATCGCTTAATCTGAGCATCCAAGTCCAAAGTTGATCATTTCTGAGGCCTACCTCGTCACAGTCACCTTTCACCATCGCATTGATCGCCTTCTTTACGAGGTTCGTGCCTGTGGAGAAAGTAGGGAGGTGCAAGTGATCAAGATTTTTTTTTAAAGTCACAACAATGCAGCCATCGAAGTTTTCCAACCAGGTTCCTTCAACAACATCAACCATAAGCTTTACAAACGGCACGCAGTACCCTGAACACCTGCCAGTGTGACCAAATTGTCATTAGCCATGAGGTTTTTGTACATCAGAAACCAAATGCGTGATATTTCACCATTTCACAGCAATTCCTACCTATGCCCCTCTTCCTGTACTTTGAGTCGACAGCAAGCATGGCGATGTAGCCTCTACGAACCATTTTCCTTGTGCGTATCAAGCTTGCAAACGATGGCACCAACACATTCCAGCCCAGCCATAGCCTGACACAAAGAACATCAATTAATTCCGGTTTTATCAAAATTCCTCCCCCACCCCCAACACCACCGCCACATTCCACCAGGACTAGGTACATATCAAATAAAGAGCTGCATTCCAAACATGGAATTCTTGACAAACTTGTATTCAAACAGACGACCTTCAATTCAACAGCTGCGCACTCATAAACGGTCAATACCCCCTCCACCACCCCACAACTGACCCCACTCCCCTCCTTCCAAGCCAATGGATCCCAGAATAGAGCCCAGGACCCCTGACATATACACATTGGGCAGCAAGTCTCATGCAAAGACAATCTATAAAATACTGTACTATACTTTAAGTGGCACACAAAAAAACGATTTTTGCTGCGATCGGTTTTATCATTCATTTTTGGATCAACAATGCAATACAAAATTTGTATTGTGTCAATGAGTTGATTCAAACCAAAATATTTGAAGGTGGGAATACTTCAATGTGAACACTTGTTAGATTGGTGCACAAAAAAAGAGAAATTTCAAACAAAAATTAGTCTTCTCTTGTTTTCAGTTTTTGGCACAAAAAACTCAAACCAACAGAACAAAATATGTTTAAGGGTGTTTCTCATTAATGCAGTGCAGGTCAGAGTTAGTTATAACAACTTCAGAACCATTTGATGTACAATTCCTCTTTCTTTTCTTTTTCTTCCAGACTATTTGAGTCCACTGCGGAATGAAGGAAGGCCTAACTCAACTCCATTGAGGGATATTTGCCATACTTGCCATGTTCGCCAAGTGTGGGTTGGTGAGTTCAGGGTAAAGATTTGGAATTGTTCCAGGTGCAGTGATAACTCACCTACTATTCGTCAAAAAGACACCCTGGGTTCTTTACACATCCACTAGCTATAGCCCATGGGACACCCAGTTCTTCTTTCGTATGCAGCACACACAATAGTAATATATATACATTTATGTATATATACACATATACACATACATACATATTAATATATTATATATATATAATATATATATATATAATATATATATATAATATATATATATATAATGAGGCACCGCGAGGAGTGATGCAAGGGCCACATCGGCGATTTTGGAGTTAATGCCATATAGAACTATTTTAACCCTTCCCCTATCATCCGAGCCTATAATCATATCATTCAAAAATGTTGCTTACATCACTCCTCCTCGCCGGGCCTCATATGTATATATATATATATATATATATATATATAATATATATATATATACATATATATATATTATTTCTGTTAACGTCTGCGTGTAATTTGACGTATCTCCTCCAAAACTGCCGGACGGATTGTCGCCACTTTCGGCATGCGGTGCTCTGTGGTCTAATGAACAGCATGGCTATGTGAGATCGCGCCAGATGGACAGGTTTGGGAATTTTGGGCGATTTTCTAATTTTTACATTCGTTTGCATGGTGACGTGTGACGTCACCGCTGAGAGGCGTAATTCCGTCATGACATCATCGGTCATTCGCTGACGTCATTACGTCTGTCGTCGACAGACCGTCACCGCCGAGAGGCGTAGTGCCACTCCTCGAAAACAGCGTCTGCAATATAAAACCCTCTTCTGCACATGCTGACTACCTCATAAGGTGAATTTGACACAAAAAATGTAACAAGAAACATTGTATTTAAAGTAAAGATATTTTAAAAAATATATTATTTCTGTTAACGTCTGCGTGTATTTGACGTTTCTCCTCGAAACCACTGGCAGGAATGTGTTCATTTCCCATATACTGGGGTTTCTTAATGTGACGAAGACAATGCACAAATTTCTAAGCTGGAATTGGATGACAACGTGGCTTCAACAAGATTTTCAACCCATCGACGGCCGCATTTATTCCCGTTCGGTCGCCATCGCTGAACTGCTGTCCGGTAAGTGCTGCCATCTATCCAAAAAATATAACTCGAGTAAGGGAGTACTCATTGCATCAAACACTGAACATAAACACAACTGATAATAAATAGTATAGCTCAGAACATCAGCAATGGTTGTCATGTTTAAAAAATCAGCATGGAAGGAGGGAACGATGAGCACCAGAGCTCTGTCAACATGTGTACCCCGATTGGCTCTCCCGGACTGAACACGCCCTCGTAGACTGTCAATTTGTGTGAAATCCAACGTACTTCCGGACTGAACACGCCCTCTTAGACTGTCAATTTGTGTGTAAATCCAACGTACTTCCGGATTGAACACCGCCTCTTAGACTGTCAATTTGTGTGAAATCCAACGTACTTCCCGGACTGAACACGCCTCTTAGACTGTCAATTTGTGTCTGAAATCCAACGTACTTCCCGGACTGAACACGCCCTCTTGACTGTCAATTTGTGTGAAATCCAACGTACTTCCCGGACTGACACAGCCCCTTAGACTGTCAATTTGTGGAAATCCAACGTACTTCCCGGACTGAACACGCCCTCTTAGACTGTCAATTTGTGTCTGAAATCCAACGTACTTCCCGGACTGAACACGCCCTCTTAGACTGTCAATTTGTGTGAAATCCACGTACTTCCCGGACCGAACAGCCCTCTTAGGCTGTCAATTTGTGTGAAATCCAACGTATTCCCGGACTGAACACGCCCTCTTAGACTGTCAATTTGTGTCTGAAATCCAACGTACTTCCCGGACTGAACACCCCTCTTAGACTGTCAATTTGTGTGAAATCCAACGTACTTCCCGGACTGAACACGCCCTCTTAGACTGTCAATTTGTGTGAAATCCAACGTACTTCCCGGACGAACACGCCCTCTTAGACTGTCAATTTGTGTGAATCCAACGTACTTCCCGGACTGAACACGCCCTCTTAGACTGTCATTGTGTGAAACAACGTACTTCCCGGACCGAACATGCCTCTTAGGCTGTCAATTTGTGTCTGAAATCCAACGTACTTCCCGGACTGAACACGCCCTCTTACTGTCAATTTGTGTCTGAAATCCAACGTACACATTAAAAACACCCGAAAATAAGTTGCAATAGGCCTACGTCCAGATAACATCAAAGGCTATAATCTGAAGGTAGAGGGAACCAGGGAATGGGTATGAGGTCTTCCCTTCATTGCCCGGATTCTCTTCTTTTCTTTGTTCTTCGAAAGCGCGGTGTCGACAATAGATTCTGTACCTTGAATGCGTGCGTGTTAACTGTTCAAATTAAGAGGTGTTCGATTATCGGATGCACGAAACAACTGCCGTTCATTACATTAATTGTCAATATCAACCGCCATCGTTACCTGTGTTGTGTCTTGCATGTGTGGTCTTCAAATTAAAGCGCCAAGCGGTGTTCGATCGTCGGATGTGGCCCAAAAAGTGCCGTTCATTGAAATTTGCATTCTGATTCTCGGTCACCCTCCACTTCCTGTTCAGTCTAGGGCTAGGCCTATATCATGTTAAACTTGCCCCATCAGACGCCAACCTTCCATCACACTGCAGAGGATGCAATTCCAGTCAGACTCGCATACTCAATGACCATAAACAAATCCCAGGGCCAAACATTGGACAAACTCGGAATATACTCCCAGCCCCTGTGTTCTCCAATGGCCAACTATATGTTGCATTTTCATGTGCAAGAGGTTACTCATATATCTATCAAAGTGGACAATAATTCCTCACAAGGACTATTCAGCAACAAGACACTCACCCAAAATGTCATCTACAGGGAGGTCCTTTAGAAAACTAAGGACAGGTAACCATAGTGCATCACATCCCTAATGACACCCTCCCAGCTTCCACATCAACATTATGCCTCATCTACCTTTTGCCACCCATTCAACCCGTGCGGAGCACGTGTATATGCTAGTATATATATATATATATATAATATATAATATATATAAATATATTATAT
>CM068964.1:47031788-47043840 GCA_035128595.1 Eptatretus atami
GGAGCAGAGATTAGATAGTATGGTAGGATAAGTAGAGACTCGCGTGAAATTTTAAACCCAGATAATGGGGCAGTGGGGTGTTTTTAATCATGGCTCGGTTTATCGAATAGAGTGGGATTTGAATTTTTAGTACCATGTGGACGCACGTAGAGGTGTTTGTTAATCATCTGTATTCCGTTTTAGTGGGAAGGTGTCATGGTAAATTAATACCTGGCCATAGTGCTTTTCTGTATTTGGTAGAGGTGGATGTTTTTATACATGGCAGTGAGTGTTGTGTGGTAACGTGACCAGTGTTCGATTGGAGTTGGATTCGCGGAGTGGTTTAATTTTTAAAACTGCCATACGATAGGTCTACATTTGAGCATGTTTTTAATAACCATGGCAGTGAAGTGTGTTTTTAATCATGTATCAGTGAGATTAATGGATTACGTGTATTTGTTAAGGTCAAAGGTGATACAAGAAATGTAGGGATATATTTGTTAATACATGAGGGGCAGTTGAGCGATGTCTTGTTACATTTAATCATGTATAAGTGACAGATGATTTTAATTGAGTGCATGTAAAGGTCAAGATGGTATTTGAGCTGCTCGTTTTTTAATCATGTTAGGGATTCATGGAGAACTATCTTTTATATCAACTACCATGGCAAGTGAGGTGTTTTTAATGCATTTATCAGTGAGATGTTTTTTTAATCATGTATCAGATGAGATGTTTTTAATCATGTTCAGTGAGTGTTTTTAATTTCTTCACATGTATCAGCTCAGAGGTGGTGATATTTGAATCATGTATCAAGTGAGCTGATGTATTTTTACAATTAGAATCTCCATTTAATTCATCCGAGTGAGAATGCTGTAATTTAATCATGTATCAGGCCATTTCTGAGAATTGCTACTTTTCTAATCATGTATCATGTGACGCCAATGTGTTTTTTTAAATAACTAGATAACCCGAAACGCTATCTGTCCATAATGTTAGAGAGAACAGGGGATGATGTATTCAGGATTATGACAAGGGAACTGATGCAGAGTATGCAGTAGTAAAACTCTATTTTACTCGTTAATAACAGTAGTGAGAAATAGCCGACGATTGTGAGCAACTGTTTCACAGTCAAACTAATTATAATCAAATACATCAACTTTTTTTTGTACCATGCACCTCATTATGGTTTTGAGATCATGAGTACGCACTAAAGCCCCGAATCATCACAGTTCCTCATCGAAACGTCATAATCGGCATTTGCAAGAACAACAAGATTCGAAAATGATAAGCGCGGACAGAACATTCACACTTTAATATTATAAAACGAAACCACAAGCAACGGACATGGACAATCAAAAATACTATCACAGCATCGGTGGAAATGTAGACGCTGTTCATACATATTAATGCAAGAATTTATCCCACTTAGTATGACAGATGATGTTCTTTTCATCATCGTTATTCAGAAGGAAAGGTCAGCCTCAGGATGGACACCATAATTAGAAGTTGTTCAACAATTCAATTAAAACATCTACTTAGTTGACAGAAGATCCTTTATTTTACAGCCTGATTATCACCCTTCCTCTATCAGTAAACTATCATTCTCAAACAGATTCACCCAATTCAGTAGGACAACATTAATGACATTTCAAGTACTTCACCTTAATTTCAAATTCACGGAGACACCATGATTTCTTTGTTTAAACATTCTTTACTAACGAATGCGCAATGGACACCAGTTTTTTAACGCATCGAAGCCACCACATTATAATTTTACTCTTTGAACACATCCAGTCATAGGCTGTCCGCAGATCAACCCACGAGGATACTTTATTACGGCTCGTACCAAACCAATCTTTCGCAGTATCTTTACAGGTTTCCCTTAAGATGTTTGCTTATAAAGCTCTGGAATTAACCATTTCTCGCCACTCATACTTGCGGATATTCAGACATAAACGGTTGCTCTATCATCTAAGGCTTTAATAAAAAAAGGTTTTTCAATCAATCTGGCCTTAATGCGTCTTCCTTTTGGTCGAACGATTCTGCTCAGTAAACCCTACACACCTTTGCTGAACAGACATCCACACACTATTTGTAACACCCACATTTGTATTATTCACAACTCGAAAAATTGTTTTGGACTCGGATTAGAAACCATGGGGTGAACCTTTGGTCACTGTTCCATAGCCCAAGGGGACAATAAAAACCAAACGCAGTGGACTAGATTCCTGCAGCAAACTGGCACAATTCTGGTTCGATTTCCTCTAACCACCTTTGGTTCTATCTATCTCAGACTCACCTACAAAGGGGATCTACTGGTTCTAGGCTTGGGCTGGGAGCCTTCATCTGGCTGACACAGTACCTAGAATGAATTTTCCATGGGTGCAAACTCAGGGCCAGTAGCATGGATTGTATTCCCCTTGCAGGACATTAACATCTTCAACAACAACATTGGCTGAAGGGCCTTGGTAAATTAGGCACAATGGTTTGGAGAGGTAGAAGAACGTAAACTGTGGAGTATGGGAGTTCAGGGGGTCGAATCCAACCACTGCCCGAAGTCATGATAAGCTTGTACAAAAATATACCTCAGCTACTTTAAAAAATGGATTAGCTAGGACAACAAATAGTAGGCAACCATGCGACATGCCATGATTGGCAGCCAAACGGGCTCCTCTGCCCTTGAATTTCTCGAAGGGTACTTTATCGGTTGTATCACTATTAAACATTGTACAGTACAGTACTGTATCTCAAACGAGCGGTCTGTGACGTAACGTATGACGTCTGAGGATTTTGAGAGGAATCCATCCGCCTCTAACAAGATCCGTGCCGTAATGTTTCGCGTCGCGGTATTCTTTCTCGGCCGTTGTATGCCGTGCATCTCGTCGCGGCACTAATAGTGAACATATGAACGATTTAATAATGGTGGAATAATACGCACGGGCACGAGTTGGCAAAAGGAAGGAAAGAAAAAAAAAAAAAACAGAAGAAGAACCATTTTCACGTTCACCTACGTGTGTCCGTTGTAGCGGCATTTTTGCGTCGAGCTGACGACTGTGCAAAGTCCGGCAGATGAACCGGCCCCCGCTAGCCGAGACGGCCCTGGCTCTCGCCCGACATCGACTTCCATTCAATGCGTCAGTTTATTCCGCCCTGGCCGTCTTTCACCCATGGCGGTGGAAAAAGGCAAAGCTGCTTAAGACGGTCCCGAGAACGGGTACGAAGCCCGAGGCCTGGATGTGCGAGTCGGTGTGACGGCGCGTCTCTTGGATTTGCGCTCCCGTTCCCCTCGTCCCACATTCGCTTCTGTCGTGGTCGCCTCGCCGGACTGTTTTCGCGCCCTTCCACGGTCGAACATGCGGGACTGAGCAGTCAAACTCCGGCTCTGGGGGAGCTGAGGTCGTCGGCCAAACGATCCAGCAATTCGGAAGCACGTTTCTCCCTCGACCCATACATCCGTCGGCCCTTCCGCTGCACGATCATTTCGGAGCTGGATTCGCTCCAAGCTACAACAACCGTCATCCCGCGCACCTCTGCGCCTGCAGGACAGGCGAGGCGGCGTGGAATCAACGGTGCGCACACCTCAAGGGAGATTGTCCTCGTTCCTGTGACGCCATCGCGCCTTTCTCCAAGCCGCTGGAAGTGTCAAAAAGGTCGAACAATCCCGCCCTCGAGGCCCGAGGTTCCCGATGGAACCCATTGTGAAGAGACGTCGGTTCGGACCCGGCCACGCGTCGCATCGCTCAACGGACTTACTTCCGAGTGATCGGACAATGTCGGTGCCGCGCGAGGTGTCCAGCTGTCCGGTTTTAGGGGATAGAGCTTGAGGGACTCTTGTGCAACGAGGACGCAAACACCGTTGCCACGGGTATTACATCGGGTACACTCCGAAACTTCAGATCCTCATATTCAATTAGACTCATAACGAAAGACCTTTCTGAGTGACAAATTACCATTTACCTTAGCAGATACTTTCATTCACCAACTGCCACGCTGTGCTTTTTGGTGAGTTCGTACACCACGTGGCGCTCTTTGCGCCCTCAAAGTACCGCACGTTTCAGTGACGTCACAATGACGTAACTGGTGCGAAGTTGGTTGAGATGAAAACATAATAAATAATTGTTTTGATATACCGAGCGTTGATAAACTTGTGTAATTCTCGCAACCTCATGACGTTTGTATTCTCGCGATATTAGGGCGAGTACTTTCTTTGGACAGATTAGGAGACGTCAATGAAACTTTTGAAGTGTATTTTGGTGGAATGTTGAATTTAATGGGTTCACGAGGGTTGGTTGAGGGGTTCGTTTGGAAGGCAAGGATGGGGTCGTCAGATTTACAATCGTGTGACTCTGAAATCCTGCTTTGACACAGTTTATGTCTAGGTTTATGTTGTACTGGCTTCTCGTCGCTCAATCTATGTGCTGTATCTATCTATCTGTCTATCTATCCATCTCTTCGTCTGTCGATCTATGTATGTATCTATCTATGTATGTACGTATCTAATCCATTTTCATCCATGTGCTGTAGTCAATCGATTAATGTGACTCGAACTATCATCTGTCTACCATCCATCTATTGCATCTTGTACTCTATCTATCAATCTTTATGGTATGTATATGTGTTCTATCCATCTTTCGATGTACGTGCTGTATCAATCAATCATTACTGGTATCTATCAAATGTATTATGATCTATCTCACTTGATCTTGTGCGCTGCTATCTAATGCGAATCTATTTACTGTACGTTCGATCTATGTACTGTAATCTATGCCCACTGTAGTGATGTATGCATTATCTATCCATCTCTCGCATCTAATGTGCTGTATCTATCGTATCAATGTATGTAGTGCTATATCGATCGTTATGTAGCTGTATATATGTATGTATGTATCTATCTATCTCTCTATTCTACGGCTGATCTATCGAATGTACTTATGTATCTATCCACTATCGACTCTATTGTACTGTATTATCCAATTATACTGTATGTATGTATGTACTATATCTATGTATGTATCCACTCTTTCGATCTACGGCTGTATAATCATCATAGAGTGTGCTGTATCTGATCAATGTATATATGTTTAGCTACTTAGATATCTATCCACTTTCGATCTACCGTGCTTACGCATCAATCTAGTGTACTGTACTTTCATGTAATTTAGTATCTATCAACACTCGATATGTGCTGTATCTATCGATCCTATGTACTGTATCTATTCAATGTATGGTATGTATGCTATGTATCTATCTATCCATCTCTCGATCTATGTGCGTATTCTATCTATCGATATATGTTGTATTTATCTATCTATTTTCGATCTACGTGCTGTATCTATGCGATGTATGTATGTAGTCTATCCTCTCTTCGATTATTATTATCGCATCTTCGATCTACGTTGCTGTTCAATCAATCTGTAGATGTACTCGGTATCTATCAATGTGATGTGAGTATGTATGTATGTATTGTAATCTACTCCATGCTTTCGTCTACATGCTGTATCACACTCAATCTATGTACTGGTATCTATCCATTCACTCGATCTATGTGCTGGTATCTATCGATGTATGTATTCTATCTATTAGCACCTCTCGATCTATTGTGCTGTGTATCTAGTCTATCATGTGATGTATGTATATCGATCTAAAATGTACTGTATATATCTATCTATGCCTCGATTACTACGTGCTGTTTCTATCGATTTGTATCTATCCACTCTCAACTAATGGCTGTATCTAATCGATCTAGTGTACTGGTATATCTATCAATGTTAATGTATGTTGTATTATCTATTGTATTTCCATCTTTGATCATACAACGTTCCTGTGTCAGAACTAATCTATAGATGGTCCGTAGTCTATCAATGTATATATGTATGTATGTATCTATCCCATCTCTTCGATCTATGTGCTTGTATCTATCTATTTATTCATTCATGTCCTGTATCATATGCATCGATCTATGTGCTGTATTCTATCACTATGTGCTGTATTCTATCTATCGATTCTATATCTGTAACTGTATCTTTTCATTCTAATCGATGTTACTGTATTGTATATATATTTTTTTCCGTTGAATTCATTATAGCGAAGCAATTCAACAGGAAAAGTATAGTTATGTTACCCACATTTTGGAAAAAACACTATTACCCCACTGAGGTTTATTTCATGCGTTATTGTTGACCCATGACACAGTAGTGATCTTTTTTCTGTTTCCCTGTTTTTCGGCAGGGTCCTATTCCAGCACGCAAAGTGTATTTCTAATATTTATATATATATATATTAGATAAACTTTTAAGAAAATCTATTGTCCATCCAAAAAAGTTTGGTACTAACATCTATTCTTGATGAACTTTCAACCGAGACAATTTTTGGTTCGCTTAAAATTCGTATATTTATCAATCTTCTCATCCGGGATGCATCAACGATACAGAAAAACACTTTTGGCAAATGACAATGTACCAAACATAAGACCGCGTATTTGCTAATGGAAATTGTCAAAGATCTAATGATAACAATAAGGAAAATTTGGGGTACATTATGCATGTTTATTTTTGACGACTTGATGAAGTTTCATGAGACCAATTTCTTTCCACGCCCAGCTTCATCCTCTTGGCGTTCTGCGTCCTTTCTCTAGTCTCCGTCTTCTGCGATTATCTTGCTCGCTCTTCTCTTTTCTTCTTTGCATCATAGGTCTCGCTTCTTACGTCGTCATTTCTGGTTAGAACTCTGCGTTGTTTCGCTTTAATCGGTGCCCAGTCAGGTAGGGAGCCTCGCCTGTCCATTTTCTTTTGGCAGCAAAATTTTGTCTGATTCTCTCGATAAATTTTCTATGTCTTGCCATCCCTGACGTCCTGTTTTCCGGTATCACCTTGCACGTGCACTTTTGGCAGCCGCTTTATCTCTGCCATTCACTAGGGTTTGCTTTAAACGATAAGCCAAGCTTGGCTTATATTAGCATTGATTGACTTCAACGGTCAGTTCATCCTGACTGCTTGACCGAGGCTGGTGCTTTCAAATCCTGCGCCGGCTGCGACTTGTGTATTGGATGCACACAGAGGAACGCTAGCTTTACTTCAGGGACATCCCAAAATTATTGAATAAATCTACTATAGTGGTAATATTTATATGTTCTTCATCCACCCCTCCTCTATTATCTGTCAAACAATACGTGCACAAGACATCCTCTATTGGCCTCGTTCAACATTCACATGCCAGCGTCCTGAACATCACCCATACAGAGCACTCAGCGAAAAATTATATTTAGGTGGTGTTTTCCGTGTAAAATGGGCGTAGAGTTGGCTTCAATGCCTAAAATGGACGCAATACACAACGTGCAACAAATACCTGTCCGTCATATTACTTACGTGCACAATACGTGTCCGTCAGATTTCTAAAGGAATGCACAACTCCGTCACAAACATAGAAAGTGAAGGGGACCTGACCTTCGTCCTCGACACGTAGCATTATTTACTTCTTTAAATGTAATTACATTCCTATGAAGTTCACACCAACATTACCTATTCATGTTTTTTCAGTTCAAGACAGATATATACTCTACCACGTGTAGATATTGCGCACCTTATTCTTTTATGACAGACACCGTACTCTTCAAATATGTCGCCATACGCGACCTCTTCCACACGAATTTCGATGACGTAATAACGCAATCGCAAGGGTCAAAGGTTATTTCCCGGGTGCAGACCGTTCACGTGAGTCATCGTTGGCGGAGTGATGGCTGGATTACTGCACGTTATATTCACGGACGGACACGCGGTCGGAGTTGGTTTTTATACCTCGATATTCCATACTGAAAAGCCTTTGGGGCACAAAATGGTTACAATGCCATAGGACCTTAGCAATACAGACGCGGCCCATTGACCTATTTCATACACTGCTGCTGAACCAATCTGGTAGTAAACTCAAACCCTCGAGCCCCTAGACAATTTGAACGGACCCGCACTAAGTCACTAAGCGGAATTTTAAACCACATATTTTTTATTTGCAAAGGACGGATGATAAATTATGGTTATCTACATACCTTAGATGTGATCTTGAATTGTAAATATCGTTATATATATGCGATACAAATTCGTAGAAAGGCAATAAAAAGTAAACAGTGGAACTGGTCAAATGAAAAATGTACGCTCGGGCCTTCAAATAAAATAGTTTCCCTCTTTTTTTTCCTCAGACTTTAATATATTGCCTGAAACTGTCCTCTTTTTACTCTCCTGAAATTTATACTGGAGTATCAAACATTAATGGAGACATTTTTTTAAAGTAGACAATTTTTATTGAATGATTTTTCTCATGCCTACAAATATACACCTTAGCTGATTTGACTCGTATACAGAAAATATATATCTATTTCTGTTAGTCTGCGCGTAATTTGACGTATCTCCTCCAAAACTGGCCAGACGATTGTCTCCCACTTGTCGCATGCGGAGTGCTCTGTGGTCTATGAAATCAGCATAGGCTATGTGAGATCGCGCCAAGACAGTACAGGTTTGGGAATTGGCCGATTCTAATTTTTACATTCGTTTGCATGGCACGTGTGACCGTCACCCGCTGATGCAGTTCGTAATTCGTCATGAACATCACGGTCATTCTCGCTGACTCATTAGTCTGTCGTCGACTAGACCGCACCGCGAGAGGCGTAATGCACGCCTTCGAAAACATCGTCTTGCAAGTAACCTGCTTCTGCATCATGCTGACTACCGCTCAGAAGGTGATATTGACACACAAAAAATGTAAACAAGAAACCATTGTATTGTAAAGGTAAAGATTTATTTGTAAAAAAATATTTATTGTCTGTTAACGTCTGCGCAGAAATTTGACCGTCATCTTCTCCGAAAGCCGCTGAGGAATGTGCTCATTTCCATATATAGGGTTTCTTAAGTGACAAAGACGACTTCCTAAATTTCTAAGCTGGAATTGGTGACAACGTGGTTCACAAGATTTTCAACCCATCGACGGCCGCATTTATTCCGTTCGTCGCCATTCGCTAACTGCTGTCCGCTTATGATGCTGCCATTCTATCCAAAAATATATGATACCGAGTAAGGGAGTAACCATGCAACTCAAAACTGAACATAACATACACTGATATAAACTCAATGGTCCTACGTCAGATAACATTCAAAGGCTATAATGCTGGAGGTAGGGACAGGAGAACGGGTACGAGGTCATCGCTTCATTTGCCACCGGATTTTTCTTTTTCTTTTGTTCTTCGAAAGTCGGTGTCCGAGCAATAGATTTGTACCTGACATGGCGTGCGTGTTTAACTGTTCAAATTAAAGAGTTTTCGATTGTCGGATGGCACCAACTGCGTTCCATTACATGTAAGTGTCATATCACCGCCATCGTTACCTGTTGTGTTTGCGTGTGTGATCTTCAATCTAAAAAGCGTCCAAAGCGGTGTTTCGGGGCGTCGCATGTGCGCAAAAAAAGTGTGTTCATTGAATTTGCATTCTGATGTCTATGGTCAGCCCCACTGTCCTGTTCACTCAGGGCTCAGGCCTAAATCATTGTTAAACTTGCCCCATCAGACTCCAACCTTTCCATACACTGCAGAGATCAATTTCCAGTCGGAAATCACATAACTCGATGACCATAAACAAATCCGAGGGCCCAAACATTTGACAATCTCGGAAGTAGTACCTCTCAGCTCCCTGTGTTCTCCCATGGCCAACTATATGTTGCTTTTTCTAACGTGCAAAGGTTACTCATATCATATCTATTCAAAGTGGACCAAATCACTTCTACCCCAAGGACTTATTCGCAACAAGACCTCACCACAAATGTCACGACAGAAGGTCCTTTAGAAAAACAAGGACAGGTGAACCATAGTGCATCACATCCATCATAATGCAATACCCTCTCACAGCTTCCGATAACATCACTTATGCCTCATCCCACCCTTTTGCACCGCATTCAAGCCGTGCGGAGTCACGGGTATATGCTAGTGTGTATAATTGTATACTGTATATATACATAAGTATATATATATACAGTGTATATATACATATATATATATATATATATATATATATATATAATACTTAGGTGAATGCACCCGCGCCGCCCGGGTTATTTTTGAATAATTTTACATCTCTATACATATTGTCTCAGTCACGCGAAGCACAGATCCAGTTCCTATTGGGCTATGGCATTCATCAGGCTAAGGGGGTTTGGTGAGGGGAAGAACACCCCCCACCCTCGGCGAGGGCTTGCCACCAAAGCTATAAACCTTCCCGGTGCCCAGCCCGACATTTTGTTTCAGTGGTTTAGCTCCTATCTTTCACCTTTCAGAGATTAGCGCGTGCAGAAAACAAAAACTTAAAATCATATGTTTAGATATATTTATATGGCTGTTGACGCCATGGTCAATCGTGCTGAACTTGAAAAATTAACGTTTTACGAATCAGGTGATCGAACGTCATAGATTCGGAAACTGCGGAATTCGTAAGTACATATCTTTTACCATCGGACACTCCGGTACATGTTCGTCAGCATGTGGAAGTTTGGTGGGATCAAGCCGTTACTTTCGCGTTGCATAGGTCACAGAGCAAACACCACAGACACAGCTTCAACTTTATATATATATTTAAAATATATAATAAAATATAATAATATATATTATAATGTCGATGTACTGTATCTATCTATCATCGATGTACTGCTCTACTTCTTCTGTAATGTACTGTATCTATCTACCCTAACTCTAACAGAGTACTAACAGCTTGTGCAGACTGTGGTAATTCAGAGGGATAAATTGTAACCCACACCTGATGAAGTTGTGGGAAAGAGTAGTGGAAACTAGGTTGAGAAGGAGAGGTGATGGATTTGTACAGCAGATATGGTTTATGCCAGGATACAGAGCATGATGCGATGTTTGCTTTGAGAATGTGCTGGAGAGGTATAGGGAAGGCCAAAGGGTTACATTTCTGTGTTTTGTGATTTAGAAAGCTATGATAGGGTGCCAGAGAGGGGTTGGTATGTTGAGAGTTGGGATGGTGAAAGTTATGTGAGGATGGTGCAGGATATGTATAGGACTGTGGTGACAGCGTAGGTTGTGCGTGTGGGAAATGACGGACCGGTTTAGAGGTAAAAGTGGGTTTCACCAAGGATCGACTCTGAGCTTTTCCTGTTTGAAATGGTGATGACAGGTTGAACCGACGAGATCAGACTTGATCTCCCATGGAACTATGATAGTTCGCTGGATGACATCACTGATCTGAGGGAGAGTAGGAGCAGGCTGAGGCGAGCCTCGAGAGGTGAGGTAACGCATGGAGAGAAGGGGAATGATAGTCAGTAGGAGTATGCGGAGTACATGTCTAAATGAGAGGAGGGTGGTGGTTGGTGGCAAGGTTGCAAGAGTTGAGGTTGGGGGTGATGGGTGGTAAATATTGCGATCACTGTCCCAGTAACGGAGAGTGTGCTAGAGAGTGAAAAAGAGAGTGCAGGCAAGATTGGAGTGGGTGAGCAGAGTTGCAGCGAGTGATTTGTGACAGAAGCGTAACTGCAAGAGTGAGGGGAAAGCTATATAAGAACGTAGTGAGACACTATGTTGTATGGGTTTGGAGGCGGTGGCACTGACAACAAGAAGACAGGACGCGGATCTGGAGGTAGCAGATGTTGAAGATGCTGCGATTCCTCGTTGGAGTGACGAGGATGAAACAGGATAAGAATGAGTATATTTGAGGGACAGCGCAGGTAGGGACGTTGGAGACAAGTCAAGAGGCGAGATTGAGATGGTTTGGACAAGTGCACAGGAGGAGCGGAGTATATCGTGAAAAGGAGGCTGAGGTGGAGCCACCAGTAGGAGGAGAGAGCGAAAAGGCCAAATAAAAGGTTCAGGATGCGGTGAAGGCGGTAATTGCTGTGGTGGGTGTCAATGGAGAATTGACTGTCCCTCAAATATACTCATTCCTTATCCTGTCCATCCTCGTCACTCCCAACGAGAATCGCAGCATCTTCAACTCTGCTACCTCCAGCTCCGCTTCCTGTCTCTTTGTCAGTGCCACCGCCTCCAAACCATACAACATAGCTGGTCTCACTACCGTCTTATATACTT
>CM068964.1:47070485-47086615 GCA_035128595.1 Eptatretus atami
CTCTGTTCGACCGCTCTCTGTTTGACCCCTCCCCCTCTTCCTCTCTCTCCCACACCTCTACTCTCCCCCTGCTCCCCCACCCCTCCTCCTCTGTTGATGGGACTGTTAAGGACTGACAGTTTAGTTTTTAATTTAAAACTGCCTCCCCATACCATACCATGTATGATTCAGATTTGGAGTTAGCTAACAGGAGGGGTGCAAAGGTCAATGCATGTGCCAGCATGCAGGCAGGCAGGCAGGCCTTTGCCAGGTAGATAGCATGGGTGTTATATGCTCCCACCGGTTTTATATAGAACCTGGCAGTTAAAAAGAAAATGTTGCTGTTTGGGCGTGTTTTACCTCCCTTTCCTCCCCCCCTTTTTCACGCTGCCTGCCTCGCCTCTTCTCGGCGGATGCTGCCTTCCCTTCCCTTCCCCTCCCCCTCATACTGCCTTCCCTTCCCCTCCCCTTATGCTTCCTTCGCCTCCCCTTATGTTCCCTTTGGCTCCCCTCACTCTGCCTTCCCCTCCCCTCACACTTACGTCCTCCAAAACCCCTCCCCTCTTCCACCCCATGGACATCTTCTGGTGGTCTCTGCATGCTGCAATTAATGTTTTTTAACGTACTCCAATTGATTCAATCCTGCACTACCCCCCCCTCCCCCACTTCTTGACAAGTCCACGACCAAACGAGTCATATGAACACATACATTTTTACTCTTAGCTCTGATACAAGCCTCGACAATGTATACAAAAAATAAAAAACGCAAGTTGAAAACTCTCCCCCTCTTGCTTACTCCTCGCCACTCCCACCTCCTCTCTCCCCCATTTCTCCTCACTCCCACACACCCCACCACCCTCCCAGATGTAGTGTATAGCAATTTGGTGAGGCATCGCTCTCCTCACCACCCCCCCCCCACCACCATTCCTTGCTGTTCCCACATTCCGAGCTCCCCCCCCACCCTTCCTTACCCCTCATCGCTCCCCCTCACTCCCCCTCCCCCCTACCTTCCATCTGGTGAAACCAGTCCACGTTGTTGAGTTACCGCTCCACTCCCCCAAAATAATGAAACTGTGTGCTCTCAGTAGTCATCGGATTTGTGGTCCGTACTTTTTTGAAGATCAGGATACTGAGGAAGGGGTGCCTGTGAATGTGGAACATTATGTACGTGTTGAACACATTTTTCGAGTCATGTGAAACATTCCTGGTGCTTGTTTTCAACAGGATGGAGAAACGACACAACTCACTTGTCCATGTGGTGGCTCAATAACCACTTTCCTGGCAGATTAATTTCCCACCAATTTGGATTTCCTTGGCCTCTAAGATCTCCTGACCTCTCACCCTTAGATTTTTTTTCTGCAGGGATTTGTTTGGAAAATGTTTTCAAAGAGAACCCAATGAACAAGAGGCTGTTATTTCCAGAGTCTCACATGGAATACTTCAGTCTACTCTGTAGTCAGAAACTATTCCATACGTATCTGTCAATGTGCAGCACTTGGAGGACATTTCAAACATTCGTTGTAGTGAAACAAAACGAGTGTATTGACAGCAGTAGTGTGGTGTTAGGCTGTTAGCGGATATCTTTAACAGCTCATTGGAGTGGGACAGGTACTGGAGGATTTTGTTTTTTGTCTTGACCTCTCACCTGTGAGTTTGATTTCAGTTGTGGGGAAGATATTGGAGGTGTTAATTCGAGATCAAATGGAGAAACCATTTATAAAGATTTAAACTAATTAAAGGCAGTCAATTTACAAAAGGGTGATCATGTTTAATAAATCAATTGGAGTTCTACGAAGCAGTTTCTCATTGGATGGATGAGGGAAGTGTCGTTGATGTAATGTATCTAGACTTTCAAAAAACATTAGATAAGGTACAACAAAGAAGGCTGCTGGCTAAGGTGAGGGCTTGTGGAATGGCCGGTTGGGTCATTTACTGGATTGGAAACTCGATTCGTGATGGGAAGAAAAGAGAGTGTCTGTGAACTGAGAATGTGGGACTGGGAGGATGTAATTAATAGAGTACCCCAGAGACCAGTACTTGGAGTCGGACCATTATTTTTCATCATTTACATCAATAGTTTGGACAATGGGGTTAAGAATCGGCTTTCGAAGATTGCCAACTTATGGCTGTTTGTCTGTGCTATATCCTTTTAAAATGCTGAGCATCAAGGAAGGAGGCAGCAAGTACCATTTTTAGTCTTTGGTATGACTCCGCCAAGGTTTAAACTGGTGGTGGGCAGAATCGATTCCAAAGTACTCGATTCTCTTTTCCAACCACGGAATCGAAAGGAATCGAGTGGTGAACCAGAATTGATGTCGATTCCAAGTACTTCCTTCTGGTACTTCAAAGGAAGAAGTACTTTATTGAGGAAATTTTTATTGTACCTCTTGATTGGTATATAAACTCTTTGGTAAGGCACATTAAGGGCTGAGCACATGGAAGAAATTGACTGATAACCACGTAAGTTTTAGACATTTTAACATGAGAAGTTAACACTCAACTCTGATTCTGCAACTGGACCAGATGACAAGAGCTCATATCACATGCTGTAAAAACCTGCTCTGCTGCTGTTGCACTACCTCTTTCTGCCCTTTTCACCCTGTCATTTACCTTATATCATCTTCCATCTGCAAGGAAATCAGACATCACAGAATTACATAAAAACATGCAAAAACTGATCCCCTTAACTACAGATAAATTACCTTACTTCCAATCATCAGCAAGGTCATGGAATCCATCATTGCAATTGACATAAAATCATTCCTTTTCTCCAACAGCCTCATCTCAGATCATCAAATCAGATTCAGACCTGGTCACTATAACTTGGACATGCTGCTTCTAATCACCCAACAATGGATGGAGGCTCTCAATGTCAGATATGAGATCAGGGCCGTCACCCTGGCCATATCTCGAGCTTTCAATACAGTCTGGCATCCTACCTTGCTCTCCAAACTATCTGCCAATGGAATCAAAGGCCAACTCCACTCTTGGATTACTGACTTCCTCCACTCTCATAGCCAACATGTGACTCTCAAAACGGAACCCTTTCATCTTCTCCCCCTGTCAAGGCTGGAGTGCCCCGAGGCAGTGTTCTGGGCCCAGTCCTTTTCCTAAATCTTCGTCAATGTCGCTGACCCAAAGGGAAAATCATCTCCATCTCTATCTCTTTGCTGATGACTCCACCCTCTGCCATAACATCCCTCATCTTTCTGACAGACAGGCAGCAGCCTCTTCCCTCTCTTCAGACCTTGACAAAATCATAAACTGGTCAAACTTTCGGAATATGTCTTTAAGCCCTGAGAAATCCCACACATTCACTCACTCACTCACTCTCTCCAAAAGGACTGTATTGCAAACCCTCCCTTCCACAACCCTCTCAAAGAAATTCAATAACTCAAATTATTGGGTCTCACTCTCAGCCATGAACTCTCTTGGGCAAGCTACATTTCAAAGCTGGTCTCCAAACTTGGCCTGGGCATCCTCCGTCATGCAAAGTCCTTCCTCTTATACACCAGAGTTACTATCCACCTACAAAGTTTTCATCTGCAGCTTGATGGAGCTTTCATCCGCAGCTTTCATCTCCCCTCTCTGCTGGCACCCCACCTCACACCTTGTTCACCTTGACAATGTGGAAACCAAGGCTTTTAAGATCATTGGAATCTCTTGCGATGAAGCTGAGTCTATGGGCCGATCACTTCGCCGTTGCCGACAGGTCAATGCTTTTTCTGTCTTCTTCCACCTCCTTTCCGGTCTTGTACCCTCTGCCCTCTCCATGCTTTGTCCACCCCCCCCCCCCAGGTATCTGCAGGACGCACACGGTTCACCGTCAACCCCCTCCGAGTAAAACTGCTTAAACTTCTTTTTTCCCCTCATAGTGGGGCAACTTAGCATAACAATTGTGCATTTTGTGAGGAAAGCACCAAATTTGGCACACTAGTAGCCTATCATAATATGAACAGATTTGGATATTGGGCCATCTCAAAATTTTTGATGGCAGTGGAAAATGGCTGCCACAGCCATCAGCGGCTGAATTTGAGATGGCCAAATATCCAAATCTGTTCATAATATGTTAGGCTACTAGTGTGCCAAATTTGGTGCTTTCCTCACAAAATGCACAATTGTTATGCTATATTTAGCCAAGTTGCCCCACTATCACCTGTGGAACCAACTTCCACACTCTCTTCAATCTCATTCTTCTCAATAGTGAAATTGTTCCCTTATTAAATAGTGAAAGGAACACTCTCAACACCCTGTCTTCCAAGTGCTTGACCATGAGGTAGGTTAACTGATCAGGACCTGGGGCACTATTCTTAACTTGCTGAATGACCTGCTTCAATTCCAACAGAGTGAAATCCAGATTAAGAGGAAAGTTTAGAGGTAGACCATCTGAAAATTGGAGCTTGTGGGCTTTAAAATCATTATCCCCATTCGCGTCACCAAAACCGCCAGAAAAAAGATAGCCCAGGCCTCAGCCTTGTCTGAATTGGAACAAAGAGTTTTGTTCTGGAAAATAAGTAGTACAGGCATTTTAGCAGAAATATTTGGTCAACCTCCCACAAATTGCAACAAAAGCAAACTCAACAGATTTTGATTCCTGGATATTTCCTCAGTGACAGAAAAAAAAGTCCTAAGGGATCCTTCGGGGGGAAAGTCCTGAAATCATGGAAATCCAATATGGCCACCACCCGGCTTCGGGAAATGAGAAATTGTAAAGATTGATATTTTAATATGTAAATATATGTTTTTCTGCATTCTAATTGTTTCTAGTTATGGTCAGTTATTGATATACAAGAGTAATTATAAAAAAGTGAAATTGTATTGAGGGTAAAATAAAAAATTATAGCTTTTTTGTCCAAAAATGTCAATTTTTTGTCCCGAAAAAAAAACAAACATTTACCTGATACTGATTTTGGCTCCTGGACAAAAAAAAGAAAGAAACGTTGAAGACACAAGATGAAATCAAGTCTATGGCAATACAATATAATTATGTAAACTGATTTTCTTGTCCAGGATCCTTTCGGTGATCTTCAGCATCCTGCTCCGTAAGTTTGATTCCCCTGTAAGTTCCCGCAATCGAGCACTCTCCTTTTTGTTTGTAGATGGAAACCAGTACCCTTTCTCTCCAGTCTTCTGCATATTCACCGTTATCCATATGTTCTCGAGGATCCAGTAGGTCCCAACGGATTCCATGGTGTCCGAGTGATTTGAATAATTTGAATAGTTACTTCGTGATATGAAAATCACGTCCAAACTGCTTTGTTTGACTTCCAGCCATCGTTACCAATTTGCACTGGTCCTTCCACTGGTGGTGTTCAATCAGCTCTTCGCTTCATTTCCTCTCATTTTAGCACGTTTTCATCCACACACCCCCTCTCCACCACAAAACCCGACATCACGCCCCTCCCCTCCTCCCCCATACCCGCCATCACGCACCCCCTCCCACCCAACCCCATCACGCACCCCCCTCCCAAACCACAACCGCCAATCACGCACCCCGCCTC
Organism: Eptatretus atami; assembly: GCA_035128595.1. Lineage (NCBI taxonomy): Eukaryota > Metazoa > Chordata > Myxini > Myxiniformes > Myxinidae > Eptatretus > Eptatretus atami. The sequence goes on from CM068964.1 coordinate 47,075,966, forward strand.
CCCAAACCGCCATCACGCACCCCTCCCACCAAACAGACATCACGGCCCCCCTCCCACCACAAACGCATCACACCCCCTCCCAAACCAACAAACTGCCATCACGCACCCGCCTCCCCAACCACAAACAGAACATTTCACGCCCCCTCCAACCAACAAACCGCCATCAACCCCCCCCTCCGTGATTTGCCTGGCACCCCGAGGATTAGGTCTGGCCACACGGCTGTGTCTACTGAGACGTTGAGACGGTTTGACCTTACCTGACTAAATTGCATGCCAGGCATGGAATCACTAACCCGTCATAGCTTGAAACTATCAGGACGACCGATTGTAACCACAAACCGCCATCACAACCCCCTCCCCAACCACAAACGGCCGTCACACCCCCCCCTCCCCAACCACAAACTGGCCATCACGCCCCCCCTCCCAACCACAAAACCGCATCACGCACCCCTCCCCAACCACAAAACCGCCAATCACGCCCCCCTCCCAACCAAACCGCCATCATGCCCCCCTCCCCCACCCAAACCGCATCATGCCCCCACCCCCAACCACAAACCGGCATCACGCCCCCTCCCAAAACCGCCATCACGCACCCTCCCCAACCAAAACCGCCATCACGCCCTCCCCAACCAAAACCGCCATCACGCACCCCTCCCCAACCACAAAACCGCCAAATCACGCACCCTCCCCAAGCCCAAAACCGACATCAACGCCCCTCCCAACGCACAAAACCACCATCACGCACCCCTCCCCAACCAACAAGCCGCAATCAGCCCCTCCCCAACCACAAACATGCCCCCCCTTCCAACGAACCATCAATGCCCCCCCTCCCCAACCACAAACGCAATCATGCCCCCCTCCCCAACCACATCATGACCTCCCTCCTCAACCACAAATCACCCCCCCCCCCAATTCACTCCTTTAGTATCTCCACAACGGCTTTACCTCCTCTTTGAAATGCACGATCTTCTGCGGCGGTTGGATTTGCATTCTCGGGACATGGCACCTCGGGCCGCCTGTCCCAAGCAACTTGCGCCCGTGTCTTGTACCGCGCCCTCATCCTCCTGATCATCGCCGCATCAAAGCAGTTCTTCCTGCTCACGACGTCCAGCTGCTCCCACTGCGACCTAACGCGCCTGAAGTCTTCAATATCGGCCATGATCGGTTCGCCATTGGCCTCAATCGACGCGAAGTATTCGCTCGCTCGGGATTCATCACTTCGGCTGTAAACGATCCGCGCCAGGCTGATGTTGACCTTTCTGATCAACTTCTTCCGCCTCTTGTACGCTTCTTCTTCTCTCATTATATTTTCGTCAACAGCAAATTTTGGTTTATCTCAAAAGCTTTTCCACGACAAACAGTTACAGTAAACAAAATCATGTAAAAAATATCATCACCAGTCGACCAATGAATTCGGGAAGAAAAAGCAGTATTGTAATAAATAATAAAAAGAAAACACCCGTGAACTACTACCATCATGGTTTTTATAAGATGGATAATAATGATCTAGGATTTTCTTTTCATCACATTTAATGGTGTAATGATACATTTTCCGCTCTGAGTTTGGGACTCGACACCAGTGGTTTAAACTAGGAATAGTCGATTCCGGGAATTTTGGATCGATTCGATCCGGGAATTTTTGGGAATCGATTCGATTCCGGGAATTTTGAATCGATTCGATTTCCCGGGAATATGTACTTTGTTTTTTAAGATCCTCGTGGAGATCTCGAAGTCTTACTCACGTTGTTGTTCTTCATCTTCTTCTTGTGGACTTTTTTGTTTCACAGCCTACAGTTTTCCATCGAAACTTCTGAAACTTGGCATATATATGTAGAAATACCTGCGCAGACAGTAAACCATCTCCGATTTTGGAAATTCCTCCTAGAAAAAAAAGTTAGCGACGTCAAAATATCTCCCTGTCAATGGAAAATCGCCTAAAAAAATATATCTCCGAAACAATGGCAAGCTTTTTGAATTCTGTTGCGGAATCGAACAGGATTAGGCAGAGATTAATTTACCGCACATATGATTACATCCAAATATGAAAACGCCTATCAAATTTTTATGACGCCATTCCTATTTTTTTGACATTTTTTTGTTTCACAAACCCCAGAGGTTTTCACGGATCTTCGTGAAACTTGCCCGTATATGCAGAAACCCGACGCAGGGCAAGGATGACCATCTCCGATTTGTGGAAATTCTTCCTATAAAAGTTGACGTCATAATATGCGCCGCTAATGGAAATCGCCTATACCATTATCTCCGAACTAGGCAAGCTGTTTGAATTTTGTTTGCGGGAATCAGCCGGCATTAGCACAGATTAATTTAAATCGCCAAACCTGATACACAATGACGTCATATCCGTTTTATGACGTATCATTAAGAGGACGAGGATCTTAGCTCTTAATTGAGCTTGTTTTCCTCGGGTAGTCGAGTACGATTCCGAGTCGTTGTGCAGGACTTTTTTCCAATTTATTTTTCTTTGTTCTAGGGGATGGTGGACTAATTAGAGATCCACAGGAAGTACAAATAAACTTTAGCTTACTCAATCGCCCATTCTCCATTTGTTCATTTATTTAAACTCAACCTGAACGCGATGTGGTGTTTTCGGGAGAGAAGTGATGAAAAGCAGTTGGGTTGGATCTCGCAGGAGGCTTGGACTACCGGTTTCCCTGGTCACTCGGTTAGAGGGTGCTTCTGCGTTCTTCTGCTATTTCCGTATCGTCTCTTTGCCATGCTATACTGATTCGACATCTCTTGAGCCAAATTTCAACCCTTTGCAGGTCCCCTGGGAGGAGTGAGGGACGGAGCAGGTTATCGTTGATGAGGAGGGGGTGCGTCCCCCCCCACGGGGAGGCACTGGAGGTGCTGTGTGAAGAGGATTAGAAACCGGTCAGGAAAGTGCGACCGTGTCGGACTCGTCCAACGTGGCACAAGAGGAGCCTGGGGAACGATGACTCGTCCAAGACCCAAGAGGAGCCTGGTGGGATAAATCCCATTTATAATCTCCGGTGCTGGAGGTCCTAAATCATTAACCTTCAACAAACCACGTTGAAAAATGGCTGCTGCAATTGGAAAAAACGTGGTTGAATGCTCATAGTGCTAAAAACCTTATATCATGGGACATATTGCAAATCAGCGTTCAGCGGGGAAATTTTTTTTGAGAAACTCCCTTTTCGGCAGTGTCCGAGTCTTCTTTCTTCATCCTAGGTCCCGTGAGAGAAAGTCCGGGATTATCTTATTGAGTTTCCTCTTCCATTAGTTATGGAGGATATAAATAACAATTATTGTGTGATAAGGGGTGTTTTGATGGCCATCGTCTCTTATGGTTGGGATGGGGCTAAGGTTTGAGACCACATTGGTAGTGGTGTCCTGTTCCAACCTACTCTTCCCCATGTAGTTGTCCCTTGCGTCATTCAAGCTTTTCCTGTCCGGGAATAACAGCCCTCACCCCCGTTGAGATGTTATCGATTCCAAAAGCTTTGGACATGCTGCCACCATCCTGTAGGGGCGTAAAACAACCACTGCGCTGAAGTGTATATGGGGAGCATGAGTACGGTAAGCTGTTCGAGTGGAAAATGCGCCTGTGCCAGTTTGTGGTGGTGAACACAGTGCAGCCGACAGCAGTTGTCCGGAATTTCAGAGCTGCAAGGATAGAAACAGGTGGAAAACGACAGAAAGATTCCTGTGAGGAAGTTGTCGTCGTCCCCAAATTAAGTCGCCAAATCAAGGAGCGAATTTGATCACCATGACTCCAGTCCAAGCAAAATACAGACGGTTTTGGTGGGCTGTCAAACCAAGACCATTAGATCAAGAATGCCAAACCGATGGCTGCCAGTGGGTCCAAGTGGATGTGACTTCCTCAAAAATGAGGGTCATTGGGTTAATTACGAGGTCGTTTAACTGGCTTGGCTCAAGCGGTCTAGGAGGTCCAATGAAAATCAATATAATCTCTGCTGCAAGCCACTAAACATCTGTCTTGGGAGGACTCTTCTCCTTAAAGAGATCACAGGATATTGCTAATGGGACAGGTAACAAAAAATAGGCAATGCTTGAGGTGAAAACGGTCTCGGACTCTTCAATGGGAATGAGGTCAGTAGTTCAATCGGAATGCTTAATGTGCTCATGGACCAGAATTTTAAAAGGTTATTCTGAATTGCTCAAGGAAACCTACATAATATGTTACAAGAAATGGTTCAAAAGTTCAATCGAATCCAGATTCCAGGGTATACACACATAAGGAGGGGTAGATTAAGTGGGAATGGGGATGGACGTGGATTCTTACAAGCTTTGGTATTCCCTTTCACTGTAACAGAGTGCACTGCTGAATTTGAGGGTAAATACTATTATATTTGAGGTTTAAGGGGAGACTTTACGATCATAAAACTTCTACAATCCCTTGCCAACAGTTTTTTTTCTGATTATATCCTTAGTCGAGGCTCTTGTATTCGAGAGCCTAACACAACGCACAGCAAGGAGGCATGAGACAAGAGTGGCGGGAGAGGGAAGGAACAAAACAGTGGAACAGAGACGTTAGGAGAATCTGTGGAAGGAGAGGGATGGGGTGGGGAAACATGTGGGTATACAAGATGGATCATTACAGGGACTTTCAGGAAGGAGCAGGGGAATTTGAAGGAGGTGGATTTGGGTTGAATTAATGGGGGTTAAGAAAAGATTGAGGATTTGTGGATGGGGACGAGAAAGTTGTTGGTGTGAACAGCTGTTTTGAAGCCTGAGGGAAATGGATTGAACAGAGTGAGGGGTTTATTCCAAAGGCGGAAATAAAGGAATGAAAGAGTAAGGTGAGCCAGTGGATTCGTGATTGGTAGTTTTATCAAAAGGGGGTTGTTGCAGACCTGAGGCACCCTGCGGAGAATGTGAGTGGGACAAATCGCAGAGAGAGGGGGGGGGGGGGGCAGCGCGAGACCGGAGAGAGACGGTAGAAGACAGAAAGACCACCGACCTGCCTGCGGTGAGAGAATGCAGACCGAAGACTCAGCTCACCACGGGAAGATACCAATGATTCGCGAAATGCCTTGGTTTCCACAGCGTAAAGCCAGAAAGGTAGGAGGCAGGAGCACCAGCCCAGAGGGGAGAGCAGTACTGCCCATCAGGCTGCGGACAAAAGCTTTTGTAATAGGTCAGGAGCTCAGGGGGCGAGAGGAGGAGGGGCTTTGCACGATGGAGGATCCCAGTCATGACTGGCTTTGGAGCGAGGTTGGAAAATGTGGCTTCCCAGGAAAGATCATATGGCCAGATCGTTGAGACCCAGAAGCGTTGAAAGAAAGGACTTCCCAAGGGATTGTTGAGAAAGTGGAAACTGTGGGGGGGGGGGGTTCAAACGGTCCTTTCGGAGAGACAGTGAGAAGTGGTAAGATTTGTCTGGATTGAAAGACATTGTTCCACGTGTTGGACCAGTTTGGATTTAACCCAATCTCAGTGAGCGCGAAGAAGCTGCCTGCTTTCCGGTCTGCAGGGATGACAGATGGTACAGCAGAGGATGGAGTCTCAACAAAAAGATAAAGCGGGATTGTCCATGAGAAGTCAGAGAGATTCATTGATGAAAACTAGAAAGACAGGGCCACAGAAAAAGAACAGTTGTGAAAAAGTCACGAACAGGAGGTTCCTTAGAAGTAGCGTTAGGGTGATCTTTCTGTGTGGGAACTTAATATGTCACAACATTCTTCTGGGGTGTAGCACCACGGGATATAATGGAGGGTGTATCGAGGATTTAATGGATGAATTTGATTTGGTGTTATTAAATGATAGAGGGGGAACTCGTATTAATCTGTCTACAGGGAGATGTCCCCTTCGCGATCTCACCTTACTTTCATCTACAGAAGCAGCTAAATGCGGATTGGAAGTTTCATGATGGCAATTCGGGTAGGCGATCACTTTGGTGATCATTAACCTTAAATTGGCCAAAGAGACTCTGTGGGAATTGGATGGACCGCTTATTGGAACTTTTCAGGCCAAACTGGAGGACTTTTTTCAAGTTGGTGTACAAGGTGGTGAAGGAAGTGGTCGGCTGATTGTAAATTTGATAAACTCAATTGGATATAGTGCAAACCATAAATACTTCGCGGGGAGCTATCCCAATGTCCCAGAAGTCCTGTTGGCAAAATAATTTAAAGGTCTCCTTGTGGAATGAAGTTTTGCAAACAGGCGATCCAGGAACAGAGAGCCGCTCATAAAAATTAAGAAGAACCCTTGGATTGAGGATGCTTACATATAAAAGAAAAGGGGCATATGTCATCAGAGGATTAAATGAGCCAAGACAGCCTCTATGGCATAATCAATTTATCTAACCATAAAAACCTGGATACCCCTCTTAAAGTCGTATGGAAGAGAGTTAAAGTATGCAGGAACCAGTCTGGATGGAAGTCGATTCTGCACTTTAGTACAGTACAGTCTAAAATGTCGGATGACCTCCACAAATTGCAACAAAGCAAACTCAACAGATTTTGATTCCTGGATATGTCCTCAGTGACAGAAAAAAGTCCTAAGGATCCTCCGGGGGGAAAGTCCTGAAATCATGGAAATCCAATATGGCCCCACCCGGCTTCGGGGAAAATGAGAAAATTGTAAAGATTGATATTTTAATATGTAAATATATGTTTTTCTGCATTCTAATTGTTTCTAGTTATGGTCAGATTATTGATATACAAGATAATTATAAAAAAGTGAAATGTATTGAGGGTAAAATAAAAAATTATAGCTTTTTTGCCCAAAAATGTACAATTTTTGTCCCGAAAAAAAATAATTTACCTGATACTGATTTTGGCTCCTGGACCAAAGAAAATAAGAAACTGTTGAAGACACAAGATGAAATCAAGTCTATGCAATACAATATAATTATGTAAATCATGAAACATGACAAAATTCACAATTCCACTCGGGGCAATCGCATCTGCCTGACAAAGGTTTCGAAAATGAAAATGAAAATTCGCATTAAACTCAGAAACTACATCCATTATAAACTTACTATACATGTGTGAGAAAAATCAAGCGTATTAAAGTTAGAACTCGACAATGTCGTCATCATCCCATCATTGTCACATGGGAGTGTTTGTGCAGCCAGAGCCCCTGCAGTTTCCACAAGCTGGAGTGCACTCAATGTTGTGCCTTCTTGCATCTCATGGTGCTACATTCAGCCTGGCAGTTGCACCTAATGACACACGTAACATCTCTTTTCAGGAAGCTGGAGCTATTGATGTCTGAAGTGGCACAAAACCCTCGTCACACTTCTGCCAACCCCAGTCTGTCGGCAAGAGTTCATCTGCAACTTCCTTCTATTCTTGGACTTGCAGATACACGGCAGCTGTGATACTTGGCTGCTTCTGATGTTGTGGTAACGTCTGTGGTTGCACGTGAGAGGAGCTCCAAAGCCACCTTGTCCCAGTTACCGCTGCTTACGGAGGGTGCTCCAGGGTGTCCAGTTGACTTTCCGTTGTAGATTTATCACCATGTTTTTTCTCCTGCAATCTTGCACATCACATACCGGAAGCAGGATATCTATCAAAACCCTTGGCCTGCCACGGAAGTATTGTTTGCTTTTGAACTTTTATGAGAAGCTCCCTTTCCAAATCCCATAAAGACAGAGTCATGTCGCACCAAGAACTGCATGTAGAAACAGTATGTGCTTGGCATATGTCTGTAACCATCATTTTCCGTTTGTAGCCTAGATTTCCAGATGCGAGGCTTCTTCGTGTTCTTCTTTGCTCGGGAAAAAGAAGAGTTCATGGATTCTAGAGCGTGCATGGTAGCATAGGAGGAATGAGGAGGGTCTGGTGTCATCACCAACTAACACAGTTAGGTGAGAGTAGCAGGACTGCACGGCCTTCAGTACAATCAGGAGATCAGCATCCCCCTGAGGCATGGTGTGTCTCACAGTTCTTCTTCTGAACTTTTCACCAACATTAAAAATAAACCAATGTCACCCGTAGGGTGACGTATCTTGCCAAAAGGTGACCACGTGTGAACTTCTTTAGGTCCACACTGAGGTGTGACAGGCTTGCTATTCCACCAAGGAGCGACTCCTTGAGGATATCTGCACGTAGAGAGATTCCGATGAAGAAATCGTTCTTACAGAGTAACCATGAAAAATATGCGATTTGCCTCATAAACGTCACCAAATCACGTCATAATGTCTCAAGCGTGATATATCTAGAAAGCACTTCATCGAGGTGTTCAATTTGAGGTACTACACGATATGGTTCCTAAAACTTGAAATTTGACCTTGGGGTCAAATGTTTGACCTTAGGCGTTAACCATGAAGGTCAGGCCAATCGCCACCAAAATTAATCAGCTGAATGCCAGACCAATGAACTATATTCCCATGAAAGTTTGAGAGACGATCCGATCAAAATTACTCAAAAAATAAGGGTTTCGTCGACTCCCCTGATTTGCGACAAAGTGACCTTGACCTTTGACCTTGACCTTCAAAATTTATGCGCTGAAAGGACCTCTATAGGCCTCTGATATGCGAAGTTACAAAAATTTCAATGATAACTGTGCTCTGCAGAGTGATTTATACGTGAATTACAGATAAAAAAAAACAACAACAACAAAAAAAACACATGAAGGTCAAGGCCAATCGCCACCAAAAATTAATCAGCTGAGCGCCAGACCATGAACTATATTCCATGAAATTTGAAGACGATCCGATCAAAATTACTCAAAAAATGAGGTTTTGTCGATTACACTTGATTTGCGAAAAAGTGACCTTACCTTGACCTTCAAAAATTTTATGGCTGAAAGGGACCTCCATAGGCCTCTGATTATGCGAAAGTTACAAAATTTCCAATGAAAACTGTGGTCTGCAGAATTTTTTTTCGTGATTACAGACAAACAAAAAAATAAATAAATAAATAAATACATACAGACTGACTAACATATCTTGCAAAAACTTCGTTTTGGCAAGATAATGAATCGCTGTTTATTCTGCCTATTGCAAGAAACTGTTCTTCTTCATTGTGAGATGCATGTCAGCTGTAAATGTCACAGTCGTGCCAGCATCCCCTTTACACCGTCTTCTGGTGTGTCATGTCCTTCGTGTTGGACTCTCATAACCATCAAGCACGACTATGGCATCTACGTACTTCTTCGTTACATAATCAGTGTACTGGTGGCATATGTCTGTATGTAGATCCACGAGGCCATGAATGCGTTGAACAAGTGCCCCGCCATCCAAAACATACTGTTGCCCATCATTCGGGGATATCGGCTGGGACATCGGATCCAAGAAGATCCAGATGGCATCAGCAAAGACTGCTTGTGTGCTTCTCGGAGCTGAAGAGAGGAATCAAAGAGGCTGGTGGATAGTGCACAGTTCATATTTTGAAGGCCGACTCCAGTTCTTCTGCTGTCTGTGCAACAGTGATCAGTCTCTGGAAAGAGGAGTTGTGCGTCACCTGGACTTGCTCTCCATCAATCTTGACAGTATGACTTAATGCCGAGGGTGACAACTTGGTCTTTCCTCTTAAATGGTGTACTCGGCAGGTGTTTTCCCATGCCATAGATTTCAATATTTTGGCTCCAACAGCATGTGCTGTATCGACGTTGACGGTGGGGTGTGCATGAACTCCAGTGCAATGTTCCTCAGATGTGGATCACTACTGAACGGATTCCGTTCCTGTAAAAATGAAGAGCTGATAGTGTATCCTTCCAGTCACGGAGATTGTCTTGCCTTGGTCATGTCCTTCTTTGCTTTCCAGTGTTGTAGTTCACACCTGTGAGCTCCTGCATTGCCTGGTTATTTCTGCACAGGCAGGCATTGATAGTAGCCATACCAGCCGTTGTGCTCTGTCATTCCTCGCCTCTGTGTGAGCCCCCGCTGTCTTCAAACTTCTCATCAGAACTTGTTTCGATGATCAGGTCAGATGAAAGACCTGCCCACAGGCGATCACTTCGTCAAACCACATGGAACCCCTCATCAAAACGTTGTTGGATATTGGGATGTTGAGTTTTGAGATTGGGCATCTGCTGCAGATACACCTCGCAGATTTGGCAATACAGTTTGTGGCCCGAGGCTGCCAGTAAAGCAGCATTTCCTGGAGGCCTGTAGATGTAGTGCCCAGTTCCCAGTGCCTCTGCCCAGATGTATTTGCGTAGAATGATCTAGCATGTCCATATACTGAACCCAGAGCGCTGAGGTTCTAGAAGATATCTTGCAGACTCGGCATGCTTCTGAACGTGGTCTTTGATTCGTTTCAAGACGTCAGACTTGCATACTTCTTCCACAGAAAGACTGGGTTGGCAGAGTGTGACGAGGGTTTGTGCCACTTCAGACATCAATAGCTCCAGTTCCTGAAGATGTTACGTGTCATTTAGGTGCAAACTACCAGGCTGAATGTAGCACCATGAGATGCACATGCAAGAAGCACAACATTGAGTAGCACTCCAGCTTGTGGAAACTCAGGGGTTCTGGCTGCACAAACACTCCATGTGACAATGATGAGGATGATGACGACACTGTCGAGTTCTAACTTTAATACGCTTGATTTTTCTCAACATGTATAGTAAGTTTATTTAATGGATGTTAGTTTCTGAGTTTAATGCGAATTTTCATTTTCTTTTGAAACCTTCGTCCAGCAGATGTGATCCCACTGTAGTGAATTGTGAATTGTCATGTATTCAATGATTTACATA
>CM068964.1:47086640-47098348 GCA_035128595.1 Eptatretus atami
CTTGAGCCGCTGCAATAGCCTGTTTTTCTGCACAGGCAGGCATTGAATAGTCCATACCAGCCGTGTTGCTCTGTCATTCCTCGCCTCTGTGTGAGCCCCCTGCTGGTCTTCAAACTTCTCATCAGAACTTGTTCATATGATCAGGTCAGATGAAAGACCTGCCCACAGGCGATCACTTCGTTCAACCACATGGAACCCCTCATCAAAACGTTGTTGGAATTGGGATGTTGAGTTTTGAGATTGGCATCTGCTGCAGATACACCTCCAGATTTGGCATACAGTTGTGGCCCGAGGCTGCCAGGTAAGCAGCAGATTCCTGGATGGCCTGTAGATGTAGTGCCCAGTTCCCAGTGCGCTCGTCCGATATTTGCGTAGAATGTCATCATGTCCATATACTGAACCCAGAGGCTGAAGTTTCTAGAAGATATCTTTGCAGACTCGGCATGCTTCTGAACGTGGTCTTTGATTCGTTTCAAGACCTCAGACTTGCATACTTCTTCCACAGACTGGGGTTGGCAGAAGTGTGACGAGGTTTGTGCCACTTCGACATCAATAGCTCCATGTCTCTGAAAAGATGTTACGTGTCATTTGGTGAAACTCCAGGCTGAATGTAGCACCATGAGATGCACCTGCAAGAAGCCCAACATTGAGTGCACTCCAGCTTTGTAACTCAGGGGTTCTGGCTGCACAAACACTCCATGTGACAATGATGAGGATGATGAACAACACTGTCGAGTTCTAACTTTAATACGCTTGATTTTTCTCAACATTTATAGTAAGTTTATAATGGATTAGTTTCTGAGTTAATGCAATTATATCTCTCTCTTTGTGTGAACTACAACACTGGAAAGCAGAAGAAGGACATGACCAAGGCAAGACAATCTCGTGACTGGAAGGATACACTATCAGCTCTTCAGTTTTTACAGGAACGGAATCCGTTCAGTAGTGATCCACATCTGAGGAACATTGCCACTGGAGTTCATGCACACGGGTCGAAATTTGCAAAAAAATTCACTCAACCACTTTGATCGGTATTGATATTTTCATGACGCATTTCCACCGCGACCTATGAGCTAGTGCTGTCGGGGGAAGTACGAGTCATCTCGCCTCTCCGACCTAGCGTTATCAGGACTATCTCCTCACACCGATCTATTCAGCCTAATCTCTGGAATCTTCTCATAAAGCTCACATCCAAATCATGTCAACTTCTCTATCTCTGCAGTAATTTTCTTTATATCTTCGAGTGCAATCCTATCTATGGGAACCTATCAGCATGTATCTTCACTCACCTTTGATGGCTCTAATCAACCTTATACTGCCTCCTTTTGACACTTCACCATTCTAGTTCCTATCTTTTAATTATAAATACATGGAAAAAATCTCAGAACGTTGGAATCCTCTCCAATCCGTCTCCTCCAACCACAAAAGTTCACTATATAAATTATATATCTTAATATATACTATATCACTTGTCTCGACCACATAATCTATAATTAATCTATATATGAATATACAATCATATAAATCTCTCCATACATATAAAAACAACTAAGGTTAGCCGTAATATCGGTCACATCCAAGACAAATGATCAACGTGAAACACCCATCCCAAACGTTTCCGCTTTATTTTTTGTAACAATCTCTCCTTTCATAAACCAATCTACTGGCACCGTCATATCCCACTTCGACCATCACTATGCCTCTAGATAAATCACCATCACTAAAACAGGACAAAATTAACATTCATTTTTCTGAAAATTCTACTCCAAGCCGGTTATTGTTTAGTTGCTTCGTCTCATTTCTGGGGGGGAAAGGGTGGGCGGGTGTGGTTGAAGGTGCCTTGAGAGGTGGCGTGGGGCATATGGGCCTTCGGTGAGGGGAGGGCGGCGGAGGGGCGGGTGCGCTGCAAGGCTTCGCGGGGGGAGGTGGGGGGGGGGGGGGGCCTATCATCATTTCTACTATCTCTCACCCACCTAATGCTGTCGATCAAATGGGTCAGCCGTTCACTTTTCTCTCGGTTCTCCATATGGCGACCATTCCTTTCCCTGGACAAAGAAAGTGATAACATAAATTCTTCGTTATTCTGACTCATCTCTCCGGTAATCAATACCGAATGCACGGAGGAGAGGGGTGAGAATACCTTTGGGACCATATATACAATCTTTCCCGATCGCCACGAACTGTGATTTGTATTCTTTGCTGCCCACCAAAGCCCTTGTCCTTATTTCTCCTTTGGCTATTGTGACTCATACAATCCTGGAACGGGTATTCCTCAGCCACGCCGACACAGATTCTAATCGTCTACCATCCCTTTATACCAGCTAAAAAATGCCTTGCACTCTAATGGTTTTGCCCGACGCTCACTATCATCTCACCCACCTCCGGAGCGCTAGATGGTCAGCCCAGTTTAACCATCCACCTGTTATTCCCATTAATCAACACGCTGAGTGGGAGGTTTTTAATTTTTTAACCCTCCGGGATCCCCTGGAATTCAAAGCACCCCCGACCCATCCTCCCCAACAATTTAAGCAACTAAACACCAGCACTCTACGATTTATCTTCTAAACCCAGCCAATCGAGAAAGTAAGTGTAAAAAAACTTGTTTTATTTTAGTTTGTCTTACAAAGCCAATGGCGCGAAACTCCGCCACGCCTTCCATGTAAACAGCCCACATGAGGTACGCTATCTCTCCAACCCCACGCTACTCGCTCTTGCTACGGATCACCTATCTGGTCTCAGAACCCTACCCAGTCGTATTTTGCAGACATCTCTGAACATCGTTCTATCCAACCCAACCTGACATGCGTGGATTTCTCACAGGCTCACAGGGTGTTATTCATTAATTCTATGTCTCACTACCTATCTATTTCACTTATCTCTCCCACCACCTCATCTATTTTTCTACATTTGTAGTGTCTCCCTCTCTCTGGGCCATTGACGTTATCCCCCCATTCTCTTAAACTGATCGTAATCGGTGTTTACCATCTGCATATTGGATCACCCACTATCCCCTCCCCTACTGCCCTCTCTCACCCAACCCTCTCTCCCTCTCCCAACTATGACTATCCTCCAACCTATTTCCTCTCTTCTCCTCATCTTCCCACCTCTCCCGTACCACCTATCTATTGATTCACTCCCCCTACTCCCTCTACCAACTCTATCCATACTATTCTTCTCCCCATCTCTCACACCTTAATCTGTATATTTTTACCCATATCTCACCACTATCTATTTCACTATTCTCACCCACCTATCAATCTCACTTATCTCTCCTACAACCCTTCACCATGCTATTCACTCCATCGCTCTCACCTACCATCCTATCATTCACTATCTTTCACCATCTCTCCAACCACCTATCTGTTACCATATCTCACCACCTATCTATTTCACTCATCTCTCTTCAACCACGATCCTATCTATATTCACTATCTCCACCCATCTATCTATTCACCATCTCCTCACCATCGATCTATTCCAATGCTCTTCTCACAAACACCACTATTCACTATCATCTCACCATCTCTCAACACCATCTATTTCACTATCTCACCACCTATAATCTATCTTGGGAACGCCTATCTCTCACCACCTATATCATTTACACTCTCTCCACATATCTGTCGTCACCATCTCTCACCACCTATCTATTCTTCACCATCTTTCAGCCACCTACTATCCATTTCACTATCTCTCACCACCATATCATTTCACTATCTCGCACACCGCTATCTTATCTCCACCTATTCTCTCTCCACCGCTATCTTGGTTCACCATGTCCAACCAACTATTCCTATTCGACACAATCTTCACTCCATCTATATCACATCCATGCTCACCACCATATCCTATTTCACACTATATCTCTCACCACCTGTCTATTTTCACTTTACTCTCCTCACCACCCTATCTATTTCACTATCCTTCTACCCCATCCTATCCCTCTCTATCTCCCTATCTCTCACATCTACTATCTATCTCACTATATACTCTCCCCACCCTTCCACCTCTTATCTATTCCTTCCTCACTCTTATCTCTCTACCACCTATCTATTCACATATTCTCCCATCCTTTATATTCATTCTCTCCAACACCTATTCCTATCTTCACTACTCCCACCTCCCTTCCTTCTTCTCCCACCCCGATTATCCCACCTTCCCTCACCCCTCTATTTCCTTATTCCCATTCACTATCTCTCCCCCTCTATCTATTTCACTATCTCATCCCTACCCCACTCTATCTAATCACCTATCTCTACCCTAGCCAGATCCCAGTATCTACTCTCCCCCTACCTACGGATTCTCTCTACAACCTTATCTATCCCTATATTGTTCATCCCACTATCCATTTCACTGTTATCTCTCACCACGATCTAATTTCACTATCCTCAGCCCACCCTCCGCTCACCTCCAACTCCACCCTCCCTCACTTCACAACCACACCCTTCCGGACCCCTTCCTCCCATCTCTCCAATCCCTCCCCCCCGGAAATCCCTCCCCTCCCTCTCCTCTCCGACCCACCGTCTCCTGCTCTCTGTTTCGACCGCCTCTCTGTTTGAACTCCCTCCCCCCTCTGCACTCCTCTCTCCACACGCTCCTACTCTCCCCCTGCCTCCCCCGACCCCCCTCCCTGTAGTGGACATGTTAAGACTGACCCAAGTTTTTATTTTCTTATAGCTTTAAACTGCCTCCCCATTACCATACCATGTATATGATTCAGATTTTGGCTGGAGTTCACCTAACAGGATGGGCAAAGGGCATGCATGTGCCAGCAGCAGGCAGGAGGCAGGCCTTTGCCCAGTAATAGATGGGTGTATATGCTCCACGGTTTTATATATAGAACCTGGGCAGTTAAAAAAGAAAATGTTGGCTGTTTGGGGCAAGTGTTTTTACTCCCTTCCTCCCCCTTTTTCAGCGCTGCCTGCCTCGCCTCTTCTCGGCGGATGCTGCCTTCCCGTTCCCTTCCCCTCCCTCCTCCACCATACTGCCTTCCACTTCCCCTCCCCTTATGCTTCCTTCCCTTCAAACGCCCCTTATCGTTCCCTTTGGCTCTACCCTCACTCTGCCTTCCCCTGCCCCTCACATCTTACGTCCTCCAAAAAAAACCCCTCCCCTCTTCCACGCCCAATATGACTCTTCTGGTTGCGTCTCTGCATGCCTGCATTTTTTTTTTTATTATTAATGGTTTTTTAAGCGTACTCCAATGATTCAATCCTGCCACTACCCCCCCCCACTCTCCCCCACACTTTCTTGACAAGTCCCACACCAAACGAGTCATATGACAAACACATTAACCATTTACTCTTAGCTCTGATACAAAGCCTCTGACAATGTATACAACAAAATAAAAAACGCAAAGTTGAAAACTCTCCCCCTCTTGCTTACTCCTCGCCACTTTCCCAACCCCCTCTCTCCCCCATTTTCCTCACTTCCCACAACCAACCCCCACCACCCTCCCAGAGTGTCCTTAGCCGTTGTCTCTTTATAGCCAATGGGAACGGCATCGCTCTCCTCACCACCCCCGCCCCCCACCACCATTCCTTGCTGTCTACCCACATTCCGAGGCTCAACCCCCCGCCACCCTCCTTACCCCTCATCGCTCCCCCGTCACTCCCCCTCCCCCCTACCTTCCATCTGGCTGAAAACCAGTCCACGCTTGTTGAAGTTACCGCTCCACTCCCCCAAAATAATGAAACTGTCGTGCCTCAGTAGTCATCGGGATTTGTGCGTCCGTACTTTTTTGACAGATCAGGGATACTGAGGAAGGGTTGCCTGCGAAGTAACATTATGTACGTGTTGAACACTTTTCGAAGTCATGTGAAACATTCCTGGTGCTTGTTTTCAACGATGAGAAACGACACAACTCAACTTGTCCATGTGGTTGGCCCTAAACAATAACCACTTCCTGGCCAGATAATTTCCCACCAATTTGGATTCCTTGCCTCTAATCTCCTGACCTCTCACCCTTAGATTTTTTTCTGCAGGGATTTGTTGGAAAATGTTTTCAAAGAGGAACCAATGAACAAGAGGCTGTTATTTCCAGAGTCTCACAGGCAATAACTTAAAAGTTCTACTCTGTAGTCAGAAACTATTCCATACGTATCTGTCAATGTGCAGCACGTTGCCCAGGAGGACATTTCAAACATCGTTTGTAGTGAAAACCAAAACGAGCTGTATTGACAGCGATTAGTGTGCGTTAGGCTGTTACGGATTATCGTTAACAGCTCATTGGAGTGGGAGGTACTGGAGGATGTTTTGTCTTGACCTCTCACCTGTGAGTTGCATTTCCAGTTGTGGTGGGAAGATATTGGAGTTCTTAATTCGGAGATTCAAATGGAGAAACCATTTATAAAGATTTAAACTAATTAAAGGCAGTGCAATTGTACAAAAGGGATGATTCATGTTTACATAAATAATGGAGTTCTACGAAGCAGTTTTCTCATTGGATGGATGGGGAAGTGTCGTATGACTGTTAAATGTATCTAGACTTTCAAAAAACCATTAGATAAAGGTACAACAAAGGAAGGCTGCTGGCTAAGGTGAGGCTTGTGGAATGCCGGATGTCATTTTACTGGGCATTGGAAACTCATTCTGATGGGAAGAAAAGAGAGTGTCTGTGAACTGAGAATGTGGACCTGGGAGGATGTAAATTAATAGAGCTAACCCCAGAGACCCAGTACTTGGTCGGACCATTATTTTCATCATTTACATTCTCTATATTCGGACAATTTTTTTGTTAAGGAATCCGTTGTGCGAAGATTGCCAACTTATGGCTGTTGTCTGTGCTATATCCTTTTTAAAATGCTGCAGCATCAAGAAGGAAGGCAGCAAGTACCATTTTAGTCTTTGGTAATACTCCGCCAAGGCTAAACTGTGTGGCAGAATCGATTTCCAAATACTCGATTCTCTTTCCAACCACGGAATGAAAGGAATCGAGTGCGGTGAACAGATTGATGTCGATGCCAAGTACTTCCTTCTGGACTTCAAACGGAAGAAGTAGCTTTATTGAGGAAAATTTTTATTGCTACCTCTTGCATTAGGTATATAAAACTTTTGGTCAAGGCACATTAAGGTCTGGAGCACATGGAAGAATTGACTGATAACCACGTAGTTTTAGAACATTTTAACATGAGATAGTTAACACCTCAACCTCATGAGTTCTTGCAACTGCGACCATAGACAAGAGCTCATATCCACATGCTGTTAAGAAACCTGCCTCTGCTGCTGCTTGCACTACCTTCTTTTCTGCCTTTTCAACCCTTTGTCAGTTTCCTTATATGCATCTTCCATCTGCAAGGAATATCAGACATCACAGAATTACATAAAAACATGCCGAAAAAACTGATCCCCGTAACTACAGATTAAATTACCCTTACTTCCAATCATCAGCAAGTCATGGAAGTCCATCATGCAAATTGACATAAAATCATTCCTTTTCTCCAAAAACACTCACGCAGATCATCCAAATCAGATTCAGACCTGTCCACTATAACTGTTTACGGACAGCTGCTTCTAATCACCCAAACAATGGATGGAGGCTTCAATGTCAGATATGAGATCAGGCCGTCACCCTGGCCATATCTCGAGCTTTCAAAACAGTCTGGCATCCTACCTTGCTCTCCCAAACTATCTGCCAACTGGAACAAAGGCCAACTCCACTCGTGGGATTACTGACTTCCTCCACTCTCATAGCCAACAGGACTCCAAAACGGAACCCTTTCATTCTTCTCCCCCTGTCAAGGCTGCGAGTGCCCCGAGGCAGTGTTCTGGCCCAGTCCTTTTCCTAAATCCTTCGTTCAATGCGCTGACCCAAAGGGAAAAATCATCTCCATCTCTATCTCTTCTGCTGCATGACTCCACCCTCTGCAATAAACAGCCCTCATCTTTCTGACAGACAGGCAAGGCAGCCTCTTCCCTCTCTTCAGACCTGACAAAATCAACTGGTCAAACTTCGGGAATATGTCTTTAAGCCCTGAGAAATCCACACATTCACTCACTCACCACTCTCTCCCAAAAGGACTGTATTGCAAACCCTCCCTTCCACAACCCTCTCAAAGAATTCAATAACGTCAAATTTGGGTCTCACTCTCAGCCATGAACTCTCTGGGCAAGCTAATTTCAAAGCTGTCTCCAAACCTTGCCCATGGGCATCCTCCGTCATGCAAGATCCTTCCCTATCACCACCAGAGTACTATCCACCTACAAAGTCTTCATCTGCAGCTTGATGAGCTTTCTCCGCAGCTTCATCTCCCCTCTTCTGCTGGCAACCCCACCTCACACCTTGTTCACCTTGACAATGTGGGAAACCAAGGCTTTTAAGATCATTGGAATCTCTTGCGATGAAGCTGGTCTATGGGTGCCGATCACTTCGCCAGTTCCAGCAGGTCAATGCTTCTGTCTTCTTCCACTCCTTTCCGGTCTTGTACCCTACTGCCCTCTCCAGCTTTGTTCCCACCCCCCCCCCCAAGGTATCTGCAGGAGCACACGGTTCACCGCAACCCCCTCGAGTAAAACTGCTTAAACTTCTTTTCCCCTCATATGGTGCAACCTTAGCATAAACAATGTAGCATTTTGTGAGGAAAGCACCAAATTTGGCCACACTAGTAGCCTATCATAATATGCAACAATTTGGATATGGGCGCATCTCAAAATTTTGATGCCAGTGGCAAAAAGGCAGCCAACAGCCATCACAGCGGCTGAATTTGAGGATGGCCAAATTATCCAAATCTGTTCATAAATATTAGGCTACTAGGTGCCAAATTGGGCTTTCCTCACAAAAAATGCCACAATTGTATGCTTATATTTTAGCCAAAGTTGCCCCACTATCACCTGTGGAACAACTTCCACACTCTCTTCAATCTCATTCTTCTCAATAAAGTCTGAAATTGTTCCCTATTAAATAGTGAAGAAACACTCTCAACACCCTGTCTTCCAAGTGCTTGACCATGAGGTAAGTAATTGATCAGGACCTGGGGCACATTCTAACTTGCTGAATACTCTTCAATTCCAAGCAGAGTGAAATCCAGATTAAGAGCCGAAAGTTATACCGAGGCCCTAGTACCATTAATCTGAAAATTGCCGAGCTTTGTATGGTGCTTCTTAAAACATTATCCAACCATTCGCCCTGTCTACCAAAATCCGCCCTCAGAAAAACCAGTCAAATAAGCCGCAGGGCCTCAGCCTCTGTCTGCAATTATCTTGAACATAAATGAGTTTTTTCTGGAAATTAAGTAGTACAGGCATTTTTCCGCAGAAAGTAATCCTTGGCAACCTCCCAAACATCATTGCAACTACCAAAAGCGAAACTCAACAGATCCTTTCCTTATCCTGGATATTTCCTACCTCCACCGTGAACTAGAAAAAAATCTCCTAAAAGGGATTCCTTCGGTAAGCGGGAAAGTCCTTGAAAATCATGGAAATCAATATGGCACCACTCCGGCAACGGTGGAACAAGGATCTGAAAATCTGTTTAAAAGAAATAGATCTTCTTAATATGTATAATAATTATCTTTATTTCTGCATATTCTAATTTTCTAGTTATTGTCCAGTAGATTGAATAACAAGAATACAATTATTAAAAAATGAAATGATTGAGCGGTATATAAATAAAAAATTATAGCATTTTTTGTCCACAATAACTGTCAATTTTTCCTGAATCACCAAAAAAAACAAACATTACCTGATACTCCATTTTGCTCCTGCTGAACAAAAAAAAAGATGAAGAACGCCTTGAAGACACAAGATATGAAATCATAGTCTATTGTCCAAACTACAAATCCTCTCTTATACATATATGTAAATCATCTTGAAAACATGACAATTAATTCCCACAATTCCACTCGCGGTCAATCACATTCTGCCTAAAGATCGAATGTTTTCGAACCAAGAAAATGAAAATTCGCATTAAACTCAGAAACTAACTCCATTATAAACTTACTATACATGTGAGAAAAATCAAGCGTGATTAAAGTTAGAACTCGACAGTGTCGTCATCATCCTCATGCATGAACACATGCGTGGTTTTGTCAGCCGCAAGAACCCCTGCGTTTCCACAAGCCTGGATGCACTCAATGTTGTGCTTCTTGCATGTGCATCTCATGGTGGCTACATTCAGCCTGGTATTGCACCTAATGACATCGTAAAAACATCTTCAGGATACCTGTCTAGCTTACTAATGATGTCTGAAAGCCCTGGCCACAAAACCTACCCTTCGTCACATATTGCCCATACCCCAAGCTGTGGATAATGAATGTATGCTAAGCTCTGACGTCTTGAAACTAATTCAAAGACCATCCTTCAGAAGCATTGCTCCCAGCACCTTGCTGCAAAATATCTTCGTTAGAACCTTAGTCAAAGTCTCTGGGTTCATATCTCAACCATGACATGCTTTAGCCATTCATACGCAAATACATTCCTTGGCAGCCTGCGCACTGGAACTGGGCACTCTATACATCTTCACCCAGCACCACATCCGAGGAAATGGCTGCCTAACCTGCAGCCCTCGGGTCCACAACCTAGTCTTTTGCCAAATCTGTTCGACCCATCTCCAACCACCGAGTAAGGTTTTTCCAATTCTTCTGTGTATCTGCCAGGCCAGATGCCCAATCTTCAAAACCTGCAACATCCCAATATCCAACAACGTTTTTTTGCCATGAGGGTTGCCTGTTGGTTTGTAACTTAATTCATGTGACTCTCTCGTGACCTGTCGCGGAACAGTCTCTTCACTGACTCCTGATCATGGGGCTAACAAGTAAATCTGTCCAATTTGAGAAGTTTTATTGTCTGCAAGTCACCCAGCGGCATAGTTAGGTGCTCCACTATCCCGATCCTTGCAGGAGCCCGAGCCGAACCTGACCCAGAGCAACAACGGCTGGTATGGCAATACTATCAATGCCTGCCTTGCTGCTAGAAATAGTAAACCAGCAACTCACTGCAGTGAGCTCACAGGTTCCCTGTGAACATAACAACCATACGGAAGCAGAAAGCACAAAGGACATTGACCAAGGCAAGACCCCAATCTTCGTGACTGGAAGATACACTATTCAAGCTGCTTCAGTTTTTTTTACAGAACGGTAATATCCGTCCCCGCTCAGAAGTGATCCACCATTTCAATGTATAGGAACACTCTGCCACTGTGAGTATCATGCCACACTCCCACCGTCAAACGTCGATACAAGCACATGCTCGATGGGGCAGCCACAAAATATTAAATCTAATGGCTATGGGAAACACCCTGATATCCTGAGTACTACATTTAAGAGGAACCAAGACCAAGTTGTCATCCCTCTCTTGGCTCTAAAGTCATCTGTCAAGCCATTGATTGCTGAGAGCTAAGATCCATTGGTTGACTGCACAAACCTTCCTCTTGCCAGAGAACTGATCCACTGTTGCACAGACAGCAGAAGAACTGGCGACTAGTCGGCCTTCTAAATCACCTGAACTTGTGCCAGCTATCCACCAGCCCTCTTTGATTCCTCTCCCTTCAGCTCGCTCCCGAGAAGCACACAAGCCAGGTGTCTTTTGCTGATTGCCATCTGGATCTTCTGGAATCCGACTCACGTCCCAGCCCCTCCGTAAATCCATGTCATGTAATGCAACAGTATGTTTTTAATGGCGGTTCACAGGCACTTGTTCAACGCATTCCATGCCTTCAGTTGGACTACATACAGACATCATTATGCCCACCATACACTCATTTATATGTACTG
>CM068964.1:47110461-47129485 GCA_035128595.1 Eptatretus atami
TTGGCTTCCATTGTCATGAGCTGTAAGCGTCGTTCTCAAATCTTCCTGATTCTGTGTTGAATGATCGTTTATTCGTTGTGTAATCAAAAAGAACTTTTCTCTTGTGTTCAAGCCTGTATCATTAATATAGTCTATTTGTTTAACTTGTGTTTTTCTTTGTTTGCATGCAGGATTTATTTAATCCTGGTCCTGGTCCTGGTCTGAAATCTTGTGAGAGATACCCTTGGGATATTTTATGTTTAATTGTGGGTCTATGCATGACAGCCGGCTTAAATAATGTGTGTTCTATTGACATTGCAGCAAAACAAAAGTTTTGTTTGTTTGTTTGAATAGTCTCATCCCTATGTGCTTCGAATTTAACCTGGAGGTGGTGTTATCAGACTCTGTGGTGTAATGGTTAGATCATTCAATCTGAGTCTGCGAGTCACCCTGTCCAAGTTATACCAAAGGCTTTAAAAATGGTAGATGCCGCTGCCTTGCTTGATTTTTGTTTTCAGTATTTAAAAGAAAAAGAGTTTGGACAATCCCCATAAGAGCATAGTTTGGCATGCATGGAGAGGATGAAAAATTCCTCTTTTGGAATTTCCCCACTGAGTGTGGTGAGAAAGGTGGTGCCATTGTTGTGGCGTTGCTTTTACCCAGAGTACCCTGTGGAGTGATGACACTCCCACCAAGCTCCTTAGCTGTGTTTATATTGTTTAGCAGTCCTGTGTTGTCTCGTGTACTCGTTTAAAAAAAATAAAGTGGATTGTTCTAAGAAAACGATCGCAACTAAACTATCCTGCTCCCTCATAGAGGGCTTCTTTTTTTCTTTTCTTTTTTTTTTTTCTCTCGCTTTGTATACAAAGTCGAGGCTCGTGGGAGTGATAGTGGAAAGAGAGAAAACACCAACACAGGGTAGGGTATATTTGGAAGGGTAGGGGAACAACACAAAAGTCTTCAGCGCCTTAAGCAATTTAGCCACAATTGTTAATACTTTGCTGCATTAGTTTGATTTGGTTGTGGTAAGCCATACTTTGCTTTCAAACTCTATTTTATTTGTACATGAGTACAAATCAAATGAGTCCAACATGCAAAAGTAAAAAAAACTACACATTTGAACCTGCTCAGGAGCAGTGGAGGGATAGTGAGGGATAGTGAGGGAGGTGGGGGAAAAAATATTTTGTGCCCTGGCTAATCTCCCCTGTTTGTAGCAGGGGTCAGTAAACAACTTTCATTATGGTATGTGTACAGGCAAAAATTGTAAGTCCTTTCCTCCTGCGAAAGGGGAGGGGTGGGGGTTGTGCCCATGACCTGACCTTGGGGACTACAAACATGTTTGAGACAGGGCCTGTTTTTATTTTATTTTTCCTATTTACGCGCACACGCGTGCACACACACACGTCTGATTCCATATAGTTGAATGAGTTTTTTTTCTTTTGTATTTTTCCATTACAATAACTAACTAGTTCATGGAACATGATACCCCGCACAGTGTTCAAGTATGTACAAGAGTTCCTTGCCGTTCATGGGGGTTGCATTCTTGAAAATCCCCCATAAACCGCAAATCCACAAACATAGGGGTAACGGGGAAAATAGGGTTAGGGATTTCGACTTTTAAATTTCTCCAAACTGTACCCAAAGTTAATGTGTTTGTGCTATTTATTTTCATGAAAAAGAGGTAAACAAAAATAAAGTTGATTATTTATTTATTTATTTCCTTTTTTTTTACGTTAAGATCATGAAACTTGCCTTTAATAATACAGATGATAAACTTCATCCAATGATGCATTGGTGATGGTGACTATAAAGACAAGATGATGATTATTATGGTGGTGGGTTTGAGGGGGTTATTGTGTTGACCCATGTTAATTCGGTGAATGATTGTGGAAAATAGTTCACCAAGCGCGATTATTCGAGCGCATTAACCGCGATCCACAAACCTTGCCTCAATAAATTCAATGTGATAGAGCAAATCCACAATGGGGAAACGCATTATAGAGCAAGACCTTCTTGCATTTCAATTTTAATGAAATAATGACTTTTAAAGATCGTTAAAAAAAAAAAAATTCAGACGTTTAGTGCTACTGAAGCACTTATGCACTGTATTAAAATGACATTGAGTTACAATTTAGGACATAGAGGTTTCTATTGATCCGTATGTAGCCACGATGGCAGCCTCTTCTTCACCCCAATACATATGCCATGCCTCTAATGGTTAGGTTAGGTGTGGGAGCATGTGCCGGAGCAGCACGTCGCTGCGTCCACTTTCCATTTGTACTCCAGGGGCTTCTGTCTGGCCATCCCCCAGGCAGATGCCTGACCCATCTCCTTGAGATGCCAATAAACCTGCTGCAACAACGAGGCACGTGGTTGTCCCATTGGCCTTCTCCACTGACGAGGCTCCCTTGCTGAGAGAATCTGGTGAGCAGGATGAGCGTCAGGAAATCGAGCCACATGTCCATACAACCACAGCTGATGCTCACGGACTATATAGGTAACAAATCTCATTTGAGTCTCTCTCAACAACCACTCGTTGGACAGTCTGACCAGCGATAACCAAGGATTCCCCAAAGAGACCTGGTACTGAAGGAGTTAAGTCTTTGTCTCAAATCTTTTGTCAGAATCCATGTCTTTCACATCCATAGAGCAAGACTGGAAGCACTAAGGACCTGAAGACTTAGACTTTTGTCTTGCATCGGTACCAACAGCACCACACCCTATTATCCAATAAATCCATGACTCCCCAGGCCCGACCCAGACGTCTATTGACCTCTGGCTCACAACTTGCAGAGACATGAATATTACTGCAAGGTAAGTGAATGTCTGTGACCTCAACACCTTCACTACAAACAGGTACAGACAAAATGGGACCCAGGAAACTCATAGTCACAGCGGCTCTGATTCCTTGTTCATTTCCTCGAGGGCCCCAACAAGGATGTCCAGTGTTTCCGCAAGGTTGACTGCATAATCTGTGAAATCAAGGTCAGAGATCTTGACATTCCCAAACGATGCACCGCAGCTTGATCTCTCTGACATCTTCCCCGAAATCCAGTCCATGCAAGTGTTGAAGAGTGTGGGTAGCCAATACACACCCCTGATGAACTCCAGTAACAACTGGAAATAAGTCAGATGGAATCGCCACACCTCACAGCACTCTCGTTGCAAGAATGTAGTTAAGACATCAGATCGATCAACTTTGGTGGCACCCCACAAAGACCGATAATCCTCCAGAGGGCATCCCGATTCACTGAATCTAATGCTTTGTGGAGATCAACATAGGCTGGTAAGCAGCCCCTTCCGAAGCTCTCGTCTGCGTTCGGTGAGGACCCGGAGAGCAAGGATATGGTCAGTCATTGACTTATTTGGTACAAAGCCTGACTGCTCTGGGTGCTGGTGCTCAAACAGATGGTGGCGGACCCTATGAAGAATTATCCTAGCAAAGACCTTGCCTCGCTCTGAGAGCATCGTCACCCCTCAATAGTTATTGCAGTTCTGGCGATCACCCTTCCCTTTCCAGAGAGGGTCAACGAGGCCCCTTTTCCAGTTAGTTGGGATGATGCCTGTGCTCCAAATGGGGCACAGAACTGCATGCAACGATACCATTACTGCATTTCCACCAGCTTTGAGAAGTTCAGCATGGATGCTTCAAATCGTTGGGGCTATACCTCCTACCAACTGGTTCACCGCAGCCAGTGTTTCCACAAACAAAGGTGGTTGACAGTTGATTGGAGGTTCAGCAATGGGGATAGTTATACCCTTGACATCCAACAACTCAACAGCTGGTGGGTCAGTCTGGTACAGCCACTCAAAGTAACCGGCCCAGTGGGCCTTCACTTCGGATTACTTTGTCAAGAGTCCACCACCATCCGCTCTAACAGCAGCCATCTCATAGCCATCCCTATCGGTGCCAGTCAATGCATTGAAATCCTCCAAGACCAGAAGAGCATCTCGTTGGGGGCACTGATCAACCACTGACTCTATCACAGCATAGAACGTCTCCTTCACAGTAAGATCACTTGTCTCACTCGAAGCATATATCGAGACCAGGGGAATGACACCCAAGCAGTGACCAATCCTCGGTCTCGTAAAACTCTCATCGTCCAGTGTTACCTCAATTATTATGGGAGGAATCAACTTATTGGACACAGCTACAGAAACACTTTGGGCCTGGTAACCATCAGAGCAACCAGACCAGTAGTAGGTGTAACCACCCACCATGATCTCGGAGACTTATCTGGTCTCCGAACCTCAGAGAGTGCTGCAATACCGATGTTCATTCCAAGCACCCACCCAAAGGGACCGCCTCAGGTTAACCCGAGGAGACGCCGTCTGGTGGACGACACCTCAGCACCACCTTGACACACTACCGCAATCCAACCTGGGAAGGTTACGCTATGTTTTTCCTTCTAACATTAAAGAGTGGAGGTCCCGAAGGCTTTGCCCCAATCCCGTCATCTGGTGAGCTGCCCTGCGAACCCAGAGTGCAAATCCTGTGACTTACCAACTGTAGGAGGACATCCGTAGACGCAGTTGGGCACCAGATATGGATGGCTGTTGGCTCACAAGGAGCTCATCTGCCCCTTTGACAATTTTTTTGTCCTGCTGGGTGTCCATACTCCATACACCCTCCTCACCAGGAAACCTGGTGGGGCAGACGGTCGTCGTCGTCGACAACCTGACCATGAAAAAGGTTAGTCCAGGTTTACATGGTAACTGTAGTAAGGATCTGATCTGATCTGACCTGACCTGACAATAATGCTATATATCAATACGTATACTGTCGTGGCCAAAAATATTGGCACCCTTGAACTTTTTCCTAATTATTCACCATTTCTTCCAGAAAATTGTTGAAAGAAAAAAAATATTTTGGTATCCACATGTGTATTTCTTTGCCTTGCAGTGGAACAAAACAAAAAAAGCTGAAATAATTATGGCATCTGAGCTTATTCCACACAGAAATCCTAAAATGGCCTGGACAATATTATTGGCACCTTTTAGAAGTTGTAGAAATAATTAGATTTCAAGCAGGTGATTCTCCTTTACTTTGGAATTGAACTCACCTGTGGTGAGTTGCAGGTGCCTGCAATATAAAAATCACTCATTCAACCAGTTTCAATGGAGAAAAGAAGTCATTCTGCTGTTTTGTGTCAGTGTGTGTACCACAATGAGCATGGAAAAAAGAAAAAAACGCAGAGAATTATCTGAGGAGGTCAGACACAAGATTGTAGCCAAGCATGGACAATCTCAAGGCTACAAGTCCAGTTCCTGTATCCACCGTACGCAATGTTATCAGGAAGTTTATGGCCCATGGCACTGTAGCCAACCTCCCTGGACATGGCCGCAAGAGAAGACTTGATTGAAGATTGCAGTGTAGGATTGGTCGAGTGGTGGAGAAAGCACCTTGATCAACTGCCAAACAGATTCAAGCTGACCTTCAGACACAAGGTACGACGGTTTCAACTCGCACCATCCATCGCCAACTCGATGAAAGGGGGTTCTATAGTAGGAGACCCAGGAGGACCCCACTGCTGAGACGCACATCAGAAAGCCTGACTGGAGTTTGCCAAAACACACCTGAACAAGCCAAAATCCTTCTGAGAGAATGTCCTTTGGACAGATGAGACCAAATTAGAGCTTTATGGTAAAGCACATCATCTCTGTTTACAGAACACAAAATTAAGCCTTCAAAGAAAACACCTTCCCTACAGTCAAGCATGAAGGTTCAGTGATGTTTTGGGGTTGCTGTGCTGTCTCCAGCACTGGGTGCCTTGAATGTGTGCGTGGCATCATGAAATCAGGAGATTACCAAGGCATTTTGAAGCGCAATGTTCAACCCAGTGTCAGAAAGCTAGGTCTCTGTCGGAGGTCATGGGTCTTGCAGCAGGACAATGTCCCCATACACACTTCAAAAAGCACCCAGGAATGGTTCAAGACAAAATGCTGGTCTGTTCTGAAGTGGCCAGCAATGAGTCCAGATGTAAATCCCATTGAACATCTGTGGGGAGATCTGAAAATAGCAGATGGGAGAAGGCACCCTTCAAATCTGGGAGAACTGGAGCAGTTTGCACAAGAATAGTGGGCCAAACTGCCAGTCGAGAGGTGTAGGAAGCTCATTCATGGCTATAGGAAGTGCTTGACTGCAGTTATTTTGTCAAAGGATGTCCTACCAAATATCAAGTCGAGGGTGTCAATAATGTTGTCAATGCCATTTCTTTTTCTTTTCTGATTTAAAAGGATATATTAAGTTCTGAATCAAAAACAAAGATTCTGTAATATTAACAGTGAAATAAAAAACTGTGGAGACCAAATACTTTTGTCAATTTGAACTTAGTTTTGGAGAAAATTCTGAGTTATTTGAAAAAAGTGCAAGGATGACTTTTTGGCCACAACTGTATGTATTGCATTGTTGTTGGAAATATTATGAAGGCAATTTGTGTTCTGCAGTCTTCAAGTACATAATTTAATTTAAATAAAGGTTTTTTAAGTAGTTTAAAGGCATATAAATAAATAAATTCTGGGTTTTATCGCCATTTTCCCCAGTGTCAATTGGACCACCCTATCGAACACGTTGTATCGGTTCTTAATGCCTGTTGCTTGTCATTTACAATGTCCGTGGAAACAGTAGGGTTCCTGTTTGGAATGATTTTCAATTTTGTTTGATGGTAGATGGAGTAAAAATAAAAATTCTCACTCCTTTCAGCACATGTGCGATCAGGACGAATTCTGAGCCAGGGTACGGCAAACTTGTCTTCCTATTCATGTTCCGATTTGTGTTGAAAATACAACATTCAATTTAAATAAGTTGTTCCTCGATCATAAACTGATGAGACAGATGGGCGGACATGAACCAATTGCTTAACCCTGCTTTTTGCTTTGCGTGCAAGGGTTGATAACAGTCCTTTTTTTTGCATTGTATCTCGTGCTCGTGTGAGGGAAGCAAAGAGCAACTGACGGTTTTGGAGCTTACATGTATGTTTAATGCAGTTTTGGAGCTTGCATTCTTCTTCTTCTTCTCCATCTTCTCCTTCTCCTTCTCCATCTTCTCGTTCTCCTCCTTCTTCTCCATCTTCTTTTTTTATTTTTGGTTTGAAATAAAAGCTCCGATCACACATTGTCATTTCACAGCTGCTTGGTTTAATGTTAATTTGTTTTTGTTTTGTTTTGTTTTTTTTGCCTGATCTTTGCTTTGCTTCGTTGCAGGATATAAAATGGCAAGATGAACACTCTGCTCCTTTCTCTTGGGAAACAAAGGTTTGTTGATTGAAGAGCTTTTTGGTATTTTTTTTTTCATTGATAGTCCCAGTTTATTTTTCTTATTCTGGTAGATTCTCCAACCTGAGTGACTCGTTCAAATTCCTCCCCCATATGCTCTCGTTCCTATGCAGAGTCAGATTGACCTGTCGCTCTCAGACTTTCCTCCTGTCGGTTCTCAATCTCTGTCCGAGGCCACTCCAAGTGCGGTGCCTCGGCCGGCTCCTTCACGTGGCCGTACTCTATCTGGTGGAGGCGCAGAGACGCTATCCCCAGCGCGCAGAGGTGGTGCTGACGGCGTGGAGTTTGGAAAAGGGCTGAGTGGTCCTTTAACGGCTCGTTTAGCAGGAGAAGCAGTGCAAATGGGTGACAGCATTTGCAGCATTGATGATGATGGTGCAGATGATTATGAATGCTCTTCTCTTACTCCGAGCCAGATCAAGTTGTTGGAACGAGATGGGCAAGAGCGAAATGGGCGGTTTGATTCTTCTGGTACTGGGAGAGAGAAGGCCGGACAAGAAGCGCCATGGGTCAAAAGGCAACCCGTCACCATCCCAGGTGGTGGATCTTTGGTGCTTGGAGGATCAGAAGTCGAACAACTGCCAAGGTTTGATGGAGCACAGTTAGCTGGGGCTGGGGAAGTGGGGGTGGGGAGGGATAAAAGTTTAAATGACGAGATAAATCGGCTCTGATGTTGCTGAGCTGTGATTTGATGATATTGTTACGATGATATTGATATTGCTACACAACATACAGTTGTCCCGAGTCAGTTATTCCATTAATATACGTGTAGTTAGATCCCTTCCTTGTGTAGTGGGAGACACGGGGTGCGTTGCGATGGCTTTAGTTCGGTTATTAAATCATTTTTCCCTTTTATTTTATCCCCACTCCATTTCATTTCTGAGGCAAAATCCACGACAACCCATGGTACCCTCGCCCACGATCGCTTCTGAGGCAAAATCGCAATGTGCACCATGGAGTAGACCGGCGCTTTGAGTATTCTACCGTCTACTCCAAACCAGACGTGGGCGGTGAATCACGTTCGTTTTGCACCCAGGTGGGCGGGCAAAACTAGCGTCTGGCCGAAACCCCACCCAGAAAGGCGGACCACATGAAGGCCCGGTCAAATCGGAATGCTCAGATCGGACGATGACGTCGGTTTTGCCATGGCTCCTCCCCGCGCTCCGTGATCTATAAAGTACGGAGCAATCCTCAGAGTTAGGTCGTTGGAGAGGTCGAGTTAGAATTGCGAGTTGTTTGGTCGTTGAAGAGAATTGCAAGTTGGAGAGGTTGAAGAGAATTGTTGTGAAAGTGTTCCTGCTGCCTGGCTCTGCCTACGTCTCGCCTCGACGGCCCGCCTACTGTACTGGTCCTCGCCCACACGACCTCGACCAAACCTCTTGTCTGGTTCTGCTACTGCTCAATGCTCACCATTTTGGACTCCGCTCTCCTCCACTCAAGCTCCTGCTGCAGACACGATTACCACACGTGCGGCTGTGGACCGAACTGCACAGCTTTTGTCGGGTGCCGCACCACGGAGCATCCCTTCCCCCAAAACGCTCAGGTACCAAAAACTGTGACCTCAACTCCCTACCTCCCTGGCTGCAAAAGTCCTTTGCCTTTCATTGGGTTTATTTTGTCTGAGTGTGTGTCTGAGTGTGTTGGCGCCTGTCCGTTAGATAAGCCTGTATAAGATCTTCATTGTTGTGATTGTTATTTCTTTTATTAATCTCGCGTCAAGTCTGCACTGTGTCCGCTTTTGTAAGTTGCTTGTAAAATTGCCACACCACACCTCTCATCTTTCCCCTGCATTACATAGCAAATAAAGCTTTTTGTTGTGCCACATGCTTTTCCCCGCTTATTGAAAATAAATAATAATTTTAGAAATGTTCCCAGCTGGCCTTTGTCTTTTCCCTCATTGGTCCAGCATGGTTCGGATCTAAGTTTAGCCGGGTCTTTATTCCCAACAATCCGTTCTCTTCAGCCGGTACGTCCTTGGCAGTGCCGCTCGACTGCATCCGCTCCGGAAAGGTAGTTGGTAGTGATCCGGTTCGGGCAAGGCGTACCGAGGGCGTGGTTCCCCGGTAGTCGAAACCCCGTGGTTAATTAGGTAACTTGATTCTAGACAGGAGGACCCTACGCCACGCGGTTGAGGTATTGGCGTCCACGGTCGGTTAAGCAACCTGCCGCGTCACGGAATTATCCGTGAGCGACGCCCTACAATTCCGGGGAGTCTGGTGGAAATCGATGTACCTAGTGGTCTTCTCACCCGACCCCGCCGGCCCGCAACAATATATTAAAATTTTCATTTGTGGGAAGTATGTCTAAATCCATAAGGGAATAGGGTGTCTCCTGTTGGAATGCAGTCTTGTTATTTTATGTTGATATTGTATCTGTAAGTGTAATAAACATTGTCAATCCTTTTGATCACCCCCCAGAGTGTATACTGCAACCCACAAATAAAACAAACTCCTTAATTGTGTATATTGCATTCTTGAAAATAAAATAAAATTAAAAAATCGAAAATTAAAGATCATATGGGCTAAACCTACCCCCAAAAATTAAATGCTTGGAGTACACCGATTGGATGTCAAGTTCAGTTTAAGTTTAGAGAACCATTTTCTCCAGACCGTTTATTTTTATTCAGTGTTTACACCTGAGCACACAGCTTGAGATTCTGGTTCCGCACCCCCTAATCCCCCCTCCCCCAGATATAATCCCATTCAGTCTCAATGTGTCCATTGTATGCTCATGTCATTGTAATTTGTGTAAAAGTACACTGTTCTCATTACTGTTATCCTAGTGGGGCAACTTAGCATAACAATTGTGCATTTTGTGAGGAAAGCACCAAATTTGGCACACTAGTAGCCTTTCATATTATGAACAGATTTGGATATTGGGCCATCTCAAATTCAGCCGCTGATGGCTGTGGCAGCCATTTTCCACTGCCATCAAAAATTTGAGATGGCCCAATATCCAAATCTGTTCATAATATGATAGGCTATTAGTGTGCCAAATTTGGTGTTTTCCTCACAAATGCACAATTGTTACGGCTGTGGAAATTCGCAATACACCATAAAGGGTCCTTAGATCAGTTATGACGATAAGTAATTGTGTAGTTAGATTTCCACCGTTGTTTAAAGGAATTTCCGTGTTCACCGGGTTGCGATCCTTTGAGTTAGCCGTTTTTCTTTTCGCTGTCATTATTTTGGACCAATAATCCCCCAACAACTAAGCACCACCACCTTCGCCTCTTTACCTCCACAACTCCATCCGCAAACATCGCTTCACCGCCATTCTCAAACGACGCCTGCCAACAACTCAACACCACCACCTTCACCTCTTTACCTCCACAACTCCATCCCGCAAACATCGCTTCACCGCCATTCTAAAACGACGCCTGCCAACAACTCAACACCACACCTTCACCTCTTTACCTCCACAACTCCATCCGCAAACATCGCTTCACCACCATTCTCAAACGACGCCCGCCAAAACCAAACTCCCACACTCTGCCTTTCTACCACACGTCGTGCCATGGGCTGTGAATGCGTTCCGTTCGCCTCAAAAAGCGGATCAGGAATGCTTCACGCCCCCTTTTCATCCGTCCAATGACCGAGCATCGGGTAGTGTAGCCCCGCCTCCGAATGGCTGTGAATGCATTCCGTTCGCCTCAAAAAGCGGATCAGGAATGCTTCACGCCCCCTTCTCATCCGCCCAATGACTGAGCATCGGGTAGTATAGCCCCGCCTCCGAACCCGCTGTGATCCAGAAATTTACATATACGCCCCTCCCCCGGGCTATATAGGCGCGAGCACGGCGCAGCTCGGGCGGGAAGTCAAGTGGAAGTCAAGGTGCGCAGTACGTCGGCAGAGAACCAAGTGGGAGCAGTGGAGTGGCAGCAGCAGTGTCGGCAGTCAAGCGGAAGTAAAGGTGCGCAGTACGTCGGCAGAGAACCAAGTGGAGCAGTGGAGTGGCAGCGGCGGAGTGTCGGCAGAAGAAGTCAAGTCTGCAGTGTCGGCGGGGCAGTCGAGTTGGAAGACGGAGCTCGAAGCGACGGAGCAGACGGCGGGGGACGGACGCGGAGAGAGCTCGCCGACCACGCCAGAGGCACGAAGCCAGGCGCAGCTACGCTGACATTGCGGCTTGCGCCCACGAGGGCGCGGGTAGGACCCTTCGGTCTCGTGGACCTGGCCGCTCATCCAGGTTCCACGCGCATTAGGCCCACGGGCCCAGTCTGACTCCCTTGCCTTTGAGGGGGTCTTTCCTTTGCTTTTGTGTGAATGCGTGTTGTGGCGCCGTGTCTTGTAAAGTAGAAACTGTTTAAGTGCATGTAAATAAACCTTTGCTTGTAGTCGGTTGTAATTCTTGCTTTCATTGCTTTGACTGTTATACGTGCATTCTTACGTATGGCTGAATACGTGCTTGCTTGTCTGAGTGTGGAATAAATGTATTTGTCGAACTGTTTCTCGTTTCGTTGCTCCTTTCCTTTGTTTGAAAGCTCCATCTTGCATCACGGAAGGAATTGGTAGAAGGGTGTAAGCACCGGTAAATAATCACGTCCGTCGGGGCCGGCGATAACACCGCTCGGTTATCACTGAAGCACGGAACGGACCGCTTAAGCGGTTCGGGTCCTAGGCCGGCCAGCGGCGAGGTACGATCCCGGTTAACTACCCGCGCAGGTACTTAGGTAGGTCGAGTTTGGCGAACAACCCTATCCTGCGCGGGTGGCCGATTGGCACGATTGTGGTGTGGTCGAAAGACCCACCCGTGACTAGCTCCTGGCGGTAGTTCCACGGAGGGTCACGACTGAATTGTCCGTCCCGGTGGGCGACGCGGTCGCGATTCGAGTTACGTGGCCGATCGCACGCCGGGCGGACCGAAATTCTAACACTATATTTAGCTAAGTTGCCCCACTATCCTGTATTTAATGTATACAAAAACTCCTGAGCTGAGTCTTGGACACCAATAGATAAATACATCGTATTTTTCGGCGTGTATATCCATACTTTTTATTTTATTTTTTGTTCCCTGGAAATCTGGGCTTCGACTTGTACTCAGAATCTACTTGTATGTGTTTTAAGACATTGAATTGCATAAATGAAGAAAAAAAAAAAACTTGCTGAAATAAATTGTATAATTGTTAATTTAAAACGCATTATAGCAAGTTTCCACTAGATACCATGGATGCGTTCCAAGAAAGTGCAAAGTTAAGCAGACAAGATATATTCCCATCGACGTACAGTCGTGTTTTAATAGGGAGAGGAGGGAATGCGTTCACAGAGCACATTTTCGGTCACCCGAACATAAATTTAACCCCTCTTAACTACATTTGAGACAATATTAAACAAATCGATAAAGAATACATGAAATACACAAATAAACAGTTACAGGGGTACTCACCAAAAGGTAGGGCTGAGATTTCTTTGCGGGACGGGTAAAGTGCGAGTGTGGAGTGGTTACAGGGTCTCGGATGGTTACAGTGGTTACAGGGTTACAGTCCTTCGTGTCTTGGACAGACTGCTCAAATAATTTGTGGGCTGGGAAGGCAAATGGGAGGTAAGCCCACAGTGAGCCAGGTGTTCAGATGGGAACACCGACAGGCCGGCTTTGGTCATGGAAAGCTCACCAAAGCGTAATATATCTTCTGAATGATCGACTTGTCCCATGAACATTTCTTGGTGCATTGCACGAACATCATTTTGGATCGCATAAAAAATTGGCAATCATGCTTGAATATATAATTTGAAATGAGCAGGATGGAACCAACATTATAAATATATGTGGAAGACATTCTCATGAGCAGGCCTTCGCTGCTCTTATGGTTTGCAGTGGGTGCCCCGGAAGCAGCGGGGAAAAGTGTGGCACTTGTCGAAGAATTGTGTTGCTCAGCCAGTGGGTCACCCAGATAGCTCAGATGGCAGAGTACTGGTACGGTTTGCCAAAGGACTTGGGTTCAATTCTGAGTTTGGGCCCATAATTTTTCCACATATATTTTTTATGTTGAATAAATAAATTAAAATTCATATCAAACACATGTAAATTATGATGTTCATGATCTACATTGCATACTTTTCAAAGATTGTTTGAAGGCTAACATGTGACTTTCACCCTCTTGCATGCGTGCACTTCAATGTCCCACAAAAACGCATTTGCTTTTGCTTCCCAGTGTGGTGTAGTTGTTCCTCATGAATTGCTTTGAGGGAAGGGGCTCAGTTGTAAAAGGAAAACGAATTGACTGTGTAACACTTCTTATCTCCCGAGGCTCCAATTTGTACACTTTAATTTGGCTCTCACCAATGGCATGGAACCTGCTTTTGCTTGATTCGGACCATTATTTGCTTCCTCGAGTGTATTAGCAACACTCTTCCATCTTCCTCTCCCCTGGCCCTTCATTGGTGATTTTGCTTTTAATGTTTAAAATTTCTCCTGTAATATTGTTATGCGTACCTGCTTAAATATGTGAGGATTTGCTCACAATCAAGGGTAGAACACCTGGCGGTTTTTTTTTTCTTCTCACCTTTAATGTACCAACCATTGCAGATGGAATCGGCAAAACTCAGACTCTCGGTCTGAACCCCCGACACTCTCCGAGAACCCGCTTCCAGCTGAGCCACCGAAACCACGACCGAAGCCACCAAAATCTGTGACGGACTCTCAGGAGGGTCTCGGACAGGGCGAAGATGTGGTCACTCCGGTCATCTCTGAGGTTTGCATTGTGGAGCACGACCTTTGCAGCTCAGTTTCTTTGGCTACTCTAGCATTGTTTGGCTTGTATGTGCCCAGCTTTCCTTTGTGGGCCAAAAATACAAATGTTTTTTCTTTTATTCAATTGAGACATTTTCTGACAAGTTTAACTCTGTTGGCAAAAGATGTGAGAATCATCTTGGGATTATAAGAGGATTCATCTGTTCGCAGTGATTTATTAAAGAAATCTGAGATAATTTGTAGTTTTGATCGCTTTGTGAGCTCGTTGGGGGCTTGATGCGATTGCGATTATGTACTTGTGTTCCCTGTTGTGTGCAGGATCAAAACAGCAAAGTCACACTCAAGACTGGCTTTGATTTCCTCGATAACTGGTAATTGTTGAAGTGCCCTCTGTTTGGGTTTTCCACCTAATCCTGTTTGCCTTCCCACTTCTTTCTTTCCATGAATTATTATTATTATTATTATTATTATTATTATTTTTATTTGTTCTTGCTTTCTTTACTTCCATAACGGCTGCAATTATTCTCACCTTGTGGGGTCAGCCGAGAGGGAGGGGGGTATTCTGCCCCAAGTCTTTGTGGAACTGTCTGACCATGCCTGACATTCCATTGAGGCAGGTATTTGTGATTTTGTTTCGGCATATCGACACTGGGACGTTTAACATCCATTTAACTTCTACTGGGTTCAAACCATCCCCTTGACCCGCCCGCTGTCCCCCTTGCTTTTTTGTGTATCGAGCATAATAGCAGTAGAAGTATCTTATGATTGTATCGGTCATGCATTAATAACTCCTGCCTCCCTCTGAATTGCATTCCCTTTTCATAGATCACTGTGTAATTAAACATTCCGATGGGATGTTCTTTGTTGGAATGGTTTTGTGGATCCTTGATTACTTGTAATCATTAGAGCATTTGCCACAAGCCGCAAAAAAAAAAAATTATATATATATATAAAAAATGACGTTTGTCTCAGTTGTCTTGATACAAATGAGTTTCACAGTGAAACTTGTATTATATGATTACCTTTTACCTCTGTTCCGGGAATTATAGCCGTCCGTTTTTGGCACTCCTTGACCGCATCTCTTTGGCACATGGAGAAGCCTTCTTTATGGGTGGACAAACCTACCCGCTTGCATTGACGCCTTCCAAGCGCTTCTGCTTCTGCAACAATCGAGTTAAAATGTTCATCTCTGGGTACGAAGGCCTGCAGAGGTTGTGGCGAGGGAACGACGTGTTCTCGCTTAGCAACAGACTTTACTTGCTCATTTTGATCTGTTTTTAAATCATTGGTGTATCTAAAAATGATGGAGTTGATTAGTCACAGTATTGAAAGAATAATCAGGAGGCCACGTTTTTTTTTTCTTCCATATATATATTTGAGGGAGGGGTGGGGTGTGGCACTTTATTTGCAATGGTGTCCGTCATCGCCGCTGCCACTGCCCTATACAGTGTCAGTTCTGCTGAAGGATTTTAATGGTTAGGGTTACAATCGTGTATGGGTCGCCACTCAGGGAAGGATTTTGTAATTCATTCAGGATGCTGGCGATAACTCGCCTACTCTTCACGAAGGACACCGTGGAATCTTTAATGGCCACCAATTGATGTCAGCAGGTGGGACGCCCAGTTTAACCCATCTGAGGGACGACATACACAGTGATGAATCACCCTGCCTGGGAAACACCAGAATGACAGTTTATAGCTAGGTCAGGATTCAAACCCAGGCTCGACAGCTCCGAGGCAAGTGTGCATACCTCTCGGCCATCCTGTCGGTCATAGCAGTGACTACATTTTACTGTGTTTGGTGTCTTTTAATTGCTGTATTGGCTTCTTATGAGAGATATTGGATGCCTTTTTTTGTTGTTTTTCTTTGTTGTTTTTCTTTGAATCTATTGTGCCACACGATCGTTTCATTAATTTGTGACCAGCCAAACTTATTGCTTTACGTCTATCTTCCTTAAAAATCGTTTGTAACTGACATTGTAATTGATCATCAGTTTAACTTTGCTTCACCAAATATAACTGTTTTGGCATACATGTGTCATAGCCACTTTGTAGAGTTTGAAGTATGTGCACACAATTCAGAAAAATTTATTCTTCAGTTAAAATGTGGCATTGTAAAAAGGACTATGCAGAAAAATGGGTTTCATTGGTGTTGCCTGATCCTTGATGAAATGGTGATCTAGCCAGCTGTCCCGTAGATGTGGATGTGGTGAAAGCTGAGTTTTTAACAAGCCTCACGTCTAAAGCCACAACTATTCACCTTTTTTATATTGGTGTTCGAGTCTCATGGGACAGCGGCACAACACAAAACAAATCGACACAGTGCGGCAAAGGTAATACAGTAGTTAGTTGGGCACGGATGCGCCAAAGCATGAGGAGAGGAGTTTGCAGGTGAAAGGCTAGACAGTATGGAAAGAAGAGACCTTGAAGTGGCTGGATGGCAACGTTGATATCCTGGAGGGCTGAGAGCTCGAACACTCTTGAAGACTGTTTCGCTTGCAAATGAAGATGGGTTTTATATTTTAATTTTGTTTTTGTGCAATGTTGAACCTGTGGGGTGATTGGGGATTGTTCTCCCTCT
Source organism: Eptatretus atami (assembly GCA_035128595.1). Taxonomy (NCBI): domain Eukaryota; kingdom Metazoa; phylum Chordata; class Myxini; order Myxiniformes; family Myxinidae; genus Eptatretus; species Eptatretus atami. The sequence goes on from CM068964.1 coordinate 47,126,983, forward strand.
GTGCTGAATGAGCATCAAACTTGGTTTCAAAAAGCTAAATGGTTTGTAAAAGTTTTTTTGTTCGTTCTTTCTTATTATTTGAAATCTTCTTATTATCTTATTATTTTCTTATTATTCTTATCTTTCGCTTTAGAATTCATTTTCTCGGGAACCGCAAGTCCGATCGACACAATTTTCACCGTAGCATGTATCTTTTTTTTGATAGCATACTTAATTGATAATTATGACGCCATCTTTGAAAAACTGAAAAGCTTTGGACATCTGTATCTCTGAAACTGTGCAATGGAAACATTTGAAACTTGGCACATGTTAATGAGCTACCCATGGGGAACGTGTGATTTTTCGTGACATCATCGGTGAAGCGGTATCCCGGTGAAAATTCGACAGGGAGAACGCTGTATCGGAAAAATTTGAAATTTCTCAAGCGTCATCTATGCAACAATTCACTGTAGAAAAAAATTATGACGTCGTAGGTCACTTTGTTCGGCAGCCATATTGTTTTGAAAAATTTTTTTTTTTTAAATCTTCTCCAAAACGGTTGGACAGATTGAGGCAAAACTTCACACACACATTCTCCATGACATCCTTTTACAAGTTTGTTAATTTCTCATTGAGAGGTCACATGGTTTGGTGGCCATATTGCATTTACCCTAATACCTTCAAACATCTTCTCCAGAACGGCTGGTCAGATAAAGGGGAAACTTCACACACGTATTCTCCTTGGGTAGGGGATACGAGTTCAATGAATAATTGATAGGTCACATGGTTTGGCAGCCATATTGGATTGAAGAAAAATATTAAATAATGTTTTCGCTGGAACCACTTAACCTTTCGAAGCGAAACTTTGCAACTATCTGCCATAGCTACATGCATGGTAAAAATTATGACATCACATGGTTTGGTGGCCATCTTGGATTGAAAAATGCACCTCAACCGATTAACACGAAACTTTACACGCATGTTCCCCTACCCCATTAGAGGCAGAATGTAAATTTATGATGTCATAGGTCACATGGTTCATCAGCCATATTAAATTGAATTTTTTTTTTTAATCTTCTCTAGAACAGCTGAACAGATTTAGGCAAAACTTCATGCACACTTTCCCCAAGACATCCTTTTACAAGTTTGTTAATTTCTAATTGATAGGTCACATTATTTGGCAGCCATATTGGATTTAAGAAAAATATTAAATAATGTTTTCTCTGGAACCATTTACCCTATTGAAGCAAAACTTTGCAACTATCATCCAACCCCCATGGCTGCATATATGGTAAAAATTATGTCAAGTCACATGGTTTGGCGGCCATCTGGGATAGAAAAACGCACCTTGTCCGATCAACACAAACTTAACAAGCATGATCCACTACCCCATTAGAGAGAGAATATAAATTTATAATGTAATAGGTCACTTGGTACGGCAGCCATATTGGAATGAAAATTAAAAAGTCTTCTCTGAAACAGCTGAAAAGATCGAGGCGAAACTTTACAGGTATGACCGCCTATCCATGACGAACAAAAAGTTCTCACCTCCTTTTGATGTCGGTCACATGGTTTGGCAGCCGTATTGGATTGAAGGAAAAATATTAAATAATATTTACTTTACTTTGGAACTGCTGCATCAATAAATATGAAACTCCACAATTATAATCTAGCCGAGATGGGGAACATATGTTTTAAATTACAACCCAATCAGCCACAAGGTCTGGCAGCCAGAATTATTTAATTATTTGAATCTGAGAACTTTTAGAATCCCTTTTTTTTGCATAAGGCTCACTTGGCTGCACCTGCATGTGTTTGAGGGTACAGGAGTAGCAATTCAATTGATACTGATGATGGCCCCAGAAAAAATGGTCACCTGAGTACATAATAAATGACAGGAACTTGGCCTGTTTCTCAGTGCATAACTTGTGAGTCCCGCGTCATCGAGAAATGTGTGGGGCCTCATTAGACTCTAGGGAATCCCGCTGATGGTGTCCACATTTATTACTTTGTTTTCAGGTTATTTCAACATCAATTCAATTGGCTACCAACTGTATTCAAGAAAAGGGTGAACTGCTTACGTAATAAATAGATTGAATATGGCGTGTTACTGGGTCCATAACTCATCAATTCCACGTAGTAGAGACGTATGAGGGGGGCTTCTGGCTTCGTATTACTCGGCGGAGTTCCGGTTTACCCTGTGGACTCTCGGTGACATTTCCCCGCACACTTATTGCTTCGTTTTCAGGTAATTTAAACGCCAATTCAATTAATACCGACAATATCCCCAGGAAAGAGGGCTAACTCCATTCGCAATAAATAGATTGAACACTTTGTGTTACTCGGTCTGTAATTCGTCAGTCCTGTGTTGTATCAAAAGCAGAGTTGTGTCGAAGCCAGACGTCTGGGTACCCGGTCATCACTGCCAGCAGTTATAAAGTGGCAGTTCAAGTTTACCTTTTAACTATTATTTTTGTTGCCATAAACAAATGATTTGTATTCCTAATTCTAAGCATTTAATAAA
>CM068964.1:47142673-47161351 GCA_035128595.1 Eptatretus atami
TCCTAAAACTAGGAGTATGTGCTTTCTAGAGACATTCCGATGCCACAATCTGAAATTTTGTATACCAGTTTAAAATTCTGCAGTAACTCTTTCCTGGATAGTTCCATTTAAGATTAAAAGAGAGAGATAAGGACGCAAGCGAGACGGGGGAAGTAATTCACAAGGACGCATTTTATTACACAGACGGACACAAAGCACACGTATAGCAACAGTCCAGAAAATGCACAATATATAAATAGAAAACAAAAAGAAGCAGAGGCTACTACCGGACTAACGCGAGAACACAACGGACCACTTAACAACAATTCTACTTCACGGAAAAACTTGGGCGCCGCACCACACACATTCACACAAAACCCAAAAGAAATGGAAGTCGACTTCCCTTGCGGTGTTTGAGTCCTCGGCGACCGTCCTCTGCCGGACTCCCCGCTCGAGCGTGGTCGGCGAGGCCTCTCCGGCGCGCCTCGCGCCTGCTCGTGCTGGCCTCTCGACGCCTTGGACCGAGCACCGACCACGACAGGGAGAGCACACGCCGAACCCGGAGCAGCAGACGAGCGAAGCGCCGAACCAGAGAAGCCAGCAAGAGCAGAAAAGAACCTCCAAAGCAGAGACGACGAAGAGAGGAGAGGCAGAGCCATCGACGACGAAGAGGAGAGAACGCAGCATCAGCCGCTCCGCGCTTATACGCCCGGCGCCCGCCTACCCGTTCTCGCTCCACCCTCCTTCGAGGCGCTTCGAGAAGGGGGGCGTCCTCTCGTTCAACTCCCACCTGCGTCTTGTGGGGGGCTAAGGCGAAAGCCGTTCGATCGGCCTTCAACGCGCAAAAGTCGTGACGTAGCTGCTGAGGATGGCGTTCGTTGCTGTGGGTAGCGTGGTTGAAGATGTGGCGGGTTGTGAGGGTGGCGGGGCGGGCCGTTGTTAGAGTGGTGGCGTGGTTAGCGTTGTTGACGTTGAAGTGTGGTTGGTTCGAAAAAAAGCAGAACAGATAAAACGCCTAACTCAAAGTATCGCACCGAATGAACAATAATTCCCTCTAGACAAGGGTTTGGCTAACTACACATGTACTCAGAAATACCTCACCTATGGACCTTTATGATGTTTGCGAATTTCCAACAGCCGTACAATATGATAGGCTATTTAGTGTGCCCAAATTTGGTGTTTTCCTCACAGAATGCACAATTGTTTATGCTAATTGTTACGCTGTGGAAATTCGCAATAACAACCATAAAGGGTCCTTAGATCAGTTAATGACGAATAAGTAATTGTGTAAGTTAGAATTTCCCCACCGTTGTTAAAGGAATTTTTCGCGTGTTCAACGGGGTTGCGATCCTTTGAGTAGCGTTTTTTCTTTCGCTGCATTATTTGGACCATAAATCCCCCAAACAACTCAAGCACCACCACCTTCGGCCTGCAGCGCTCTCTCCTCTTTTTACCTCCACAACCTCCATCACCGCAAACATCGCATACGACGCCCGCCAACATCAAAACCACCACCTTCGCCTCTTTACTCTCCCACAACTCCATCCCGCAAACATCGCTTCACACCATTCTCAAAACGACGCCGCCGCCAAGAACCAAACTCCCACCACTCTGCCTTTCTACCACATGTCGTGCCATGGGCTGTGAATGCGTTCCTTCGCCTCAAAAGGGATCAGGAATGCTTCACGCCCTCCTTTCAATCCGTTCAATGCGCGAGCATCGGGTAGTGTAGCCCCGCTCCGAATGGCCTGTGATGCGTTCGTTCGCCTCAAAAGCGGATCAGGAATGCTTCACGCCCCCTTTCAATTCCGCCCAATGAACTGAGCACGGGTAAGTATAGCCCCGCTCCGAACCCCGCTGTGATGCCAGAAATTTACATATTACGCCCCTCCCCCGGGCTATAATAGGCCGCGAGCATACGGCGCAGCTCGGGGCGGGAAGTCAAGTGGAAGTCAAGGTGCGCAGTAACGCGGCGAGAGACCAAGTGGGAGCAGTTTTTGGGTGGCAGCAGCAGTGCGGCAGTTCAAGCGGAAAGTAAAAGGTGCGCAGTACGTCGGCAGAGAACCAAGTGGGAGCAAGTGGAGTGGCAGCGGCGGAGTGTCGGCAGAAGAAGTAATGATCCTGCAGTGTCGGCGGGGCAGTCGAGTTGGAAGACGGAGCTCGAAGCGCGACGGGAAAGGCAGACTGGGAGCGCCGGAGAGAGGCTCGCCGACCACCCAGAGGACGAAGCCGGCCGCAGCTAGCTGACATTGCGGCTTGCCCGCCACAGAGGGCGCGGGTTAGGAACCCTTCGGTCTCGTCGTGGACGCTGGCCGCTCATCCAGGTTGCCACGCCGCATTAAGGCCCACCGGGCCCAAGTTCTGGACTCCCTTGCCTTTGAGGGGGTCTTATTCCTTGCTTTTTGTGTGAAATGCGTGTTGTGGCGCCAGTGTCTTGTAAAGTAGAAACTGTTTAAAGTGCATGTAAATAAACCTTTGCTTGTAGTCGGTGTAATTTCTTGCTTTCATTGCTTTGACTGTTATAACGTGCTTGCCTTGTCTGAGTGTGGAAAAATGTATTTGTCAACTGTTTCTCGTTTCGTTGCGTCCTTTCCTTTGTTTGAAAGCCTCCATCTTGCATCACGGAAAAGGAAATTGGTAGAAGGGTGTAAGCACCCGGTAATAATCACGTCCGTCGCGGGCCGGCGATAACAACCGCTCGGTTAACTGAAGCACGGAACGGACCGCTTTAAAGGCAGTTTCGTGTCCTTAGGCCAGCCAGCGGCGAGGTAGCGATCACCCGGTTTAACCTACCCCCGCGCAGGTACTTAGGTAGGTCGAGTTTGGCGAACAACTCCTACTCCCTGCGGCGGGTGGGCCGATTGGCACGATTGTTAGTGTGGTTGAAAAGACCCCCCGTGACTAGCCTCCTGGTGGTAGTTCCCACGGAGGGTCACGACTGAATTTGTCCCGTCCCGGTGGGCGACGCGGTCGCGATTCGGTTATGTGGCCGATCGCACGCCCGGCGAACCGAAATTCGTAACACTAAGTTTGCTAAGTTGCCCCACATCAACTGTATTTAATGTATCAAAACTCCTGACTGAGTCTTTGACACCAATAGATTAAATACATCGTACTTTTTGGCGTGTATAATCCATACTTTTTATTTTTATTTTTTGTTCGCCTGGAAAACTGGCTTCGACTTGTACCAGATACTTGTATTGTTTTTAGACATTGATGCATAAATGAAGAAAAAAAAAACTGCTGAAATAAAGTTGTATAATTTGTTAATTTAAAACGCATTATAGCAAGTTTCCACTAGATACCATGGATGCGTTCCAAGAAAAGTGCAAGTTAAGCAGACAAGATATATTCCCATCGACGTACAGTCATGTTTTAAATAGGGAGAAGGGGGGAAATGCTTTCACAGAGCACCATTTTCGGTCCACGCCGAAACATAATTTAACCCCTCTTAACTACAATTTGGACAACTATTAAACAAATCGATAAAGAACCATGAAATAACAAAATAAACGTTACAGGGGGTACTCACAAAAGGTAGGGCTGAAGATTTCTTTGCGGGACGGGTAAAGTGCTAGTGTGGAGTGTTACAGGGAGGGAGAGGCAGTCCTTCGTGTCTTCGGACAGAAACTGCTCAAATAATTTGTGGCTGGGAAGGCAAATGGAGGTAAGCCCACAGTGAGCCGGTGTTCAGATGGGAACACCGACAGGCCGGCTTTCGGTCATGGAAAGCCACACAAAGCGCAAATATATCTTCTGAATGATCGCTTGTCCCATGAACATTTCTTGTGCATTGCAGCAACATCATTTTGGATCGCATAAAAAATTGGCATCAATGCTTGAAATATATAATTTGAAATGAGCAGGAATGGAACCAACATTATAAATATATGTGGAAGACACTTCTCATGGAAGCAGGCCTTCGCGCCTCTTATGGTTGCAGTGGTGGCCTCCGGAAGCAGCGGGGAAAGTGTGGACTTGTCGAAGAAATTGTTGTTGCTGCAAGCCAGTGGGTCACCAGATAGCTCAGATGGCCGGAGTACTGGTACGGTTTCCAAAGGAACTTGGGTTCAATTCCGAGTTTGGGCCGCATAATTTTCCAATATATATTTTTTATGTTGAATAAATAAATTAAAATTCATATCAAAACACATGTAAATATGAATGTTATGAATCTACCATTGCATACTTTTCAAAGATTGTTTGAAGGCTAACATGTGACTTTCACCCTCTTGCATGCCCGTGCACTTCAAAGTCCCACAAAAACGCATTTTGCTTTTTGCTTCCCAATGTGGTGTAGTTGTTCTCATGAATTGCTTTGAGGGAAGGGGCTCAAGTTGTAAAAGGAAAAACGAATTGACTGTGTAACACCTTCTTATCTCCCGAAGGCTCCAATTTGTTACACGTTTTAATTTGGCTCTCATGCCAATGGCAATGGAACGCTGCTTTGCTTATTCGGACCTTTATTTGCTCCTCGAGTGTATTAGCAACACTCTTCTCCATCTTCCTCCACCCTGGCCCTTCATTGGTGATTTTGCTTTTAAATGTTTAAAATTTCTCCTGTAATATTGTTATGCGTACCTGCTTAAAATATGTGAGGTTTGCTCACAAATCAGGGTAGAACACCATGGCGTTTTTTTTTTTCTTCTCACCTTAATGTACCAACCATTGCAGATGGAATCGGCAAAACTCCAGACTCTCGGTCTGAACCCACCGGCGACACTCTCCGAGAACCCGCTTCCAGGCTGAGGCCAAACCGAAACCCGACCCGAAGCCACCAAAATATGTGAGGACTCTCAGGAGGGTTCGGACAGGGCGAAGATTGGTCAACTCCGGTCAATCTCTGAGGTTTGCATTGTGGAGGCACGACCTTTGCAGTCAGTTTCTTTGGCTACTCGTAGCATTGTTTGGCTTGTATGTGCCAGCTTCCTTTGTGGGCAAAAATAAATGTTTTTTCTTTATTCAATTGAGACATTTTCTGACAAGTTTACTCTGTGGCAAAGAATGTGAGAATCATCTTGGATTAATAAGAGGATTCATCTTTCCCCAGTGATTATTAAAGAAATTCTGAGATAATTTGTAGTTTTGATCGCTTTTGTGAGCTCGTTGGGGCTTGATGGCGATGCCGAATTATGTAACTTGTGTTCCCTGTTGTTGTGCAGGAATTCAAAAACAGCAAAGTCACACTCAAGACTGGCTTTGGAAAAATTTCCTCGATAACTTGGTAAATGGTTGAAGTGCCCTCTGTTGGGTTTCCACCTAATCCTGTTTGCGCCTTCCACTTCTTTTTCCATGAAAATTATTATTATTTTATTATTATTAGTTATTATTTTTATTTGTTCTTTGCCTTTCTTTACTTCCATAACGGCTGCAATTATTCTCGACCTTGTGGGCAGCCGAGAAGGGAGGGGGTATTCTGCCCCAAGTCTTTGTGGAACTGTCTGACAATGCCTGATCATTCCATTGAGGCAGGTATTTTGTGATTTTGTTTCAGGCAATATCGACACTGGGACGTTTTTAAACATCCATTAACTTCTACTCGGGTTCAAACCATCCCCTTGACCCGCCCCGCTGTCCCCTTGCTTTTTGTGTATCGAGCATAATAGCAGTTAGAAGTATCTTATCGATGTATCGGTCATGCATAATGAACTCCTGCTCACTCTGAAATTGCATTCCCTTTTCATAGATCACTGTGTAAATTAAAATTCCGATGGGATGTTCTTTTTGGATGGTTTTGTGGATCCTTTGATTACTGTAATCATTCAGGCATTTTGCCACAAGCCGCAAAAAAAAAAATTATATATATATATATATATATATATATATATATATATATAATTATAAAATGACGTTTGTCTCAGTTTGTCTTGATACAATGAGTTCACAGTGAAACTTGTTTATATATTACCCTTTTACCCTCTGTTCCGGGAATTATAGCCGTCCGTTTTGGCAAACTCCTTGACCGCATTCTTTGCACATGGAGAAGCCTCTTTATGGTGACAACCTACCCGCCTTGCATTGACAGCCTTTCCAAGCGCTATCTGGCTTCTGCAACAATCGAGTTAAAATGTCATCTCTTGGGTACGAAGGCCTGCGGAGGTTGTGGCGAGGGAACGAGTGTTCCTCGCTTAGCAACAGACTTTACTTGCTCATTTGAATCTGTTTTAAATCATTGGTGTATCTAAAACAATGATGGAAGTTAAATTAGTCACAGTATTGAAAGAATAATCATGAGGCCCACGTTTTTTTTCTTCCATATATATATTTGAGGAGGGGTGGGGTGTGCACTTTATTTGCAATGGTGTCCGCATCCCGCCGCTGCATGCCCTATACAAGTGTCAGTTCTCGCTGAAGGATTTTAATGGTTAGTGGTTGCAATCGTGTATGGGTCGCACACGGGGAAGGATTTTGTAATTCCTTCAAGGAATGCTGGCGATAACTGGCCTATCTTCCACGAAGGAACACGCGTGGAATCTTTTAATGGCCACCATGATGTCAGCAGGTGGGACGCCAGTTTAACGTCCATCTGAGGACGGCATAACACAGTGATGAATCAACCCTGCCTGGGAAACACCAGAAGACAGTTTATAAAGCTAGGTCAGGATTTCAAACCAGGCTCGACAGCTCCGAGCAAGTGTGCATACCTCTCGGGCCATCCTGTCGGTCATAGCAGTGACTACATTTACTGTGTTTGGTGTATTTTTAATTGCTGTATTGGCTCTATGAGAGATATTGATGCCTTTTTTGTGTTTTTCTTTGTTGTTTTTTTGAATCTATTGTGCCACACGATCGTTTCATTAATTTGGTGACCAGCCAAACTTATGGCTTTATCGTCTATCTTCCTTAAAATCGTTTGTAACTAGACATTGTAATTGATCCATCATTAACTTTGCCGTCACCAAATATACTGTTTTTGGCAATACATGGTCATAGCCACTTTTGTAGAGTTTGAAGTAATGTGCACAAATTCAGAAAAAATTTAATTCTTCATGTTAAAATGTGGGCATTGTAAAGGACTATCGCAGAAAATGGGTTTCATTGGTGTTGCCTGATCCTTGATGAAAATGGTGTCTAGCGCCAGCTGTCCCGTAGATGTGGAGTGGTGAAAGCCTGAAAGTTTTTAAAAGCCTCACGTCAAAGCCACAACTATTCCCTTTTTTATATTGGTGTTCGAGTCTCATGGGACAGCGGCACAACACAAAACAAATCGACACAAGTGCGGGCAAAGGTATACAATGTAGTTAGTTTGGGCACGATGCGCCAAAGCATGAGAGAGGAGTTTGCAGGTGAAAGGCTAGACCAGTATGGAAAGAAGAGACCCTTGAAGTGGCTGGATGGCACGTGATATCCTGGAGGGCTGAGAGCTCGAACACTCTTGAAGAGACTGTTTGCTTGCAAATGAAGATGGGTTTATATTTTAATTTGTTTATTGTGCAATGTTGAACTGTGGGGTGATTGGGGATTGTTCTCCCTCTGTGCTGAATGAGCATCAACTTGGTTTCAAAAAGCTAAATGGTATTGTAAATAGTTTTTTTGTTCGTTCTTTCTTATTATTTGAAATCTTCTTATTATCCTTATTATTTCTTATTATTCTTATCTTCGCTTTTAGAATTCATTTTCTCGGAACCGCAAGTTCCGATCGACAACAATTTTACCGTAAGCTTATCTTTTTTTTGATAGCTACTTAATTGATAATTATGACACGCCATCTTTGAAAACTGAAAAGCTTTGGACATCTGTATCTCTGAAACTGTGGCAATGGAAACATTTGAAAACTTGGGCACATGTAATGAGCTACCGATGGGAACGTGTGATTTTTTTCGTGATATCATCGGTGAATGCGGTATCCCGGTGAAATATTCGAACAGGGAGAACCGCTTATTGGAAAATTTGAAATTTTCTCAAGCGCATCTATGCAACAATTCACTGTAGAAAAAATTATGACGTCGTAGTCACTTTGTTTCGGCAGCCATATTGTTTTGAAAAAAAAATTTTTTTTTTTTTAATCTTCTCCAAGAAACGGTTGGACAGATGAAGGCAAAAACTTCAGCACACACATTCTCCATGACATCCTTTACAAGTTGTTAATTTCTATTGAGAGGTCACATGGTTTGGTGCCATATTGCATTTACCCTATACGCTCAAACATCTTTCCAGAACGGACTGGCAGATAAAGGGGAAACCTTCACACACGTAATTCTCCTTGGGTAGGGGATACGATTCAATGAATAATTGATAGGTCACATGGTTTGCAGCCATATTGGATTGAAGAAAAATATTAAAATAATGTTTGCTGGAACCACTTAACCTTTCGAGCGAAACTTTGGCAATAATCGTCCATAGCACATGGCTGGTAAACAATTATGACAATCACATGGTTTGGTGGCCATACTTGAGATTGAAAAATGCACCTCAACCGATTAACACGAACTTTACACGGCATGTTTCGCCACTAACCCATTAAGAGGCAGAATGTAAATTTATGATGTCCATAGGTCACATGGTTTCATACAGCCATATTAATTGAATTTTTTTTTTTTAATCTTCTCTAGACACTGAACAGATTTAGGCAAACTTCAATGGACAACATTTCGCCCAAGACAAATGCCTTTTTACAAGTTTGTTAATTTTCTAATTGATAGTCACATTATTTGGCAGCCCATATTGCTTTAAGAAAAAATATTAAATAATGTTTTCTCTGGAACCATTTCCCTGATGAAAGCAAAACATTTGCAACTATCATACCAACCCCAATGCCTGCAATATATGGTAAAAATTATGCAAGTCACATGGTTTGGGCGGCCATCTGGGATAGAAAACGCACCTTGTCGATCAACACAAAACTTAACAAGCATGAATCCACTAACCGCCATTAGAAGAGAGAATATAATTTATAATGTAATAGGTCACTTGTACGGCAGCCATATTGGCAATGAAGAAATTAAAAAAAAGTCTTCTTGAAACAGTGAAAGATCGAGGCGAAACTTTACAGGTACCCGCGCCTATCCATGAGAACAAAAAGTTCTCAAACCTCCTTTTGATGTCGGTCAACATGGTTTGGCAGCCGTATTGGATTGAAGGAAAAATATTAATATAATATTTACTTTACCTTGAACTGCTGCATGCAATAAATATGAACTCCACAATTATAAATCTAGCCCTGAGAATGGGGAACATATGTTTTTAAATTACAACCGATCAGCACAAGGTCTGGCAGCCAGAATTATTTAATTATTGATCTGAGAACTTTTAGAATCCCTTTTTTTTGCATAAGGCTCACTTGGCTGCACCCTGCATGTGTTTGAGGTACAGGAGTACAAATTCTAATTGATTACGATGATGGCCCGAAGAAAAATGGTCACCTGAGTACATAAAAATGACAGGAACTTGGCCTGTTTCTCGTGCATAAACTTGTGAGTCCCGCGTCATCGAGAAATGTGTGGGGCCTCATTAACTCTAGCGAATTCCCGCTGATGGTGTCCACATTTATTACTTTGTTTTCAGGTTATTTCAACATCAATTCAATTGGCTACCAAATGTATTCAAGAAAAAGGGTGAACTGCTTAACGTAATAAATAGATTGAATATGGCGTGTACTGGGTCCAGTAACTCAATCAATTCCACCGTAGTAGAGAGTATGAGGGGGCTTCCTGGCTTCGTATTAACTCGCGGAGTCCGGTTTACCGTGGAACTCTCGTGACATTTCCCCGCACACTTATTGCTTCGTTTTGCAGGGTAATTTAAAAACGCCACATTCCAATTAATACCTGACAATATCCCGAGGAAAGAGGGCTAACTCCTTTCGCAATGAATAGATTGAACACTTTGGTGTTACTACTGGTCTTGTAAATTTCGTCAGTCCTGGTTTTGTATCAAAGCAGAGTTGTGTTCGAAGCCCAGACCGTCTGGGTACCCCGGTCATCACTGCTCAGCAAGTTATAAAGTGGCAGTTCAAGTTTACCTTTTAACTATTTATTTTTGTTGCCATAAACAAATGATTGTAAATTCCTAATTCTAAGCAATTTAATAATTGTAATTCGATTGAAAATAAAATTGTCCTGTTTTTTTTGCTCTTCGTGTTGGCATTTGAACATCTAGTAACATGACAAGGGATTATAGAGTAGTTTAAAATAGTGTGAACGTCAAATTTGAGCATCGAGTTCAGCTTTTGAAGTTGCCATTTGAATTATTTGTACTCAGGCGATCAAGTAAGTCTTGTCCGCCAGGGGGCAACATTGTATGGAAAATCAAGTTGAACCCTAGTCCCTCTGGGAATTGAGGGGAAACTGGCAGCCCTAGCTTGATTTGCTTGAGACTGTCCTCGTGTGGTTCGCATCCTAACGCCACTATAACTGTCATCCGGTGTTTTTACATGTCGGGCGAGGCATCGATGTGTGTTCATTCCAAAAGGGATGTCACGAGAGGACCCATCCCCTACACTGACTTGGACGTAAAGATCCCAATCCTGACTTAGTGCCCTTCAGAATGAGTAGGTGAGTGTTTTGCCGGCACCTCCTAAAAACAAATACAAATTCTGCTAAATTCAAGTGGTCTGATCTTGGACCAGCCCTTGACAACCGTGTTCGACTGCGTTGCTATCTCAGTGGGTAGTGTCTTGGGCAGCAGCTCTTATGCAATTAAATCGAGTATTTCATGTATGTGGTTGAGTGGAATTAGACTGAAAATCCAGTCACCGTCCTTCACAAATTACAACTGCAACTCATAGGATCATTGATTGATTCATTCTAAAGGGCATGGCCATCCCACCTTGATGAATATATGTCTTTTCCTGCATAAATATCGTTTCGTTTTCATACAAAGGGGATTCAAACGCTTCTCGGAACGAGATACAAGCATAAAAAGGCATTAATGAGTGCACTTGAATATAACTATAGTACATGCACACGACCTCGTCAAATGGTGTTCAATGCAAGTTTGTTTTTTGTTGTTTTTTTTCTCTCCACAAGAGCAAGGCTCTCATGGAAGAGAAATATTCAAATATAATTCATTAGAAATGGCATTCGAAGAGCGCATACCTCCTGGCAGGTGAACAGTTTGGTTTTTGTATCCCACTGCTTCGGCTGGATCTGCATCTGGACCAGAACCAAAAATCTAATCATTTCGTCATTGGCAGACACGCACCTGTCCAAGTTTTGTCTGATCCATCATATCTTGAGATATCCTGCTCCAGAGACAAACGGGTGAAAACGTAACTTCCGTACACCTTAGGGTGGTGGATGTAATTAAAAGTTTTTATAAGGACTATAATGGCTACAAGTTTATTCCTACTTGTGGGGAAGTTTTCTTTGTTATTTTTTTTTTGCCCAAGTGTTTCATGAACTAAGCTGTTACGGCCTGAATGCTCACGATTGATATCTTCTGTTTTAATGCATGGCGCCAAGGTTGATTTAAGGTTTGTTCGCGGTCCTGGCGATAGCTCCAACTTCTGTCCATCTTTCACGTCCATCCGAGAGATTATAACTATTTGACATACTTCACGAAAAGTACGCAGGACAAACCAAGATTGTTTTTGGAAATCGTGCCGCACCAAAGTGAAGTGTTGCTCTTCTCATGACCTCTCGCACAACTTGACCAAAACAACCTCCGAACTCTTGATGGTCCTATCGTGGTAACAGCGATTTAATTGGGAAGGGTCCACAACCTAGTTCATTTTGCCTGTTAACTTTTAAAGGCATTGAAGCAACTGAAAAGAGTTTTTCTGCTCCTTTTGAGATGTAGTTGTTGTAATATCTTCCGGGATGAAGAAGGAAAAAAGTTGGTATTGCAACATTCAGAGAAAGGGGATAAATACATTGACTATTTGTTTGTGTGCTCTTTTAGTGAGTATTTCTTTCAACACTGTTCTCAGAGGACTTTGAACAAAAAACGGAGTGGCTCCACCTGGGCTATCTGGCACCGAGCGCTGTGAACCCACCTTTCGAAATGCTCAATGGCGGTGCCTCTGATCAGGGCGAGCGCCATGCCTCGTGGTTATTGTCCGGTAGCCCCCCTCCCCCCCCAAAAGCCCCCCCGTAGTCTTATCTGTTCTGTGCAACCTAACTCCACACTTCTAACTGCCATTAACCAGGATTATATGTGGGGTGGTTAGAGTGGGATTTTGTGAGGTAGAGGGGGAGGGTTTAGAATGCAACTATTTGTAACATTGTGCATGTTTGAGAAGAGCATGTTGATTCAAGTTTGCAAGATAAAAGCTGCAAGATTCTTTAAGGTTGTTTTTTGTAAAATAAGTTCTGAGAAGTGACAAAGTCGCAAGAGAACTGTTTGTCTGTCTCTCGTTCTCTCCGCTCTGTTTTGCACTCTGTAGTTAACTCTGCCTGTCGAGTTGCTATTAAAAGTGCCGTTTGTTACGTTTTGCTTGCACTGCACGGAGCGACGCTCCAGCAATGGAGGCAAATCAAAAACAGAGGCAGCAATTTCGCTAAATGCGGCCTCCAGCGGCCCGAATCACCGGGCCCGCCCCCGCCCCCCCCCCCGAGGAACGCGCGGCCGCTTGGGATTACGCTCCCGTGCCTTCAAACGGAATGGTATTTATTAGCGCGTTCGATTGTCTGACATTCAAGGAGTGCCCCCAGCAATAATAGGGCAATGCAGTTTGGGAAGAAAAGGGTCCGTGATAAAATCCTGTTTCTGTTTTTACCCCAGTTGCCTGTTGAATTGCAATCTCTTGCTACTTTTTATTGTTTTGTTAACTTATTCTCTTTCTTGCATCGCTTTTGTTAGGCAAATTTTACTCTCGTTACCCACCACCGAAGGTGGACAGAAGCTATGTCTTCACCCTTCAAATACTGTGAGCTAGGATAATCTCCAAAAAAGTTGGTAAGACTGATGGTGGACATGGATGTGTGTGACAAGGTTCAAAATGATTAGGATTTTGTGAAGAATCTGGATACTACAATATTTTAAGTGATTCTTATCTAATGAGAGAGTCGGGAACAAAAATGATATGTAAGCATATTCAAAAAGTTAGGGACGGATTCGGTGGAAATTTGGTGGATGAGTGGGAGGTGACAAGAAACAAGCCGATTAGATTTTGGAGGAAGCAGATCCATGCTATGAACATCTAAATCATTACGGAGACAAACATGAACTATCTCACAGCTTGGCGGAAGGTTGCACTCCACCGAGGCTGTTCTAGTTACCTTTGCCGAAGGAGGGTATTGGCATTTGGGTCGTTCTGTCTGTTTGGCCGCGCAGATCTTTAAGTGTTTATCTCTGCAGCCGTTTGTTGGATTGAGCATGAAATTTTCAACCAATCGGAGTGACTACTCCTGTACAATGATAATTATGACGTCAATAGGTACGTAGTGTGGCAGCGCATGTTTGGAAAAACAGAAAACTTAACCGCTGAAATTGCACCAAGGAAAAAATTGAAACTTAAGCACATGACAAGTACTCATGGGGAACGTGATATTTTTATGACATCATAGTGCCTATCGTAAAATGGGGGCCCGTCAAAATTGCATATGTAGAATGTTACATCCGATCAGTATGAAAATTTTTGAGGGTTATCTAGGGATAAAACTGGGTTCAAAAGAAAAAAATAAATTGAATGTCATCCGGTCACGGTGATTTCAAGCAAACCATATTTAAAAAAAATATATGTTTCAAAAATCTTCTCTGAAGTGGCTGAACATATCGAGGCAACTTTAACACGGATGACCACGATGCCATGAGGAACAAAAGGTCACACATAAGATGTCATAGGTAACTATGGTTTGGCAGCCAAATTGATTTACCCTAAATCCTATAAAAATTCTCCCAGAACGTCTGAACATATCGAGGGGAAACGTCAACACAAATGTTTTCCCAAGCCATGGGTGTTCAAGTTTGTTAAGGATAATTGAAAGGTCCACTGGTGTTGGCTTGAGAAAAATATTAATGTTTTCTCTGGAACCCTTAATTGGAATGAAACCTTACAATATGACTAGTAGTGGACGGGATACATGTTTTAAAATTTGAGTTATCGGATGTATGGTCTGGCAGCCAGATATTATTTAATTTTTTTGATCTGATTCTTTAAATATTTTTTATATTTTTTAATGAGGCTACTTTGGTTGTGCCTGGATGGGTTTGATGGTAGAGAGAGTAGCAACTGAAATGAATCCTATCCAGTTCTCTGATGTGACTTCATCCTTGCTTTTTTGGCTTGTTCGGGTTTCCTTCTGTTACTTCCGAATGCAGACTGTAACCTAATTTGGTCTTCTCCATTGATTTGAAATGAATTTATTTTAAATCCCATTCCTAAATTCCAATGAATAATAATAATAAACGTCATGGGTCAGGGTCAGGTGTGCCGATCAAATCGGGACGTCTTGGTAGCCCGGTCATTACTGGCCAGCCAGTTTTAAAAATGGCAGTTCTAGTTATGTCTCTTTATTAATTCGTAACACACCAGTCACAAACATCAATGCAAAACAAGTTCTGGCGAGGGTCTGCAATGCTCTGATTGCTCTTTTTTCTTGTTTTTCTGCCACTCTCCAATATGCTCTGTTTTGGTGTTAGTTTGATGTTGGAATATCTATGTGCTGGTTGCAAATGGGTGTTCATGTGAAGCCATTAACAAACGTGTTGGAGTTCCAGTAAAGCTTCTTCCAATTACAAGCAAAGTCTTCGTCCAGTCACCGCATATCTGGAACATGGTGTTTGCTCCTTTCTGAGTAATGGGTGGGAAGTCCTAAAATGTCCATGTTAACTTGCAGGTATATTGGTATTTGGTAAAAGTTTGGCATCATGCCCTGCTGCTTAGGTCTTTGCCTCTGCACACAAGTCACACCATACCTTTTTTTCTCTTCTGATTTCTTCTACTTGTGCAATCAACATGTACAACACATGGAACCTGTCCCTCTCTCTCTCTCATAGTAAGGTAGAAGCACCCCAAGAAGTATCTTGGGAAAATAGTCTTGGTCCTCCTACATTGGAGACCTCACCATTTCTATTGAAAGCCCTTCTTCTCCTTTTTATAGATGCCTCTGCATTGTTTCAAAACATTAATCAATTCTAAACGGATATGCAGATTCAGCAAGTCACTTCCTGCCTATCTGGAATTGATTAGAATGCTGGAAAATAAATAAGAATCTGTTATTCATTCCTGGCAATATCACTCTGTCAATTTGGGAATGAATCGTGAATTTTGGTATCTACTTCCATAGTCAGCACTGGAAGAGGTTTCAGTCTCTTGAAATTCTATGGCATCCATCAAGCACAACCTCTCCCGGGGCCAACCATGGAACAACCTGGATTTAACACTACCCAAGCCTGGCATCCTTCGTTTCAAAATCATTCTTTGAAAAATCTGAACTCTAACAGCCCTGCAAGCACTCTTGTCCTCATTTGGATAGTTCAGTCATGATAGCTTCATCGGAGGACTCGCTCCCCAATGGCCTGATGCGCCAGCATCCACGGCTCCCATGGATCTGTGAAATGTACTACTTGCGTTGAGGTCGAGCATGTCTGTTGCTTTCCACATCATGGACAGGTCGGGGGGGGGGGGGGGGGGTCCTCGTTAATTAATTTATTTATTGTAATTGCCCCTCTTCTCTGGTCTAGTTCTCTGTGGCTCTCTATGCCTTCTAACCCTCCAACTCCACAAGGATGCACACACAATCCTCCTTCCACTAACCCCCTCTCTCCTGCTGGTTAAACTTTAAAATTCAGCCCTTTCCAACACCAAAATCTCATTTGGTCCTCTTCTCTCCCATTTGTGGAACTGCCTACGAAATTGTTTAAATCGCACTCTTTCTTCCATGGCTTCGAGCAAGCGGTGCACGACACAATTCATCTCATCCCTCATCCTAATGGTGGATGTTTTTCCTTCCTACCCCTAATTAACCCCAACCTTAATTGCAGGATTAACTGTTTCTCCCATCCTCGTCTTTTCCTATATAACCATTACCTTGTGTGGGATGGTACACCTGTCCTGATGTTGCCTTTACAACCCTCTGTCACACCTCCTTGTCTGTTTCATGAGCCTCTAATTTGGATCCAAAATGAAAACCCCTTCGTTTTATATCCACAGGGCAGCTCCTGAGGGTGAATAACGACAAGCAATCTTCATTTCGGTCATGCACAGTCTAAAATGTCAATCAATCGAAAATCGGAAGGGGTGGGAGTCACAGACATGTGGACAGCGTGTGTGCAAATAAGTGTGCTTTGTGTTCAACTATATACAGGTGTGACTACACTTAGTGTTCAAGGGATCTATACACACACACACAACACACTAACACAAGCACACGCTCTCTCATAATAGAGAGCAAAGCTTTCTGAACGCCCCCATTTCCTCCTCGTTCGTTTCTTTCACTTGGACGTTGTTGCGACGCGACGTTGCCGCCTGCACGCAATGCCCTCCATATGCGGACAAGGTGCGTTCTTGAATCCCAATCTCAAAATAACAAACGTTACCCTCCTCCTCCTCCCACGTAACGCCATATCTAACCCCCCTCCCTCCCCCTTCATGCGCAGTTCAAGCTCCGTGTACTGATGACAGGAAGGGGTTTAGCCGCTAATCCTGGCGGATTTCATTCCAAGAGCCTGACAGTTTTCCTGGCGGTCGAATGACGGCACTTTAATTTTCTCGACGGATTTTTATAACTCGCAATCCATCCCCTCCAATAGCTTGTTAGCTTCCAGCAAAGTTCATTGTCCACATTGCCTCAAACCCTCTTCTCCTCTCCAACAATTGGTCTTTAGGTCATTTTTAAATGTTAGTACGACGTGCTGCTGTACATCCTTTGCTATAGAATTTTGATATACATATACAATTATAACATCAAGGGTCATTCCGTGCCAACTCACCTAAATTTTCAAAAAACCTCCCCAGGTCACCTCCTCAGATTTGTGCTGGAAAATCTATTAAATGTAGATCTATTATGGCTCTACCCCACCATGCAAAGATTAGCTTTCAATTCCTCATAAGTTTATAAAAAATATCTATCTCTAGAGACCTTTGGAAAATTTGGCCCTAAAAATGCCAATAGTGAAAAACGCATTTTTTTCAACTTCAGGGGCTTATAATTTGTATAATGGACTCTCTAGAAGTAATATTTGCAAATATTTACTAATTGGCATCCAAATTTTTTCAATTATGGAATCAGATAGCCTCTGGGATGCATATTTCTCACTCTAAAAGGAAGCTAAAAATTGGCTTTTTTTGCAAAACGAGCTAAAAATAAAGGTTGAAACTATAGTACCCTCCTGAAATATGGAACATACTTAGAATTTTTCCTCGTATCACAGTGATTATCGGGTCATTATCTATCCATTAATAACATTTTTGTTGGGATAATACAGTTATGGCTGATGAATTATAAAAAGTTTTACCATAAGCCCCTTGCCTCCGAAGGGCTCTGAAAATGGCCAATTTTGTCCCTGGTTTAACGCATGTGGACTAGGGGTTTAGGATCTTATTTTTTTTCTAAAGATTGCCGACATCAAGAATGTGTCTACTGACCGAATAATTTATATCTAACGCCCATTGGCTCATATTAAAATAAATTTTTATTTACATGCATAGAATTTTTTTATAATGTATTCACTTTTTTTCATATTCATGAAGCTTATAAATCTGAAACTGAACACTCTAGCAAATGGATACTGCAGATATTTTTATAAACTGGCATAGAAATTTACAGGATCTGTTATCAGAAGCCTGATAAATGCATATGTTTTATCTGTAGGAAGTTGAAAATGCCACTTTGACCAAGAAAATGGTGGAAGTATTCTGCAGGCCTCCAGAAAAAAAAAAGATCAATGCTGGGGTGCCATTAACTCGACATTCTTTGTGTGTGGGTTGAGGCCCTGACATAAAATCTGGTGACGTCAGTACCAACTGTCACAGGGCAAATGACTTTAAGCATGTTCAAAGACCTGTTATTAAAGAGTTTGAAGCATTAAGAAGGTTTCTAAGGTATAAAAATTACTAATATTCATTGTCTCTGAAAATCTGTAAAGTAAAAAACTGCTACTCACATCTATCAAATTTGTTCTAATTTATAATTTGCAATCACTTACGCAAAGTAATCATTAGCATGTATTTATGAAATAAATAACATCCTTATCACTAATGTCTATGATAAGAAGCATAATTTAGCCTCATGGCGCACCCCTGCAAGATCACCTTGTTTGTACCAAGTGGCAAATTGCCATAATTTGGCTTCCCTAAAACTAGGAGTATGTGCTTTCTAGAGACATTCGATGCCACAATCTGAAATTTTGCTATACAGTTTTAAAATTCTTGCCAGTAACTCTTCCTGGATAGTTCCTTTAAGATTTAATAACCTTCTGAAAATATGAAAAGAAGTGAATAATTATAGAAAACGTGCATGTAATAAAATTTATTTTAAGCTATGAGCATGGCGTTAGAAAAAATTATTCGGTCAGTAAACAATCTTATAAGGAATCTTTCAGATAAAAAAAATGAAGATCCATAAACCCTAGCACATGGTCAAACCAGGGGACAAAAAATAATTTTAGGATTTAACGTATACTTATTTATATAATTTTGGATAGAGCCCTCGCGGCAAAGGGCTATGTTAAACTTTTTATAATTCATCACCGATACTGTATTACCCCGCAAAAATGTATCTATGGATAGATAAGTGACCCCTATAATCACGTGTGTTATGAGGATAAAAATTCTAAGTTGTTCCATATTTTCAAGAGGGCTTCCTATAGTTTCAC
>CM068964.1:47163248-47182253 GCA_035128595.1 Eptatretus atami
CAGATCAAAAAATTAAATAATTCTGGCTGCCAGACTATGCATCCAAACAAGTTGGAATTTAAAACATGTATTCGCCATCACTACTAGATCATCATTGTGAAGTTTCACGTCGATTGATTAAGCAGTTCCAGAGAAAACATTATTTAATATTTTTCTTCAATCAAATATGGTGCTGATAAGAGTGAGTGCCAAATTGGGTGTATACCAACTTTATAGAAATGATGAATGAGTGTTAGAGAGGGACCGAGGCCTCCTCCCGCCTCCCCCTTATATGGAGGTAATCCCTATCATAGAGAAAAGCGAGATGAGGGGATTTGCTGGTTTGGAGCATGGAAGTCGTGATAGTGCTTGGATCTTATAGTAGAGGAGAAATTAACTAGCCATCCAGTTGAAGACAAAGTCTTCGATATCCCCTGCCATAGTAAATGAGGACAAGGTTTTCACTCCTCTTAACACAGCCATTTAAGATTACTGGATTATCAGGGAAATTCGTCTCAATCCAGCTGTTTGCATGCGAAACAGAATATATATATTTTTATCTGTAAACATCAAAGGCACGAGTTCACCACTTGCTTGATATGTCGACCAAATTTCGTAAAGATATCTTGAGGGGATTTGTAGTTAAGCTCCGGAAACAAAATGTGCACGGCCACGGGTCAATACTGGCCGTACGGACAGACGGACGGTCACGGGAGTGGAACCCATTTCTATATCCCCGCCAACTTTGTTGGTTGGTGGGGGATAATAATTTTGTGCAAATGTGTGGTTTAGGGAGTGTGGCCTGAGTTTGAGGCACAGTTTGGTTGAGGATGCCCAGGCCTTGGTTGAGGCCCTGAGAGCCTTGAGTGATGGGCTGCAATAGGCCAGACGGGCATGGGTTTCTAAATTTTTCTTTTTGTCAGCCCAGGCATCTAAGGATGCAGGAAATGCCAGCAAGCACATAGAAAGGGTGCCAGAGAGAGAGTCCCTGCAATTTGTATGGAATGTGGTGTTTGCTTACTTTTTGCAATAATTATGTTCGTATTTATGACAGGAATTTGAAATTTGTGCAGAATGCCGGCGATAGCTCACCTACTCTTTCTGAAAGACACCGTGGGATCCTTGATGTCCACCAACTAATGCTGGCAGACGGGACACCTGGATTAACGCCCTTCCAATGGACGGCAAGCACATTGATGCCTCGCCCTGCCTCTGAAACACCAGTACAGTATTGCATTTTCTAGCTGGGTCGATCTGAACCCAGTTGACAGCTCAACGGCAAGTGCACATACCTCTAATATATCTGCCAGCCCACATAACTGAAATGGATGTTGAAAAATTTGAAAGTATTGGAGTTAATTGGACGGTTGGATGTCGGTCCAATAACTTTTTAACGCCCAGCACATTTATCTGCTGAAAGAACCTATTGTTGTTCATACTTGGAAGCAACCATATTGTTGGTTTACAATCAAATCAAGAGCATTATGCACTTGAGACAGAAAACCATTGTCAGCCTTTATTGCCCCACATGCGAAGCGAAAAGCGGGGTGAAGCATTTGGTTCACTTTGCCTGTTTGTCTGCAGATGTCAGTCTGTGAACGAGGAACAATTTAATGTCAATTCAGTGTTATATTTTGAACAATGTAGAACACAAATCGGAACAGGAACCTGCAGCTTAGCAGTACTTTGTCTCTGAATTTGGCAAATTGTATGGAATCTTCTCCCGATCACACATGTGCAATGTTCACCAACTAATGCTCGCAGACAAGGCACCAAGCCTAACGTCTATCGGCACACTTTGTGATGCAACGCCCTTCCTGAAAAGCACCAGTCTGACACTATGGTTGGGTTGGGAATCCACCATCCCGATGTAAGTGAATAAATATCAACCTTAACCAGAATAAATATCACCATGCTAATCAGAATAAATATCATCCTAAATCAGAATAAATATCACCCTAAATCAGAATAAATATCACCCTAAATCAGAATAAATATCACCCTTAACCAGAATAAATATCACCCTTAACCAGATTAAATATGCCCGGAAAGCAGATAATATACCGCCCTGACTCAGGATAAATACCGGCACCTGAATCAGGAAAAATATCGCCCCTGAATCAGAGTAAATCGCTAATCAATAAATTCGCCCTGATAGAATAATATCGCCCTGAATTCAGAATAAAATCACCCTTAACGCAGAATAAATACACCGCTGAAGCAGACTAAATCGCCCTGAATCAGAATAAATATCACCTTAACCAGAATAAATATCGCCCTGAATCAAGAATAAATATTCGCCCGAATCAGAATAAAATCACCCTTCAACAAATAAATATCACCCTCTGAATCAGAATAAATATCGCCCTGAATCAGAATAAATATCGCCGAATCAGATAAATATCTGCCCTGATCAGGAAAATCTCGCCCTGAATCAGATAAAAGTATCGCCCCTGAATCAGGATAAATATCGCCCCTGAATCAGGATAAATACTTGTCCCTGAATCAGAATAATATCGCCCGCTGAATCAGAATAATATTGCACCTAGCTAAATCAAGAATAAATAGCGTACCTATGCAATCAGACATAGAATATCATCCTAGAATCAAATAAATAGTCACTCCTAACCAGAATAAATATCTTAAGCATAATCAATCATACTCCTCTGAATCAGATAAATATCGCCCTGGAATCAGGATAAATATCGCCCTGAATCGTATCGTGCGATAGGATAGTAGCTGATCGGTATACGCTGAATCAGGATAAGGTATCGCCCTGAATCAGGATAAAATACTCGCCCTGAATCTAGGAAAATATGCCCTGAATCAGGATAAATATCGCCGCTGATCAGGATAAATATCGCCTGAATCAGAATAAATATCGCCCTGAATCAGAATAAATTCGCCTGAATCAGAATAAATATCGCCCTGAATCAGGATAAATCAGCCCTGAATCAGAATAAATATCGCCTAACCAGAATAAATATTGTAAACAAATAATATTGATCTATACTAAAAGTGTGTGTGTGTGTGTGTGTGTGTGTGTGTGTGTGTGTGTCCTCCCCTCCATAACTCCAAAACCATAAAACTAACAGCCTGAACCTTTGCATGCCACAGTAAGAAACACCAAGGAAGTGGCAAGAGTGAAAAGTGGGTGTTTGGGTTAATTAAAACACCCCTTTGAAGAATAAAATACTATTAATGGCCTTTATCCTTCATCAGACAATCCTCAGCCACCTTGCTCTCTGGGTCTTAACGTGTTTCCTAGGTAACCTCACTGGGGTCTGAGGCCAACATGTTTTTTGGCCTGCTCAACCATGCCTTGATCTGGAAGAGGCCGCAACAATTTCTTAACGATAAAGTTGTTTTTTCACTTTCCTCACTCATATTATTGAATGCGTGTTCATCATAGCTACGAATCACTGGGTACATTGCAATGCTTATAATCACCCGGAGACGTCAGTGTTCATTGCTTTATTTCATTTCCGCACCTGCGTTCACCACGAGTATCTCTTAAACGAAAGAGAATTACAAAATTTAAGCTCCAGAATCGAACTCACAAGCAGTTCCGATTCCGAGAAAAGTGTTAATATGTCCAATTGACATATTTGACATTTTGTACATCTCCGGGAGGTGTATGTTTAATATGTTTGCTAATCACTTACCAAACGAGCCGTTTATCAACTGTTTTGTTTGAGTGCTTAAGTCACTTGGCGAACGCTCTCCAAGCTGCTTGGTTGTTCATTTCGGTAAAAGTTCCCATGCTATCAATGGAACATCGTTTAGACAGACGTACATTTCCGCCTGTGTTGGCTCTGCAGTGCCGTGCAGTTAGTGCCTCGGGAGATGTCTCATCTGCTGAAAATGTGCAATTTTATTTTTTCAGGACCGTTTTGTTTTACCTTTTCGTGTGATCTCCTTTTAATATAATCCACCCCTCACTTTGACATCGATACATATATAAAAACAATAAGGTCCATCCGACCAGGTGTTTGCCATGATCTGTCTGTGAAGACAAAGAGCATAGATTGACATTTTGTCTTCTGTGGCTTCATATATTTTTGAATTGAATTTTGCAAATTTCCCACTTGAATTCCTCTTTCAAAGATCTCTGTTTGAAGGTAAATATTTGTGCTTCTCGTTTTTATGTATTTTATGAATGTGTGCATTTGCGCGTGTGTTTATATATTGCTGCTGACCCGGGGATTGGGGGTGAGGAAGACCACGAGGGGTGAGCTACCTCGGGTTCCCACCAGACTCTCCGGTACCGCAGGCCATCGCACACGAATAACTTCGTGACACGGCGGGTCGCCAATCGACCGTGAACACCAATAACTCGACCACGTGGCTTGAGGTCCTCCATCCGATACCGTTTACCTAAAGGTCATGTCGTTTAATTACTGGGGGACATGCCCTCGGTATGCCTTGCTCAAACCAGATCACCTTACCAGATCAGATGCAGCCGAGCGTAACTGCCAAGAATGTACCGGTTAGAAAACAGATCGTTGGAGGATAACGCCCCAGCTAGACTAGAGTACGAACCATGCTGGACCAATGAAGGAAAATACGAAAATGAGCTGGGAACATTTCCATACAAGCATTTATTTACAATGGCGAGGAAAGGTATGTGGCACAGTAAATTGGGTTTATTGGTATGTACAGCAGGGGAGAGCAAGGAATTCATGGGGTGCAGCAAAAGGCAAGCATTCTTACAAAATGACACATAGAGCAGACTATCCCATTAAAACTTCTACAATCTTAACTGAAACAAGGGCAGGTGCCATCACAAACACACACACACACACACACACACACACACACACACACACGGAAGATTAGATATAGCCCAGAGAGAAAGAGAGCAGATGAGGATAAACCGCCTCCAAATACCTGGTGCGGTTGACAGACCAATGCAACCCAGAATGCTTCAGGAGAGGTTGGAGAGAGGAATACTGTTGTCTAAGGTGTGGGAGTAAGAGGTGTGGTGTCGTGCAATATGGGGGGTGCGGTGTTGAGCCAGAGGAAAATGGGATTGCGAGTCAGTAATGATGCTCTTTTGTGAGTCCAAAGGAGATGTGATAGAGGGGTGGAAAGAGAGAGAGGAGAGAAGATGCGTGAGGCGAAAGATCCTTAACCTCATCTTGTATAGGTCTGTTAGTGTATCGTGTACCTCGGTGGGACGCTCCGCCTGAGCATTTCCACCTCGAGATGTGGCGTGTTATCTCCAGCTTGGTCACTTTGCCAGAGCTAATGAAAACGTGTGCTCTGCACTGGTCCTCAAGAAGGAGCACGTCCTCGCAATCGCGCACCAACCATGAGTGAAGAGCCAGCGAAGGGCAGAGACAATGAAGAGCCGAGATGAGCAGAGAAGAAGAGGGCAGAGAAGAGTGCGAGCGGCTCCATGCTCCGCCTTTTATAATCCCCAGGCGAAGGGTGGGGTGACAACCCGAAAGCGACGCGCTGTTATCCGAATCCTGCTTCTCTTTTGGGTCACAGCAGCCCTAGCCATGCCCTGCCAGGCTCCCGGGGCCGGAAACGGTCTCATTCGCCCATCCGGCTTGACACGGCCCGTAGCTCCTGACTCAACATCGGGTATGAGCCAGCACCCTGGCCCTGAACATGCTTCGAGTGCAGTCTGCATGCCGAATAGCAATGCACACCCGCCACCCACGGGTCCCCTCTCATGAGCTAAATTGCACACCCGGGCCCCGTACCAAACTCCCGGATCGCCCTTCCTGCTACCCCTCCTCACCGCCCCTGTCTTGCCATGTTCTGGCGACTGGACAAGGGTCGTATCAATCCCTTGTGCTCACCCGGGACATCCCCAGAAAGATGCGGTCGAGCTATTAACGTCCGTTGCTCGGCCCCGCATCGCTCGGTCCGAGGGCAGTCCGAGTCGTGCAGCACTCCTCTGTATCATGGCGAATTGTAGTGATGCAGAGGTACAAGGAAGTGTGGAAATATTTTTCCCATGGGTGGGAGGAGTTTGTGGTCGAAGTGGTGAGGTTTGGTGAGTGAGGGGTGAAGCAAGGTGAGATGCTGGTTGGAAATTGGTGCACAGTTTTGAATGCATTAATGGTGCGCGATGCACGTGCGGTATAGTGTGTAGTGTGCTTTGTTGGTTCCAAGCCACGGGAGGTATCGTAGTGTGCGTATTACTCATCGCACTTTGCATGGTGTGTATGCTTGCTTGCTTTGATTTGTACCATGGCTAAAAAGAAAGGGTTAGATTAGAAATCAGAAGAGGAGACAGATATAGTTAATAGACCTAACTGGAAGACCCACGCAATGCACCTCATCCCGTTAACCCACTGGACATGAGGGGAAGGTGCAACTGCACGAAAACTAACAAAATAACTGCCTGGGGATCACTATGTTGGGTGCCATTGCCTTCGAGGCATGCGGTTTTGTAGAACCGCAACACGATATTTATAAACTGTATTAGTGGGGCAACTTAGCTAAATATAGCATAACAATTGTGCATTTTGTGAGGAAAGCACCAAATTTGGCACACTAGTAGCCTATCATATTATGAACAGATTTGGATATTGGGCCATCTCAAATTCAGCCGCTGATGGCTGTGGCAGCCATTTTCCACTAACATCAAAAATTTTGAGATGGCCCAATATCCAAATCTCTTCATAATATGATAGGCTACTAGTGTGCCAAATTTGGTGCTTTCCTCACAAAATGCATAATTGTTATGCTAAGTTGCCCCACTATATTACCATAACGGAGATTGGTGTGTGTGTGTGTGTATGTGCAAGTTTCTGTTGTTGCCTGCTGTCTCCACACGTGGGTGGGTTTCAGGAGGTGAAACAGACCTGCCGTGTGCGTGTGTGCGTGCGTGTGTGTGTGTTTGTGTGTGTGTGTGCGTGCGTGCATGCGCAAGTTGCTGTTGTTGCCTGCTATCTCCACATGTGGGTGGAGGTGAAACCGAGACCTGCCAGGTCTCAAAGTGTGCGTGTGTGAGTATGTCGCTGATTGGTATCTACATACACCACATGGCCAAAAGTATGTGTACACCTGCTCATCCAACATCTCATTCCAAAATCATGGGCATTAATATGGAGTTGGTCCCACCTTTGCTCCTATAACAGCCTCCACTCTTCTGGGAAGGCTTTCCCTAGATGCTGGAGCATTGCTGCGAGGATTTGCTTTCATTCAGCCACAAGAGCACGAGTGAGGTCAGGCACTGATGTTGGGCAATTAGGTCTGGCTCGCAGTTGGCATTCCAATTCATCCCAAAGGTGTTCGATGGGGTTGAGGTCAGGGCTCTGTGCAGGCCAGTCAAGTTCTTCCACACCGATCTTGACAAACCATTTCTGTATGGACCTCACTTTGTGCACGGGGGCATTGCCATGCTGAAATAGGAAAGGGCCTTCCCCAAACTGTTGCCACAATGTTGGAAGCACAGAATCGTCTAGAATGTCATTGTATGCTGTGGTGTTAAGATTTCCCTTCACTGGAATTTATGGGCCTAGCCCGAACCATGAAAAACAACCCCAGATCATTATTCCTCCACCAAACTTTACAGTTGGCACAATGCATTCGGGCAGGTGGCATTCTCCTGGCATCTGCCAACCCAGATTCGTCCGTCAGACTGCCAGATGGTGAAGCGTGATTCATCACTCCAGAGAAAGCGTTACCACTGCTCCAGAGTCCAATGGTGGTGAGCCCTTGCACCAATCCAGCTGATGCTTGGAATTGTTCATGGTGATCTTTGGCTTGTGTGTGGCTGCTCGGCCATGGAAACTCATTTCATGAAGCTCTCGACGAACAGTGCTTGTGCTGATGTTGCTTCCAGTCAATTTGGAACCCGGTATTGAGTGTTGCAACTGACGACACGATTTTTCCATGCTACACGTGTCAGCACTCTGCGGTCCCATTCTGTGAGCTTGTGTGGCCTACCACTTTGCGGCTGAGCTGTTGTTGCTCCTAGCCGTTTTCACTTCACAACAACAGCACCTACAGTTGACCGGGGCAGAAATTGACAAACTGACTTATTGGAAAGGTGGCATCCTATGACGGTGCCACGTTGAAAGTCACCGATTTCTTCAGTATGTCCCATTCTACTGCCAATGTTTGTCTCTGGAGATTGTATGGCTGTATGCTTGATTTTATACACCTGTCAGCAATGGGTGTGGCTGAAACAGCCAAATCCACTAAATGGAAGAGGTGTACACATATTTTTGGACACGTAGTGTATGTGGGTTTCAGAATGTGGAGTGAAGTCCTCCCAGGGTGAGCTCAAAGTATCCACCTTCATTTTGGTAAGGGGTCACAATTCATGGCCCAAGCTGTGAAGTTTTCTGTTCTCAAAGTTTTGTGCCGAGGGCTCTCTTCAGGATCGTCACTAAGCCCAGGACAGCTTTCAACTGCAGTTCGTTTGTCGTGATATTTCCACAGATGGTTTTTAATATCTCTGAGGTTCTTCATCATCACTGGTACAATTTTGGCATTCTTCAGCTTCTGGGATCTTTTCACTTCATGCCTGAGGTCTTGGTATTTGGTGATTTTCTTGATTTCTGTGTTGTTAGTCCAAAATCACTGGTACTAACACCTCAATTAGCAATGCCTTCTCTTTTTTTTGTACCAAAGTATGATATCTGGTCACAATGCTTTGTTTTCGATGATCACGAGACGACCCGTGAACCCGTTAGGTTCCACCGTTTGACAGCGGTTGATAAAAAATCATTTTCAAAAAAAAAAATAAAAGATAGCTCCAGCGAACTATACCGCTGAGGTTGTTGCATTGATCAAATTCTCCCGAAGAATACTTGACTGAATCGGGAATTGATTTTTTAATAATTATTTTTGTTGCCCGATTTGAACGAAACTTGATATTACGCGTCAATGTGAAGAAAAAAAAACGGAGAAAAGAAAGTCGAAGAAATTATTGTGCGTAATCTTCTAAACACAATTTTATTTATTAATGAACACGGAAGTATTAGATCAAAATAGCGATGTTTATTTTATGCTTAAAAATGAATCCTTCTATGTCTATACTCAATGTTTGTGATTTTGTAATAAATCATTTCGAGGAAAAAAAAAAAAAAAAAAGTAGCTCCAGAGAACTATACCGCTGAGGTTGTTTGCATTGATCAAATAATCCCGAAGAGTACTTGACTGAATCAGGAATTTATTTTTAATAATTTCTTTCGTTGCCCGATTTTAATGAAACTGATACTGCACACCACAGGAGAATGGTGAGTAAGGTGCCGTTAAATTTTTTTGCGCTATCGTGTACCGTTTTTGGCTGTATTTCAGGAACATACATACATACATACATACATACATACATGAGAGTTTTAGTAATATCTATCTATAATTCCAGCAATCTCTGTGTGTGTCTGTCTGTCTGTCTGTCTGTCTGTCTGTGACCCGGTTTTCCGCCAACCACTGGTCTGATCCAATTGAAACTTGCCAGGTATATTGCTGGGGACTGAGTATGTGCCTTTTCAAGGTTTGATATTAATCGGACAAGGGGTTCCCAAGTTATGGCCATTTATTTACCAAACCTATGACAGGACACGTTGCTATGATGTCACAATTGACGTCACAATTATCAATTAAGTTTGCTATCAAAAAGATACATACTGTGGTGAAAATTTCGTTTCGATCGACTTACCGTTCCTGAGAAAATGATTTTTAAAGCGAAAGAACCCACAAATTGCCGGCGGAAAAAGAAAAATAATAAATAATCTACTATAATTCCAGCAATGTGTGTGTGTGTGGTGTGTCCGCTGTTTCTCGACAACCACTGGTCCGATCGAAAGAAACTTGCCAGGTATATTGCTGGGACCTGGTAGTGCCTTTTCAAGGTTTGATATTAATCGGACAAGAGGTTCCCAAGTTATGGCCTTTATTTACCAAACCAATGACAGGACACGTTGCTGCATAGGCGTGGGCGATGGGGAAAGGGCGCCATAGTTACCAATGACAGGACACGTTGTCTGCGTAGGCGTGGCCGTTGGGGAAGAGAGGTTACAACGTACGGACTTCCGGATAGTGACGACTTCCTGTATTCTTTCTCGATTTCTCGACTTACTGTATTCTTTTTCTCGATTTCTGACTTTCTAGATTTCTTTCCGATATTCTCGATAAATTATAGAGAGATAAACATGCACGTACGGCCACACACGTACGGGCCGCACTAGTATATATAATATAGATAAGGTCGTATGTGAGCGGTACGTCAATGTTTTCAGTGATTGCTTTTGTTCACTTTCCCCACAAATTTTCTGGAACTGGGATATCAAAGTTTTTGCAGATATGCCAGCAGATTACTTTACAAACTCTGTTGTGTCGTTGTGTGTACAGCTGTTCTGACTTTTTTTTTTCGTGTTCGGTATTAAGCGTCATATCATTCTCCTTGCTAAACCCACCTCCACTCTTCACCTGTCTTTTTTTCCTCCTCCCCCCACCCTTCTCTCTCACTGTCCCTCCTCACTCCACCCTCATAATAAAATGCAGCACTCTCCTCCCACACCTGTCACTCTCTCGCTGTCTCTGCCTATCTGTCTGTCTGTGTGTCTGCCTGCCTCTCACCCCTCCCTCCCGCAGTGAATATCAATGTTTGGTGAGGTGTCGCTCTCCCACCTCCCCCTTCCGCCTCCCCCCCCCCTTCCGCCTCTCCCACCCCCCTTCCCGCTCTCCCCACCCCCCTCCCCCTCCCACCCCCCTTCCCGCTCTCCCACCCCCCTTCCCGCTCCCCCACCCCCCCTTCCGCTCTCCCCACCCCCTTCCCGCTCTCCCACCCCCCTTTCCGCTCTCCCCACCCCCCTTTCCGCTCTCCCACCTCCCCCTTCTCTCCCCCCCTCCCCCCCCCTTCCTGCTTCCTCCCCCTTTCTCGCTCCCACCTCCCCTTCTCGCTCTCCCACCTCCCCCCTTTCTCGCCTCCCCACCTCCCCCCTTTCCTGCTCTCCCCACCTCCCCCCCTTTCCTGCTCTCCCACCTCCCCCTTTCTCGCTCTCCCCACCCTCCCCCTTTCTCGCTCTCCCCACCTCCCCCTTTCTCGCTCTCCCACCTCCCCCCTTTCTCGCTCTCCCACCTCCCCCCCCCCTTTCTCGCTCTCTCCTCTCCTTCTTCATCCTCTCTGCCTCCCCTCCCACCCTACACCTGCCTCTTGTCTCCCCTACCACCCTACACCTGCCCCCTCCATCTCTCTCCCTCCCCTCCCACCCAACACCTGCATACTTCCCTCCCCTCCCCCTCCCACCCTACACCTGCATACTCTCCTCTCTCTCTCTCTTTCTTCTCCCCCTCCCACCCTACACCTGCATACTCCCTCTCTATCTCTCTTTCTTCTCCCCCCCTTCATTTTCCCCATTCAGTGAAGAATGGGTTGTATTTGCAAGTTCAGAATAAATATCACCTTATTATTCAAAATAAATATCTCCCTGTTTGCTGGTGATTTCTCTCTCGTCATCTTAACATGTTTGAAATCCACATGGAAGTACACATTGTCTCCTAACATCCGAGTCATGCATGTAATGAATGTACAAAGTTCTTTCACGAGTCTTTTACCACCGTAGAAATAAAGTCGCGAAGTTCAAAATGCCTCTTGATGTTGCAACAGCCCCCCACTCACTCCGAGGGGGCCGGGGTC
The DNA here is from genome assembly GCA_035128595.1 of Eptatretus atami. Classification (NCBI taxonomy): domain Eukaryota; kingdom Metazoa; phylum Chordata; class Myxini; order Myxiniformes; family Myxinidae; genus Eptatretus; species Eptatretus atami. The sequence goes on from CM068964.1 coordinate 47,174,839, forward strand.
GAGTCCATAGGTTTGTTTGCCAACAAACTAAACGGCGGCTCAGGTTCAAGCTCACCATCTTCCAACCTGGAGATCACATCTGAGAGTGACCAGTGGGTGATGGAGGGTGTCTGCAAGTTCCAAGGTCCCTGGACCCTAAGACCGCAATTCGCTCGTCACCGATTCTGACTCCCAAGACCTTTGCATTCCGGAGGGGATTTTCAACGCACTTTGCACGTTGTTTTACATTCCACTCTCGGACACATTTATCTTAAAGCGTATACATTCCCGTTATTGTGAAAATGCAAATTTAAGGTTAAATGGAAACTAGTCGTTTGGGATTCAGGGCATGTTCTGCCTCTGGAGAGGAAACGTTTAGCTGGCCGTCTGCTCTAATTGCCACTTTGTTGAATTTTTTTTCTGGTTTGTGTGTGGTGGAGCCGTTGTTAAAGTTGCAACTTTCTTCTGATTTGTAATAATATTTACTAATTCCTTGAGTGTACAGAAAGACTGAGGTTTACCCATGGATATGCAGCTCCAGACAATAGTTTAATGGGTTGTTTTTATTTTAGAATTATTAACCAGAGTATGGTACATGATTAATGATGAGTTATTAATTTTTTTATTTTTAAATTATTAATATGTGATTATTTGTACCACTGCTAACTTACCACTGATTATTTGTATCACTGATTATTTTTCTTCTTCTGTTTTTTGTGGTTTGACGTCATTTGAAGGATGCCATTATTTCAGGATACGTGCTGGGCATTCATCAAGTTCTCGGAAAGAGGTACAACTGTCCAAATAATACCATCTTTCTTATTTTTCAATGGATTGCTGTGTATATTTAATAGCAAAATATTTTCTGACCAAATATATACCTATTTATATTGAAGGTCTGACAGAATTATACAGAGGAAGTACCCTTTCTTCAGTATGAGCTTCGGATGAGTTTGATTCCTGACCCAACTATAAACAGTTAGATTGGCGCATCGTGGGGAGGGCAATATCCCAAGGTTGGACATTGAGCCAGGTGTCCAGTCTGCAAGGATTGGGGTGTCTTTTGCGAAGTCGGTGAATTATCGCCGGAACTCTGAACAAATTACTAATTCCTTCTCTAACAAGCTTCAATCAAACGTCAGTCCTGATCAACCGTTTCGTGAAGGATGTGGGCCAAAAATTCTCCACTGCTGACCCAATATGGTGGAAATTATTGGGGCGCTTAAAGTAGTAGTAGTGGTAGTAGTCGCCATCGTCGTCGTAAATATATGGAAAAATTACCAAACTTTGGCGTTTTTCGGGATGAGTGTGAGCATCTTGTTCTGAGAACATTTTGAATACCCACGTACATTATATAACTATAAACATATTTTTCAGCACAATACAACCCAGCGACCAAGTGAAGTAGGCTGAATGTACACGAGACGAGTACATGTTCCTTGTATACAATACATGTCTCCTGTGCAGCTGTACAGCAACTTTCACTCCTGTGTGCGCTTTGACCTGGAATGTGGAAACTTTGTGCGACTTCGTTTCGCGCGATTAAAGTTTCTGGCACTTTAAGCCCCTTCGGCCTCTCCTTAGGATCGATCGCCTCCCACACCGGCTCGGAGCCGTGGAGAGTTTGCATTCCATGAGGAATTAATAACAATCGGGGGAAACAGTCGTCTCGACTCACAATAACCACCGACGTTCACAAAGTATTCCGATCGAGACGTACGATTAATTGTCCAAGAAACACCAAGGTTGTGTCATTTTTCATTAGAAAAAAAAGGCTTTATAATGAGTTAGGAAATGTTTTTTGAATTGTAAATTGAAAAAAAAAACGCTTCTTGGACTATTGTATCTCGTTCCGAAAACATTTTGAACGGCCCTCGTACAGCACGATCACTTGCTGAAGTTGCTTTTAGAAAGTCAGATCAACATTTATTATTACTTATTTTTCTTCATAAAGATGGGTAATAAATTATACATTCTATGTGGCATTGATTGTTGTGATTATATATTTGTCGTTTCAATTTCAAAGACCGATTCAATCACTCCCATTTGCATTTATACATGTTCTCTCATTCTTCATTCACATTGCAGTATATACTCGTATTCATTCATTTTATATTCACATCGACTTTTTATCGTTCTTTATTCGTAAAAATATATTCGTTCATTCTTAACTATCCGCATCACCTACCAATTTATTCAGTATCGAGTGTTTACACCAACCTGTAATTCATTCCTTTTGAAATAAACACACACACATCGTAGATGTGTTGGAGATCCTGTACATTTAATCTCACCCCGAAGGGGTTGCCAGACTATTGCAACACCCCTGTCCATCTGTGTGTGTCCATGTCTATATATTTTCGCTTAAAAATTTTCTTCTCAACCACTTGTCCAATCAATGCAAAACTTTAAACGTAGGAGCGACTCCCACTAGAATCTTTTATTGATAATTGATGGCATAGGTCACATGGTATGGCTGCTACATTGGATTAAAGGAGAAAAAAAAAATGAACATCACCAAAACCGCTCAACAAAAAATTTTGTACTTGGCATATGTCATCAACTCTCCAACGGGTATACAGGGTGATAACAATGATATCAGTGAAGTGGTATTCCAGCCATAATTGTTTGAATTGAGATCCTTGTCCGAAAGATCTGAAACTTCATTTATCTGATACATGACCCGATGCGAGCGAATAATTAAATTTATGACATCAGTCACGTAGTCTGGTGGCCATATTGGATTGGAAATGAAAACGTAAAATTTCTTCTTCAGAGCCACTTAACATATTGATGTGAATCTTCATAAATATGAATGACTAGCCAGGGGGAATATAGTTTAAAAATTTTTTTTCACATTCATCTTCAGTGATGCAATTTAGCCTTCATGTGCACAAAAGTGGTCATTAAATATCCTAATAATCTACCAATAAAGCTACGGGTAATGGCAATGTATGTGACATAAGAGTGCATGGATGATATGGGTGCATGAGCCGGTTCAGAACAATTGTGCATTCAGCGTGTTCAGAATGAGTGCACCAGGTGAGACTTTGCGCTCTACCAAGTGCCGTTCGAGTTGTATTTTTAACTTTTCCTTTTCCTTCTACCCATCCGTTACTGCAGAACTCTCGTTGGAACCCAGGCTAGACAGCTAATGTAATTCAAACCCAAGCGAGAAAGCTCAAAGGCGAGGGTACACACCTCTAGGCCATCAACATCGTCACATACAACCGCAATTTTATCAACTCGGACTCCTCCAAACCCAACATCTGATAAAATCAATTCATCTAAAGACATCGCACTTGATACCCTGATTGGACTTGTCCTGTAGTTATGAAGGTTGTTCAAAAGGTTCTCCGAATGACATTCACACATTAGTACAATATGAAGTCAATTTTTTTTTTCAACGAATGAGTTTAAATACAAGGAAGAATACGCTTTTCTTACTCATTATATTCCGTATTGAAAAATGACAAGTTCGCATTTTTTGAACTACTGTGCGTATCTTGTCATTGCCATTTGGTTGTGCTTGCTGTCACCTATTGTGAGAGAAAGTGGTAACTGCTGCCCATCAGTGATGAGAAACTGTTGCAGAAAAGCACACTCACCTCTCCTTGCTGTCAATTCAAGGCATCACCCTGAAAGAAGAAATGGTTGCTAAAGAATACAACACCTGGCAGGACCACCCTCTCGCACAGCTGTCGTGCTAATCTGTGCTACACAGCATGCACAGACCGTCTGCCGGAACATTCTCCAGCAATAGTCTCAGGGGTCCCAGCTCCCGGGAAGGTGTCCTGCTCAACTATAGCTCTTTCCCCTCCCCACTCCTCCGTATTTGACTATCAAACTAAACCCCAAACTCTTTACGATTACAAGTTCATGCATTGAAAGCAAAATGGTTCCTATTATTCACATTCATTTCCCCACACACAAAATGCATTAAAACCAAGAGGGAGCTGCAGATAGGAGAGCCTAGAGGTAATTGTACTCGCGTTGAAGTTACCAAACTGGAGTTCAAATCTCCACCTAGCTATAAACCGTTACCCTGGCATTCCACATGGATGGCGAGGAATCAAAATGTGCGCCATCCTCCATTGGATGGAAGTTATGCCGGTGGACCAGTCTGCAAGCACTGGTCGTTAAAGATCCCTCGGTGTATTTGGTAAAGAGGATGCGAGGTTTTGCCGGCACACTGAACAAATTACAAATTCAGCCAAACGGCAGCCTGTCCAGTCAGTTCGTGAAAGACTTAAGTCAAAAACATTCCCACCGATTCACAAGATGGGAATAAGAAGACAATGCACCATAAAAGCAAGGTGGAATTGTGTGTGAAGGGGTAAAAAAAAAAAAAAAATATATATATATATATGCAACAATTATTTTGCGTGGCTATAAATACATATACTATTATTTTTATATGCACGAAGCAGGGAAAATTATAAACATATACAAAAAGGTATATCCTACTCATTGATGAATTGAACCACAGGATGAGCAAATTAATTAAATTATTGGAACACTCAATGACAAATGGAGAAAGAAAAACTTCTGGAAAGTTTCTCTGTCAGAAGCTCCCCTCATTCACCCCAAAACCACCAACCCCCCACCCTCCCCGAACCCAGCCCCAAAAATAAACAAGCACAGGACCGACTGACGTTACAACAAATGCAATGAAAAGTAGACAAAAGGAGGTTTTTTTCTTTGTCTTTGGACAATATTATTTCGGTCGCACAATGGAGAGTGCAACTGACCACGTGACATGTATACATAATATATAAATCGACACTCGCCGTTACTGTTTATACATATCGAGGTGCATAGGCAGACGAGGAATAACAATACTTGAGTATTACACTGAACTGTTGGAAAAAAAAATATATTCAAGGAAATAGCAAAATAAAGACAAAACTATTAAATAAAAAAAACAAGACAGACGTTGCGAATATGAGAGAGAAGAGAGAGAGAGAGAGAGAAGAGAGAGAGAGAGAAGAGAGAGAGAGAGAGAGAGATGTAGATATAGATAGATATTAGTCTATGCGGAAAAAAAATAAAATAAAAATAAGATACCGTTAAATACAGGAAAATCATTAATTGGATAAAGGATTTTTTTTCTTTCTAATGCACGTACTTCAGATGCGTTTCCTAGCGAAGGAAGATATTATCGGTCTTCAAGATGCACAAAAATATTTTGAATGAATAACAAACACTTCAGACCTTGGAAAAGAATGAACCGAGGTTCAGAAATGCGAGTTTGCATTTCTTTACGCATTTTCCCTCCTGTTGTATATAATAGATATGCATCAGAAGGACCATATAAACACCCAGGGTCACGGCAAACGAAGATCGGGACAGAGGGGTATATAACACGAAACATCTTAACACCTCAAAACTTGGGTCGCCGTTATCTTTTTGTGCGATTTTTAACTTTAAAATGCGCTCTGTCGAAGGTATTGGTTTAAAAGTACAATCAAAGTCTAATCACCCGATCAGCAAGGTTGGAGTAATGTGATCGAGCGTCTTCAAAGCACCTGAAACTTCCAGGACAGGGTCTGATCTTTGTAATCCAAGCAGTCGGGACTTCCAAAGTTCAGCTTCCAAGAGGAGCCCTGCTCCTTGTAATCCAGGCAATCAGGCGCCGCAAAGCCTAGACCCGGCCCAGCATTCACGTATCCCTGTCCGTGACCTGGGGACTGGCTGAGACCCAGAGATGTGGACATGCATGACTGGCCTCCCATGGGGCTTCCCACCGTGCCAGGAAGCTGTGGATGCATGGGCGACAGGTACGGAGCGCACTCCATACCGCCAAAGTACGAGGCGCCTCCACCGTAACTCTGTGCGTATGTGGGTCCTTGCGTGTATGCCACCGGGTACATGGCCGAAGTCCCCCGCTGATGAATCCCGCCGGTACAGGAAGTCCCGGCTAAGAAAGCCTCGGGAGATCCCGAAGCCGGGCTCCAGATGGACACGGGGGTTCCCGCCGAGGAGCTGGGTGGTGTGCAGGTCGCATTTCTCGCTATGCCCGACACCGGGGAATAATGGCTGCTCTCAACAGACTCCTGATGCGAATCCAAACCCAGGACGGATCCTGCAAAGCTCTTCTTCTTCGGAGGTCTTGGCTTGCCTTGGCTGCCGATTTGTTGCTGCTGTCGGCATTTTGCACGTCTGTTCTTGAACCAAACCTGCACACGATGGGTTCGGCGATGTAAAGAGAAAGGTCCATAAGTTCGGCTTTATTTTGGCCTTTTCATGCTTTTGTAAACGGCCACCGTTAGAAGCATCATTTGCATCGAAAAAAAAATGCCAGGAATTCCTTCACAACAACGATCGAGTACCTAAGTAGACAATCAGAAGTTGTTACATTTGTGGAGGACATTCATTGACCCATCATCTATCATCTTGCCAAGTTATCCAGCATTAGTTTGTCTGTAACAGCAATACTATATATATGGTGTCTATGAAGCACTGAAGTTGAGTGTCTGTCTGTGTCGGTGGACAAGATAGACAGCAGATTCCATCAATTAACAGTTGATCTGAGTGTATGTTGACCACGGTGGGAAAAATGAGGTTTTGAGCGTTCGCCCTTAATCAGATCAAAACGAGTTCTAACCCTCAACCGCATCTCGTTTCCCAGGGAGGTTCAAAACATTCTTATCGACTCTCACGTTATAAGGTGCATGTTTTGTGAGATCGACATTTTTCTTGTTGCATTAACACGTTTCTTCTATTGAAACCCATTCGATGCTTACTATAACCACTCCTTGTGCCATTAACAACGTTTCTTCTATTGAAACCCATCTATGCTTACTCATAACCACCGGGAAAGGGTGGGGGGGGGGGTGGACCAGAACATCAAATATTAAATAAGTCAAAAGCTTCGCTCCCCTCTCCAACTCCAACAATCTAACTCCTTACTCCCCATTCAATATGTGTATCCGAAAGGACGGTTAGATGTGCACCATCTTTAATTGATTGGCATTTAATCACGAAGGGAATAGTCATCAGTCTTCATCCTTTACATTTAAACACATTGAAAAGACTTTAAAAAGAGCTTTTCTCTCTAGCCATGATCATTGCAATAAATATCATTTAATCCGTAAAAGTGATTAAAACAAAATTAATTAAAAAAAAATTCAGTGTATCGGGGGAAATCTTTATATTCAGGTAAAGAACACCGTCGAAAGATAGCATTCATATCGACACCGCTACTGGGCAACCTATTCCTCGGTTACCTGTCCATCCACAAGAAATAATAACAAATCCACACTGATAGTTAAATTAATATCACGGCTGACAAAAACGCTCACTGCTCAGGTAACATACATACGTAACATTGTTGCAGCCTCATTTTTTTCTTCTCTTTGATTTACCCTCTGCTACGAAAGTCAATTCGTTTACGAGAAGCACGATGTGCCCACTCTACTAACCAGGTGATATAT
>CM068964.1:47187880-47204090 GCA_035128595.1 Eptatretus atami
CACTTCGGGCCGCCCCAGACAAAAGCAATTCAGCGCCTCGGATCACGAGATGGTCACGTAATTGCAAGCGATGCTTTGATGATAAATTAATCAGATAACCCGAGAGATGAAGCGGCCATTCGCTCGGATCAGGATGCTCCAGATGGAACCGTGATGCTCAATCCTTAATTAAGCGTACTCGGAGCGTCATCCCCGCACCATTTCCGATAATTACTGCCCTCGAAACCCGCAACTAGCGGCCATGCGAGTCTCGGGGACTCAGCACGTGTCCGCAGATCGCCGACCCCGCCCCTCCCCAGGGTGACGCACCTGTTACTTAGGCCTAGGTCACATTTGCCACGGCGGCCGTGGGGTCTCCAAAATCTGCGGCCACTACAATTATAGGGCGGCCGCAGTATTTCCAGGTCACACAATGTAGCAGTCACATATGTTTTTTTTTCGGGGAGCCGCACGGCGTATTTATAAATTGTGGAGACCGAAAACGTGGGGTGCCGTACGGTCTTTGATTTGATGTCGCACGGTGACATTAGGGCGTCGCTGCGGCGGCCATAGAATTCCAAGGCAGACGCAAGGTGCCGCAGGGACCGCAGGGGGACCGCAGGGGCCCTAAGCCGAACGTGCGCCAGACGGACGGAACGAGTGGGTATATAACCAGTTTTTTTTTTACTGAAATAAAAATATACCAGTATATATTAACTGAATATACTATAATTATAATATACCGTGGTGCCCCCAGAATCCGAACGCCCATTGTTTGAACAAATTGGAATCCGAACAATTTTTTCGAGAAAATTTTGCCCTAAAAACCTAATACATTTCAAAAAACCGAAACAACGTAGCGTTCATGTTTGTTCACGTGTCTCCCCCACCTGTTCGACCCGCATCTTCGCGCTTTGTTCATTCAGTTCGTCGGTGGAAGTCCTCGTGAAAGCATCTCTCGTGTGTCGATCGATACTTTAGGCCTCAGTCACATTTGCTCTACGGCGAGGATACGGCGGCCGTACGCCGTCTGAATTGACAGAAACGTGCGGCGGCCACGAGAAACTGAGGTGGCCTCAGGGTGGCCCTACGCCGTATGGTATATTTTACAGGTCGTAAGGTCGCCGTGGAATTATAACGCGGAGTTATAACTTTTTTCATTTCTACTTCGCCGTAGAAATTCGACAAGCCGAAACAAAAGAACTGGTAATAAAAAATAATTTAAAAAAATTACCCATTCGTTACCGTCCGTCTGGCCGCACGTTCGGCTTAGGGTCCCCCTGCGGTGCCTTGCGGGCACCTTGCGTCTGCCTTCAAAATTCTATGGCCGCCGCAGGAACGCCCTAAGGTCACCGTGGCGACATCAAATCAAAGACCGTACGGCACACCATGTTTTCGGTCTCCACAATTTATAAATACGCCGTGCGGCTACCCGAAAAATAACAAGGACAAATGTGTCCAAGAGCAGCGTCCAAAACCTAAAGGTTTGTCGGCTAAAAAAAAAATTTTTAATTTTTTTTTTTAAAAAACACACAACAACTTCCGATATTTCGTCGCGTGCCTTCATAAGCCAATAGCGAAACCCGTCATAATGTATTTAGTATTATACTATATATAGTGTATTTACGAATATAAATGTATTTACGAAATTACAATAATAAATGGAATAATTTTAAATAGTAACGTCATCTTTTGAACTTTAAAGCAAATGTCCGAATATATTTAAAAGTTCATGATAGACGCTCTCAAAAGGCACCGTCTATGTGAGGATGTGTATATGTGCTCAGTGTTTAAGGCGATCCGGATCTTGTATATACAAGAGCCGAGTCCGAGAGATTAAGGTTTTGCTTCAGAAGAAGAAGAAGAAGAAGAAAAGAAAAAGAAAAAGAAAAAAAAAAACAACACGCCAGCTCTCTATGAGCAGCGTTCGCTACGCGAGACGCTGCTAAAAACATGTGACTGCTACAGTACTGAAATACTGCGGCCGCTTTATAATTGCTAGTGCCCGTACATTTTGTAGACCCCCGGCCGCCGAGCCAAATGTGACAGACCTTACCTTACCTTTCACCTTCTATTGTGATGTTTGTTTTTTTAATCATCTTGTGTTTAATTAATAACAAAAAAAGCAATCCGATCACGTGGTGTGACGGACTGTCGGGCAAGGATTGAATTTCACAGCAAAACCAGTTGTAATTTGGAATATCCATGATTACGTCAGCCCGATGCGTTTGATGAAAGTGATTGTGGTTTCGCGGGCATCATGTTTGATGAGCTGCCCTGGGGGCAGCGCTCTCGCAGAGTGGGTGAGCATCGGAACCCAGGAGGAGCTCGAGCCTGTGTGGACCTTTGGATGTGGTGATTGACCAGTTTACATACAATACACCGCCACGAAGGTCATTTACTCATCTTATTTTATCTTAAACATGGGTAATTTCAGTTTAAAGTGTCTTGAAAGTGGGTTTTCTTTGGGTCAACGAACGATTAATTCACTCCATTATTTCTTATTTGGAAAATATTTTTGGAATCCGAACTTTTTGCAATCCGAACAGCCTCCTGGAACGAATTAAATTGGGATTCTGGGGGCACCACGGTATAGGCAAACACCTATACTCCGATCTCAGCGGAAGCGCACGGTCGACGCAGACTGCCACGGAGGCCGTACGTAGGTGCACGGCGGGCGTAGGGGAACCGTGCGTCGACCCTGCGTTGCCCGCAGGTAGTCACACAGACCGCAAGGCCACCGTACGGCGACCGTGGAAATAGTGCGGCGCCGTAATTTTTTGGGGTTGAAAATTCATTTTTCATTGAGAAGAGCTTACGGAGCCGCACGAATAACGCAAGCCCACCGTACGCCCTACGTACGGTCGACGTGGAACACATCTACGTCTAAGCTTGGCTTGTCAATTGCTACGGCGAACGTAGAAATGAGAAAAGTTATAACTCCCGCGTATAATTCCACGGCGCCCCTACGGCCTGTAAAATATAGCCAAACGGCGTAGGGCCTCCCTGAGGCCACCTCAGTTTCTCTGCGGCCGCCGCAGTTTTCTGTCAATTCAGAGGGCGTACGGCCGCCGTATCCTCGCCGTAGAGCAAATGTGACCTAGGCCTTACTCCAGTGTCCGCAGCTCGCCACCCCGCCCCCCCCAGGGTGACGCATGTTACTCCATGTGTACGTTAACCCTGCATCAGAGCCTCTTGTGACTGTGTGAGGTTTCTATCATGACCGTAAGTACAGTCTTGGCGTACACCACGTACTCCATCTTCAATCAAAGATATCTATAACTACAGCAGAGCCGTTTGTCTGTGTAATGTGTGTCTGTCGCCAGTTTTGTCAGAGATGGCTGAACGGATCTCATCAAACTTTCAGAGGTTCATCAATGGGTGCCTTCGAGGAGTTTTTTAAGGAATTTTTTTTTTAATGTATATTTTTTTTTGATTTTGAAAAAACATACCGTTTGTTTTTTAGGATTTTTAATAAATCTCTCGATTGTGCCTAAGCCTTTGTAGCTACGTAAAGGTAATATTAAATGATCCCTGACCCCATTCCTTAGTGGGTGTAGGGAAGTGTTTTAGGCACCCACAAAAAAAGAAAAAAAATTGATTTCTTCAAAATACCAACAGGGATAGAACTGCACTGGGCAACGTCACGTTCCCCACCACCAGCTACAGAGCACTCTCACTCTCCAAAAAGAATGGAATGGTGAACACTCCCATCTACCTCCTTAACAATCCTCTCAAATTACTCAAACTATTTGGCCTCACGATTACCCATGGTCTTTTCTTGAGCAAACTACATTTCTAAGTTGGCCTCCAAAGTCAGTCTGGGCATCCATCCTCCATCATGTAAAGTCCTTGCTTGGTACACCTGAACTGTTATCCACTGACAATAACAAGGTCTTTGTTCTTAGATTGATGAGTACTGCTCTCCTCTCTGGGCTGGATCCCCTGCATCATACCTTGCTCAGCTTCATGCCATGGAAATCAAGGCCTTTAAGATCATTGGAATCTCCTGCAATGAAGCTGGTTCTATGGCTTATCACTTTACCATCGCAGACAGGTCGATGGTCTCTCTGTATTCCACCGCCTAATTTCTGGTCTTGCACCCTCTGCCCTTTCTGTGATCTACCCTTACTCCCCACCCTCCGCTTTTACACCATTAGCCATTAACCCCCATTCGGTTAAACACCCAAAATCCAGACTTACTGCTCACCTCCACTTATTCATTCATTTTTCTTTTTTCCTGCCTGTGGAACCTTCCTCAATCATTTCAATCCCATTCTTTCATCCTCGGGCTTCAAGGCAGCTGTTCACTACCATCTCAGGTCATCTCTCATCCACAACCATTATCTTTTCTACCCCCATTAATCCATCGCCCATCCCTTTCTGGGCTTTTTTTGTATACAGAGTTGAAGCTCGTGGAACAACTAAAATACTGAACGGATCAGGACACAACATAACAAATGGAGCAGCAGGAGTGAGGTTTTGGGAAGGGTGGGAGGTGGTTGAATGGGTGGACAAAAGATCATGGTTTTGGATTATCAGGAGGTTGGTGGCAGGATTTGCACTCTGGCTACCGTAAAACCCTTCATGCCGCAAAACATTTTAAAAGCAAAAATAAATCTGAAAACCCACTCCGTGGGAGTACCTCCTGTGCAGCTGCCCTCAGCAGGGTAGCTCACTGGATGACAGGATTGGGGCAAAGCCTTAGGGACCCCCACTCTTTGATGAAAGGAGGAAAACTATGGAGTAACCTTCCCGGGTCAAATTGCGGTAGTGTGCGTCGGGGTGGTGCTGAGGTGTCGTCCACCAGACGGTGGTCTCCCTTGGGTTAAGCTGGAGCGGTCCCTTCGGGTGGGTGCCTGGAGTGTCCTATCCCTAAGAGAGGATGATCACCTGTCTCTGTTATCATCTGAACTCAAGCGTTTGAACATTGGTATTGCAGCACTCTCTGAGGATCAGAGACTGGATTGCGGTGAGATCATGGCGGGTGGTTACACCAACTATTGGTCTGGTCGCTCTGGTTGTTAACTTGCCCAAGTAGTTGCTGTCGTTGTGTCCAATAAGCTGACTCCAATGATAATTGAGGTAACACCAATCAACAAGCGTTTTATGAGACAAAGGATTCATCACTCCTTGGGTGTCATTTTCCTGGTCTCTATTTATGCTCTGCTTGAGGCGAGTGATCTCACCGTGAAAGACGCATTCTACACCATGCTCAAGTCTGTTGTTGATCAGTGCCCCAGGCGAGATTATCTTCGAGTCTTGGGGGATTTCAATGCATCAACTGGAACTGATAGGAATGGTTATGAGACATAAGTTCATCCACATGGGTCTGGAAATATGAACCAGAATAGCTCTAAGTTCCTTGACTTTGCAAGAAGTCATGGACTTAGGGTGGCTGGCTCATGGTTTCAGCACCCACAGGTTCATCACTGGACTTGATATTCCAACGCTGGCGGTATGGAAAAGGAGATTGACCATGTCGTCATTGCTGATCGCTGGAGGATGATCAAGAACTCCAGGGTTTACCGGAGTACTCAGTTCCTCAATACCGACTACACGCTTGTTGTAGCAACTCTGAGGTTACAGCTTAGATCCGGGAGAATGGTACCATTCCAGCCTAGGCTAGATGTTGGCAAGCTCAAGGGTGAGAGGGTAGCTGAGGAGTTTGCGAACAGGCTGAGTGGGGATTTGGGGAGTCTGGGTGCTTTGGGGAATCCTGAAGAGTTGTGGAGTGGCTTCAAGGCCACCATCCTGGATTTTGCCGGTGGATGTCTTGGAACTCACCATCGGGCGAAGAAGAATTTTGTCTCTCAAAAGACACTGGATACCATTGACCAGAGGCACATGGCCAGGCTGAATGGCAGAGCTGAGCTGTTCAGGGAGCTGAGGCGTAAAACTGTACGTGCGCTAAGGGTGGACAAGGATGCCGATATGTGAGAAATCCCTGAGGGGGTATAGCATCATCTGTGGTCAAGGGATTCTCGTCCTGCTTACAGGGGAATTCATGCATTGCGTTCCTCAAAGCCCATCCCTCAGTGTACTGCAGTTAGAGTGGAGGGTAGTCGGCCCTTGACAGAGGAGTCTGAAGTGAAGGGCTGCTGGGCCGGTTACTTTGAGCGGCTGCACCAGCCTGATCCACCAGCTGTCGAGTTGGATGTCAGGGGTGTTGCTATCCCTATTGCTGACCCTCCAATCAACTGTAATCCACCTTAATTTGTCAAAACACAGGCTGAGGTAAACCGGTTGAAATGGGGTGAAGCTCCTGGGATCTGTGGCATCCATGCTGAACTTCTCAAGGCTGGTGTAAATGCTGTACTCATGTCGTTGCACGCAGTTCTGTGCTCTTCCTGGAACTCAGGCATCATCCCAACTGACTGGAAGAGGGGCCTTGTTGTCCCTCTCTGGAAAGGGAAGGGTGGTCTCCAAGACTGCAACAACGACGGAGGGGTGACGCTGCTCTCAGTGCCGGGCAACGTCTTTGCTCGTATAATTCTTGATAGGATTCATCACCATCTGCTTGAGCACCAGTGTCCAGAGCATTTACACCAAAGAGGTCAACAATTGACCATATCCTTGCTCTTCGGGTCCTCACTGAACACAGATGAGAGTTTCGGCAGGGGCTGCTTGTAGCCTATGTTGATCTCTGTAAAGCGTTCGATTCAGTGAATTGGGATGCCCTCTCAAGGATTCATGGTCTTCGTGGGGTGCCACCAAAACTGATCAACTTGATGTCTGAACTATACTTTGATACTGAGAGTGCTGTGAGATATGGTGATACCTTCTCTGACTTATTTCCAGTTGTTACTGGAGTTCGTCAGGTGTGTACTGGCCCCCACACTTTTCAGTGCTTGTATGGACTGGATTCTGGGGAGGATGTCGGAGAGATCAAGCTGCGGTGCATCATTTGGGAATGTCAAAATCTCTGACCTTGATTCCACAGATGATGAAGTCATCTTTGCGGAGACTGGATATCCTTTTTGGGTCCCTCGTGGTGCTGGATGAGGATTCTGAGCCACTGGGATTACGGGTGTCCTGGGTCAAAACAAAGATTCAGGCTTTCAATGACATCTTTGATGCTGCTATCTTGTCTGTACCTGTTTGTGGCGAGGAAGTATAGGTCACGGAGAGATTCACTTACCTTGGCAGTGATGTTGATGTCTCTGCTGGCTGTAAGCCAGAGGTCAATAGATGTCTGGGTCGGGCCTGGGGAGTCATGGATTCACTGTATTCACTGGGGTGTGGTGCTACCCTTACCTGTGTAGTTCTTGATGCTTCCAGTCTTGCTCTATGTATGTGAGACTTCGACTCTGACCAGGGATCTGAGATGGCGACTTAATTCCTTTGGAACCAGGTCACTTTGGAGAATCCTTGGCTATTGCTGGTCGGACTTTGTGTCCAACGAGCGGTTGCTGAGAGAGACTCAAATTGAAAGATTTGTTACCTGCATGGTCTGTGAGCGTCAGCTGCGGCTGTGTGGACATGTGGCTGTTTTCCTGACGCTTATCCTGCTCATCAGTTCTCTCAGTGAGGGAGTCTCGTGAGTAGAGGAGGCGAATGGGCCGACCACGTGCCTCGTGGTTGCAGCAGTCGAATCAGCATCTCAAGGAGATGGGGATGGGCCAGGCATCTGCCTGGGGGATAGGCCAGGCATCTGCCTGGGGGATGGCCAGACGGAGGCCCCTCGTATACTGGCGGAAAGTGGATGCAGCAACGTGCTGCTCCGGCGCATGCTCCCATACCTGACCTGACCTGTTGATTCGGGACAATCTGACATGGTGGTGAACAGCCATCTTGAAGACCTGGAGGGGAGAATGAGAATCAAGAGAGTGTGGAAGTTCATTCCACAGGTGAGGAAAAAATAGGAACAAATGAGTGGATGTGAGCAGTGATTCTGGATTTTTACAGTTTCATAAGGAGGGGTGTTGGTGGATGGCATGCATTCTGCAGATACCTGGGGGCAGGGTGACAACAAAGCACAATGGGGGCAGAGGGTGCAATACCAGAAAGGAGGCAGAAGAAGACTGTGAGACCACCGATCTGGTGGTGATGGATGGGCCCATCGAATCGGCTTCATGGCGAGAGATTCCATTGATCTTGAAGGCCTTGGTATCCATGGCATCAACCTGAGTTTCCAGATTTTCATTCCACTTCTGTGATTGTTACCTCTGTCACTGAACGTAAAGGAAGTTATGTTTTCACCCCTTTCTGTTTGTCTGTCTGTGAACAGGATATCTCAAAAAGTTGTAGATGGATTCAGATGAAACTTGGTGGACAGGTTGGGTGTGACAATGAAGAATTGTTTCGATTTTGGTGAAGATCCGGATTCGGATCAGACTACGAGAATTTAAGTGATTCTTCACCATTGATCGGGCTAAAATGATATATAACACAATATCTCAAGAAGTTGTGGATGCATTCGGAAGAAACTTGGTGGACAGGTTGGGTGTGTTGCAAGGACGAATTGATTCGATTTTGGTGAAGATCCGAATCCGGATCTGGATACAAGGTTTAATTAATTTTTTTAAAGTGATTCTTCACCATTGAGAGACAGGGCTGAAACGATATATAGTACTGCATCGCATGATATTTCAAAAATGTAATGGGCCCGATATGTTCTCATGGATCAGGCATTACATGGCGGAGGTATGTGCTCTACCGAGTGCCCTTCTAGTTTTTTTTAATATGTATCGATGTCTAAGTTTGCGAGTCAGGCCAGATAATGTCAGGTCAGGCCAGATTAGATCTGTGACTTGCTACAGGTATGATGTAAACCTGTACTAACCTGTTGTCGGTGACTAAACTGTCTCCCCCACTATGTTTTTTGGTGAGGAGGGTGTTTGGATATGGACACCCAGTAGGATTAAAACAAAACATGTCAAAGGGTGGAGGAGCTCCTTGTGAGCCAACGGCCATCCATATCGAGTGCCCAACTGTGTCTGCGGATGTCCTCCTGCAGTTGGGTTACTTCTTATTAGGAGGTTGGTGGCAGATTTGCACTCCGGCCACCGTAAAAAAACCCTTCATTCTGCAAAACACAAAACGCAATAAATCTGAAAACCCACTCCATGGGAGTACCTCCTGTGCAGCTTCCCTTCGCAGGGCAGCTCACCGGATGAGGGATTGGGGAAAAGCCTTCGGGACCCCCAATATTTGATGATAGGAGGGAAACCACGGGGTAACATTCCCGGGTCAGATTGCGCGGAGTATGTCGGAGTGGTGCTGAGGTGTCGTCCACCAGACGGCGGTCTCCTTGGGTTACCTGAGGCGGTCCCTTCGGGTGGGTGCCTGGAATGTCCTATCCCCAAGAGAGGATGATCACCTGTCTCTTATCATCGGAGTCGGAGTCACTGGGATTACGGGTTTCCTGGGTCAAAACTAAGATCCAGGCTTTCAGTGACATCTTGGATGCTGCTGTCCTGTCTGTGCCTGTTTGTGGTGAGGATGTTGAGGTCGTGGAGAGATTCACTTACCTCGGCAGTGATATTCATGTCTCTGCTGGCTTTGAGTCAGAGGTCAATAAACGTCTGGGTCGGGCCTGGAGAGTCATGGATTCACTGGATAATGGGGTGTGGCGCTGCCGGTACCTGTGTGGGAGGACGAAAGTCTGAGTCTTCAGATCCTTGGTGCTTCCAGTCTTGCTCTATCGATGTGAGACTTGGAATCTGACCAAGGATCTGTGATGGAGACTTAATTCCTTTGGTACCAGGTTTCTTCGGAGAATCCTTGGCTATCGCTGGTCGGACTTTGTGTCCAACGAGCGGTTGCTGAGAGAGCCTCAAATGAGATTTGTTACCTGCATAATCCATGAGCGTCAGCTGCGGCTGTATGGACATGTGGCTCGTTTTCCTGACGCTGATCCTACTCACCAGATTCTCTCAGCGAGGGAGTCTCGTGAGTGGAGGAGGCCAATGGGCCGACCACGTGCCTCATGCTTGCAGCAGGTTGATCGGCATCTCAAGGAGATTGGGATAGGCCAGGCATCTGCCTGGGGGATGGCCAGACGGAGGCACCTGGAGTACCGGCGGAAAGTGGACGCAGCGACGTGCTGCTCTGGCGCATGCTCCCATACCTGACCTGACCTGATGTCTTAGTGATGGGTCGTAAAATGGAAGAACAAAAAGAAGAACGTTGTGGAAAATAATTTTTCACATTTTCAGCGAGCCAGCCACCACCTGATGCACCACAAAACAACACGTGGCCAACAACGCGTCTAGTGGCCTTGAACTTTGTTCCAATCAATCAACACACAGTATTCAGTGACAGTGCGAATATTGTAGAGCACTCGATAAGTAGCTTAAGCATTCCAATAAAAGGTTTGATAAAAAAACGGCTCGCTTGGCATGCGATCAGCAACGACTCGCTTGGCATAATCACCGAATTACCAAACTGTCCAATTTGGACATATTTGACATTTCGGGCGAAAATGCCCCAAATGTCAAATATATCCGAATTGGACAGATTAACACTTTTCAAGGACTCAGAACTGCTTGTAAGTTTGATTCTGGAGCTTCAATTTTAAAATTCTTCTTAGTTTAAGAGATACTTGAGGTTATCACATGTGCGAAAATGAAATAAAGCCATGGATGCTGCCGTCTCCGGGCATTTATAAGCATTGCAATGTTCCCAGCGATTCATAGGTATGATGATCAGGCATCCGATGATATGATTGAGGAAAGTGAAAAAAAACTATCATTAAGAAATCGTTGCGGCCTGTTCCAAGTCAGTCATGGTTGAGCAGGCCAAAAAACATGATGGCTTCAGACCCCAGCAAGGTTACCCAGGAAACGCCTTAAGACCCCAGAGAGCAAGATGGCCGAGGATCGCCTGATGAAGGAAATAATTAAATAATCCCTTTAATTCTCTTCAAAAGGGATATTTTAATTTACCCAAACACCCAATTTTAACTCTTGCACTTCCTTGGAGTTTTCTTAGTATGCATGCAAAGTTTCAGGCTTTATGGTTTTGGAAATTATGGAGGAGACACACACTGACACACACACACCACACGACGCACACACACAGCCTTTTATTAGTATGCATGCACACTCGTTCCATTTAAAATTGAGAGCAAATTGTGTTTGCAAGCGAAGCAAAGGTTTAATTTGGAACAAATGAGCGATGAAGTGGTGCTTATTATCAATGTTTCTTGCTTTTGCTGGTTCACTTTAAAAACTGTGACGGCATCTCGGACATCCTGACATCACCAATATTGCCTCCCCTCTCTTTCTCTGTTCTCTTCTCTCTCTCTCTCTCTCTCTCTCTCTCTCTCTCTCTCTCTCTTCTCTCTCTCTCTCTCTCTCTCTTCTCTTTCTCTCTTTTTATTGAATGCCTGGCAGAGACCTTTCAGTAATGCCACCAACAGGACACCTATGTAATGAAGATGTTTGCTCAAGAACCTTTGTTCCATAATCTTCTCTTCCCCAGTATTCCATGAAGTCGGGACTTCTGGTATCACAAAAGTATGGCACCTCCGGCATGTTTCAAGTTGTAGGTAGAAATCTGCACAGGAAATAGCCGACTGAACAGGAACTGACTCCAAAAGAGTGATTGGAAAAGTCTTGAGCGAGATCATATGAATAGGGTTCTGACTGGGATTAGTTTGGACCCAGGGATATGAAACATTGTTTGATGAGTGGGGTTTTCCCAAATTATGTGTACAGTTCATTCCTAACAACTTACCCCCCATTAGAATGGGGTTAAACCTCTCTCAAAAGGCGAGCAGCAAATAACTTTACAAGTCTTGTGTCAAGCTACTGCTAGGGGATATACCATTGAACAGAGTAACCCGGTGGAAGAGACTGATGCCTGCCGGACCCCCCTCGGAACCTGTATGGGACTCTATGTATAGCAAGCTCATAAGTAAAAGGTCCGCTGATCTCCAATGGAGGTTGATCCACTGAATAGTTCCTTCCAAGTGGCTAATTAGTCATTTCTCTCCTGCATGTACAGAAGATGTTGTCCACAACTTCATTAATTGTTTAAGATTGATTCCTTTATTTCATTGGTTTAATTTTGTGTCCCACAAAATTAATGTTGTGTTTTCTTTGCGTTCCTTCATTTTTGGTTTTCACGCCAAACCTAATAAGGTAAATACACTTTTTAAGTTTCTTGGAGCAACTGCCAAACTGGCAATTTATCTCTCAAGGAGAGAGACATTAAATGGAAAACCCATCGGGCAATGCGACATAATGTTTTTCTTTAATGCTCTCGTATCTGCGAAAATAAAACTTGAATTTTCTTTCTCCCAAGGTGCTAAAAGGCTTGACGAGTTCACCAATACTTGGTGTCACAAAGGAATTTGTGAGGTTCGTGAGAACCAACTCATAGTACTTTTGCAGTGTGCTTTGGGTATTGTACAAAGTTAATGTTTTCTCCTTTCTTTATTTTATTTTCTTCTCTCTCTCTCTCTCCTCCTCCTTTTTTTCCTATTTGTTAAATTGTATGCTAGTAATTTTCTGTAGCTTCTTTTGTTTCATTGCTTTTTTGTACCAATGGTTGATGTAACTGTGTAATTTTTTTTTAAATTTGTTTTGTATTTTGAGATAATAAAAAGACTTCAAAAGTCCAAAAAAAAAGTTTCTCTCTTTCTCTTAAATTCTGGGTTGCCCTCCAGGATGGCAGATTTTTTGGGGGATTATACAGGTGATTAACTTTGGGAGTTTTATACTTTTACTGAGAAATAGACGTCAAATGTAACACCATTGATCATACAACACACGTCGTTAGATCATTGCTTTCAAGTCAAATAATGATGAGAATGTGGTGACATGGGGTCTCTATAGGACTGTGGTGACATGAGGTCTCCAGACCAGGTAGTGCATAAGACAGCTATAGAATGAAGATCACGAATGTGAAAATGGAAGCGTGAAGAGCCTGCATGGGAAATTGTACTTATAGCGGTTGGTACTTGGTATGGATACTTCCTCGCAGAATGGTTGCTTGTTCAATCGGATGCTTGGTCATTGTTGGTGTTGCATTTAGTTTGGGTTCGATTCCAGACAAAGTGCAAGCCAACCAAAAACGTCCCTTCTGCCGCTGTCTCAGTAGGGGGCGCTGTTTGGTTGAGCACATCAGCCTTCGAGACTGGGAGGTTAAGCCGGCTATCTCGTCTGCAATAATGAAAACGTAAAATGTCACGTTAAATACAGCACAGTACGTTGATACTCATCATTCCACAGTTTTCCTCCCCTTCCCACTTCTCTCGTTTGATACTCCCGGCCCATAATCAGCTGTTTTGGATACAATGCATGTTATGTAGACTTTTGTTCGATGACTATTTTAAAAGTGTTCACTTGCAGGAATCGCACACAGGAACGACAGAACAATAAAGCTTCCGCACATGTTTTTAAAAACTTCGTTCGATGTTTCCATTCAATGGGTCATTTACATTTTCGGACGCAAAGTGGATAAGTCAGTGTTTCCATTTAAGCAAATATCTTACTAATGACGTCATGATGCAATCCCGTACATATGGCAGAAATATCTGATATAACTAGAACTGCACTCGGTAGAGTGCATACGTCCGCAAGCCTGAACAGTTTGTGGCCCAATCTCTCAATGTTGAAGAATCACTGAAAAATAAAAAAAATCCACGATCTTCAGATAATAGTTCTGGATCTTCACCAAAATCGAATAAATTCCTACTTGTCACACACGCAAACTGGCCACAATGTTTCGTCCAAATCCGTCCACAACTTTTTGAGATATCGATATATGACTTTCTTTTTGATAATTGAGAGGGCCAAGAACGATGTACGGTATATCATGATATTTTGAAACGTTATGGACGGATTATGCCAAAACTTGGTGGATGAGTTTGATAGATGACAAGAACAAGCTAAATAAGATTTTGATTAAAGTCCTGATGCATATCCGGCCTATCGGTGGGATACAATGGGTAAACTGTTCAGCCTGGCGGAGGTATGCGCTCTACCGAGTGCTGTTCTCCTTATGCCAAGTGCTGTCGTAGTTATGATTTGGAACAACCCCACCCACCAGGAGCGGCGCTGTACTACAAACATTTACCTTTTTTGTGTTCATCGTCAAGGCTCGTGGAAGGGCGAGAACACAGAACAGATTAAGACGCAACACAACAAACACACCACAAAGAGAAGGGGAAACGTCAACAGCAGAGAGCCGAGGGAGACAAACAAACAAGGGTTGCAGGTAAGAATGGGGTGGGGGAGGATGTAGAGGATGGAAAAGATGGATACAGAAGCAAACCCTCAGGAAAGAAAACAGTGGTTTAATGGGGGTTGAGAAGATGATGGTTTTGGATTGAGGACGATCTGAGATGGTGGTGAACTGCTATCTTGGTGACTTGCTTTTCCTGTCTTGAAAGAAAATGAAAGGGAAAAGTCTTGAAAATGAAAAATGAAAATGAAAGGGACGAAAAAAATGTCTTGAAAGTATTGAAAGGGAAAAAATGAGATTGAAGAGATTGGAAGTTGGTTGCAGGTGGGGGGGGGGGGGGGGAAAGAGAAACAAATGAGTGGAAGCGAGCATATTTCTGGATTTAGGTGGTTTCCCCAGAGGGGGTTGATGGTGGACCGTGTGCACCCCACAGAAATATGGGGTGGGAGCACGGAGACAACAGAAGGTGCAAGACCAGAAAGGAGGCGCGAGTAGACAAAAACTACGGACCTGTCTAAAATGAGAAAGTGATAAGCCCATAGACTCAGCCTCTTCACGAGAGATTCCAATAATCTTAAAGGGCTTGATTTCCACGGCATCAAGCTCACAAGATGTGAGGCAGGGGAGCCAGCCTGGAGAGAGAGTCCTCCATCAAGCTGCAGATGAAGGCCTTGTGTCGATGGATAGGAGTTCAGGTGTTTCAAGGAAGGTCTTTGTATGATAGAGGATGCTCAGTTGGTGGCTGGCTTTGGAGGCAACTTTGAAATGTGGTTTTGGCAAGAAAGATCATGGCTGATAGTGAGATCCAGGAGTTTGAAAGGCAACTTCCTCAAGAGGATTGTTAAAAAAGTAGATGGTGGTCAGAGAGAGAGAGAGAGAGACAGAGAGAGACAGAGAGACAGAGAGACCGAGAGACAGAGAGACAGAGAAGAGACAGAGAGAGACAGAGAGAGACAGAGAGAGACAGAGAGAGACAGAGAGAGAGACAGAGAGAGACAGAGAGGAGACAGAGAGACAGAGAGACAGAGAGATTTGTCAGGATTGAAAGACATATTGCAAGTGTTTGACCAGCTTGTGATTTGTTTTCAAGGTCTGAAGAGAGGGAAGAGGCTGCAGCCCGGCCTATGTGAAGGATGAGGGATGTCATTGCAGATGGTGGAATCATCAGCAAATCGATAAAGGGGGTTTCCAGAGAATCAGAGAGATCATTGATGAAGATCAGGAGTAGGACTGGGCCCAGAACACTACCTTGTGGTACTCTAGCCTTGACACGGAGAGGATATAAAAGGATCCCTTTCAGAGCCACACATTGCCTGTGAGATTAGAGGAGTTCAGTAAGCCATGTGTGGAGTTTGTATTGGATGACATAGGCAGATAATGTGGAGATTAATGGGGGATGCTAGACTGTATCGAAACTCAAAAGCTTGAGATATGTCCAGAGACACGGCCCTGATCTCATATCTGACATTGAGGGCCTCCACCCATTGATTGGGAGAGTAGAATCAGCATATGCCCAAGGTGGAGTGACCTGTTCTGAATTCGAATGGATGATCTGTGATTTGTTTGCTGGAGAAAGGGAATTATGACATATCATCTGTGATGAGGGTTCTTCACATTCTCAGGTGCAAAAGACACAGAGTCCAGGAGCAGTTGAGTGCGACTGGGTAGAGTGGGGGAGCGAGGAGTTGGAGACAGTGTTTGGAAGTAAACACAGAATTGAGGCATTCGGCCTTCTCACGAGAAGACTTGGCTGTGGTGCCATTTGAAGAGAAGGAAGGGATAGAGGGGAGCATACTTTAGGAGAATTGGGATCCTTCCTGAACCCTGAACTCCCAGAAGTATATTTATTTTTTGTTACCTCCTCCAACGAAGGTGAAGGAGGTTATGTTTTCACCCCTTTCTGTCTGTTTGTTTGTTACTTACGAAATCTAAAGATTATCCTAAATGATTTAGTAAGTATATTGATGACTTCCGTCCTCTGTTTGTGTGTTTGTTTTGTTTGTAGGCACGATAACTCGAGAACGGAAGAAGCTACCAATGTCAAAATTACACCAAGTGATTCAGGAGGGTGATGGCTAGCGCTGATTAGATTTTG